>JASSRZ010000042.1:11831291-11845939 GCA_032164315.1 Malacoctenus gilli
CACACACACACACACACACACACACACACACACACACACACACACACACACACACACACACACACACACAAACAATCTCTGCAAGTGTTTCCAGCACTTTTGTGACATTTTGGACAGTGAATGAGGGGCTTTGTTTCAACTTGAGGAAACAGTGTAATAACAATTAGTTACGTAATTATGGATGCAGCAGTAATGAAGAGACACACAGAGGAGGTCTTCTCTCAGTTTGTCTTGATGGGCAAGTGACACAGTTTTCATTAACTCTCAACTTACAGTTCACACACACACACACACACACACACACACACACACACACACACACACACACACACACTGTCAGGCCTTCAGCTATGTTAGGCCCCCACTCTCCATGGCCTCCTATAGTCTCCAGTCATTGTACAGGCACCATAGTGTAACATACACTACTTAGGTTGTGCACCAGTGGAAACCGCAAAGCTCTTTGCAACTTGTAGCAAAACAAGTTGTTCAGGATGCATTTAAATGACTTCGAGTTGAGGAAAAACAGACTCAAAAATGTCTGTTTGAGGAAAAAAAATTAAAGTTTTACGACGTCAAACCGGTAAAAGCTAAATATTTGCATTTTATATGCACACTAACACGCGACAAACGCAAAGATAAAAGTGTTTGGAGAAGTAAACTGTGCGATAATAGTTAAAAGTTCGTTTTCCAGCAACTTAACGGGCTGTTCTTTACACGCCAATTGTCGACAAGCTCGTGCACACATAAAAAACCCGTTGCAAAAAATATTGAAGTAAGTATCATCCCGAAATGTTGGTTAAAAAACACACAAGTGGTGTCAAAAGTGAGTTTTTAAAGTTTGAAAAGTGGAGGAAAAGTCGGCGGCGTGGATCTGCGTGGCCACACTTGCAGCGCTTCCACCATTTTCCAGCAGTACAGTGGCTGCTGCCTGCGCCGTACTGGAAATGTGCAATAACTTGGGGGAAAAAAACTCACCCGCGGATATTTCTTGACTCTTCTCACTTCAGGCTCGGCGGCTTTTAAAACACCTCCGAGTTCGCAGACGCAAGTCCCGAGTGGCGCTTCGTCTGCACACGGCTGCTTCCTCCGAGTCCGCCCGAACTTCTGCTCAAACCTGGAGCTCGCTGCTGCCTCGGACGTCTTTCTGTCGCTCTTTCTTTCTTTTCCCGTTCATAACTCCCTGCTCCTGCTCACAGCCATTTTCCAGCTCAGCAGCACGTCGCAGGGAAGGAGGGTGCGTGGGAACTCATATGAAGCACGCGGAAAGTGACGAAAGGCGGCGGAAAAGGCCGAACGATTAGTGAGGGGTCACCGGGTGGCCCCCCGGCTCAGGAGGGAAATCTGAACCCGACAATCTGGGGCTGCACCAGGCTGGGAGTTTTTTGGTCACGGCCACAATCCGTATACTTTAATCCGTCTCTTATTCAAGAGAATCCCGTTCATCTGAAAAAAAGTAAAAGTGCTGCACCACATGTTAAATCCCCATCTAATCCTGTGGCGGGTGAAACGGGGACAGTTTCTCTGTCCCAGTGACAATCCTGGCACCAATTGCTTCTTATCATTTCCAAGTTCAAGGTCCATTTTTATAAACATTCGGCTTCATTAAATATGCAATAAAAGCATGTTCAGTATTTCATATCTGATGCGTGACAGCTGTAACAAATCCAGACAAAAACTGGATTTTAGTGTACTTTAACACTTTTGTGCTCTCTTGGGAGTTAAATCACACATTGAAATAGCCTCCTTAAAGGTAAATAGCTTGTCAATGTGTCTTCTGGGACTGCAAAACATTATTACCTGTCCTCTTGGGCGTAAATAAACTACAAAAACAGGACGGACTTTCTTCTTTGCGAGCAAAAACTCTGTGCTGAGGTTCCCTCCTAGTTGGCAAAATACAAATGTATCAGTATTGTCCCAGTGGTCAGTCTGGATGAAGCCTTAATGTCTCACTCAATATAGTCTCTAAACATTTGGTTAATCTGTCTTAGCGTGTGTGTGAGACAGAAGACAGGAGCAAACATGTTGTGGTTTTGGACATTTTCAGTCCTCTTCAATTCATTTATTTCAAGCACTGTTAAGACAAGAGAAAAACAGACAATGTCACACCAGTCTGCACCAGATACCCACATTGTAGGTATTTTACAAAGGCCAGTTTGTCGTTCAGGGAGGGTCAAGTGGGGGGGGGGGGGCTGACGAGTTTTTCTACACAAACACACACGTGGAAAAGGAAGTGGGCGAGCACCCCTGGAGTGTCTCACAGTCATGGACAAAAGCAGTGATGGAGAGTTCCTGGTGATGCTTCACGAGAAACGCTGGTCCAACAGAAGAGTCCGAAGACGCTGCGAAGGCTTGGTGAAGTGAACGCTCGATGAAGAACATATCAAAATGTGTATTGCATCAGATATTCAGTGACAAACCCCACGTGCACAGTGGAAGCTTTGCAGTGTGTTTTGAACTCCCACCACTGGTCCCCTGTTCGAAGCCCCTTTCTCTCTGCACAGATGTGAAAAAAAGACTGGAAGCGTTTCAGTTTCTTATCCAGAACGCTCCTGAAGATTAAAAAAACAACTTTATATCTCAAACAAAATTACAAAAAAGGAATACATACCTAAAGCTAAATCCCACGTTTACATTTCATCACAAATCTGAAATCAACCACTCAAACTCAACATTTCAAGGCCAATCCGATGAGATTAGTTTCTTCCGAGATCCCCAACTAACTGCAAATAGACGAATGTGGGACGTGAAGGGAGCGACAGGCAAATGAGACGACGCCACTCGAGCGACACGTCATCCGAGTCCATCCAACCTGACAAGGTCACTTTCAAAAAACATCACTGACAGCTGTTATAAGGTCCACCATTGTTTACACAATATATGTCAACAGCATAGGTTAGTAGTACTGCAACAAGACTGTTTCCATATCAAAATATACAAAAGAAGAATCGCCTTTTTTCTTTTTTTCCCCTCGAAGTCATTCCTTCATCCGCTCAGGGCTTCTGGTCGAACTCCCTGCCATTCACGTTTGCCGTAATAATTTAACAAAAACGATGACGAGTCCACTCACATTTCCACTAAAATGTAAACATTCATTCGTTATACATGTTCTTTAAAAAAAGAAAAAACAGCCAAGAGAGCCAGGTTTGCATCCACTGTACATGTTCGAATCCCAAAGAGAGAGAGAGAGAGATCGTCCGGAAAAATAAACATACTCGGGGTACACGGCGACTACGACTTGTGCAAACACTTCAGCTAGACTACATTTTGTGAGGAGCTGGACGGAGGCTTGGTTAAACAAGGTTTACGGGGGAGTGTTGGAAGGGGGGGGGGGGTACAGACACAGCAGCCCAGTTTCTGAAGGCAGTCACGAAGCTTTATCTACACCAGGTTAGGAGTGTCAGCGCTGTTGCACTTTCTACGGGACACACAGCGAGTGGCCTGAGAGCCCATGCATACATTGAGCGGTTTATGTACAGGTACAGTACCTCTTTTTAATTGGTTCCTATGGCTAAACCATGCTTTGGCACCGCAGCGAGGCTTCCAAGTGTATTCCGGAACAATCAGCCCAAATAGTGAACACCACAATTTGCTTGTTGAGAGGCAGCACAGTTTATGTCGCGAGATGCTGTCGTACACGTGGTCCAGGACTGACACCAGAGATCTGTTCTAAACAGCCAATCCGAACACCAAACAACACCCAGTTTCACACACAGAGTCCTTCACACACGCACACACTCACGCCGTGGTATAAAAAAAGTGAAAGTTGTTACAATGTCGTGTTATGTTGCCTCTTCTTTTCCACCCTTGCTATGAAGACCACACTGAGAAGTTGTTGCCTGGCTTTAGTCTTGTGCAATTCCTGCAATAAGAACAGCTGGAGCGTCCTCGGCATTATCAGAAACCCATCGAGAGAAGCGTTACAAAGTCATAAATAAGTTTCTTCATTTAAAACAAAAAATATTTACAAATACATCGGGTGCCACAGTGATTTGAGAACCAAAAGGAGAGAACAAGCAACTTGGAAGTAAACATAGTGTGTCAGTCGTTCTTCTGTTAACAGTATTGCAGGGTGCATGTATTACTGAGAGATATTAACTTGAATTTGTGTCCCTCTGTCTGCGTGAAGTTTGCTTGTGGTGATTTGGGACTTGGTCACAGTATTCTGGACACATGCAAGGCCTTCAACGCAAGAGAAAGAGCAGGTCGTCACACTGGGTTGAGTTGACCTGTACAGGAACAGAGAGCAGCTAGAAGCCTTCTCTGTCCTTTGACTTGGCTTTCTGCAGCGAGGTGTTTTGCGAGCCTCTTCCTTCGGCTTTCACACTGGATTCTGGTTGGGGCGAGTTGATCCACGATGCCTTGAAGGCCTTTGGCTGCGTGGGGGGAGGCGTGGGGCTCGGAGTCGCCTCCCTCTCCTCTAAGTCGTCGAAGCTCACCTCCTGCACGGCCTCCTGCTTCTTGAAGGAGTCCCTGCGCTCTGACAGAGCCAGCTTCCTCATCACCACAACCTCTTTGGAGTGGTGGTTGCTGCTGCGGTGTTGAGGCGACACGGTGGAGCGGTGGTGATCTAAGCCCCCGCTGCCTATGTCCTGGTGGCCTCGGGTCCCGCCGATGCACAGCCCCTGGCGGCCGTGCTCACCGACACAGACGAAGCCAGTGGCGGTGTCCCCCTCCATGTCCTCCAGCCCTTCGCTCTCAGACAGAGGCACCTCCATGGTGTGGCGGCGGGTGCTGTAGGCCTTCCTCTCTGCGTGGTAGCCACCCGTCATCTTGTCTCCGGTCAGCTTCTCCGCGGACTGCACCCTCTTGAGCAGCGGTGAGCGGGGCGGCTCTGCACTGCGGGGACGGACAGAATGCCGGGCAATAGTGGGAGGGGACAAAGTCTTGCCGTGGAAACCATGCAGGGACTTCGGGTGACTGGGTAGGCAGGATGGAGAGCACTGAGGAGAGAGAGGCTGAGGTGGTGGGATGCATGCCAGGGGCGACGGGGGGATACTGCTGGTGGACTTGCATCGGCCAGCTTTTGTGTAGCGACCGAGGACGTGTAGCGAGCTGGGACGAGCCTGTGGGACAGGAGAGTTGGGAGAGCTGGAGCAGGGGGAAGAACTTGAATCTGAAAGAGAGCAAAATACATCAGGTCAGAGCGACTCTCAAAGGAAACACCGAAAAGGTCACTAGGAACCACGAATCACCTCCGGAGTGGTCAGGTGCAGGTGAGCGGCATGGCGTTGAAGGGCCGGGAGAGAGACTCTGGGTGGGGGAACCTGAGAGGCTGTCGCTGGATGACTGGTGGAAACCCGAAGAGAAGCTGCGACTGCTCTGCATGGGTGGAGGAGTGTGCTTCGACAGCTTCTTCAAGATGCTACGTCGCCTGCTGCGAAAGAAAAACGTCGCTGTCAGGTTTTTGTGTGTGGAGACGCCAGCACTGTTCAATTAACGCTTAAAAAATTCTAAGTGCTACACTGAAAAAAAATATCGAGGGATTAACAGGCAAAACACTCAACTAGTCAGGTAAACAACACTGAGAGAGAAGAGCAAACAAAACATTCATACCTGTCCTGTCCATCCTTCCTCTTGCTCTTTTTGCTGCGTCGGGCCATTTTGGCTCTGTAGCTCGACTTCCTGGCAGGGCCGACCTTGATGGAGGTGTTCTCAAGGGCGGTCGTTTGCAGGGTCACCCTGTTGCCACTCTGTTGGAATCAGATCATCAGCATTATTAGCTCACTGTAGGAGGAGAGGGTTCGTCTTCTAGACCTTTCTCATTCAAGACTCTCGTGTTTGAACTCAGTTGCCAGAACCTAAATTCCTCCTGGCAACATCTGAAGTTCTTCCTCGTACCTTCAGCAGCAGCTCCACCACCTCAGTGTGGACGAGGCCCTGGACCGACTCGCCATTGACGTGAGTGATGAGGTCACCTGCCCTCAGTCCGGCTTCGTGTGCTGGACTGCCCTCCTCAACACACTGAACCAAACACACACACACACAGCACCAAAATTACTGGTCAGACTCCCACGTAATCACTCTTTTTTTTCTCTTTTTGACAGGCAGTATTTTACTTCTGTAAATATGAAAACACGCACCCAGACCATGTGATGAACAGTGTAGACGTCAGTGTCTCCCATGTACACCCTGATAGCTCGCAGTGCAAAGCCGAATCTCTTTCCGGAGCTGTGGATGACCACGGGAGGTCTCAGGCAGCTGACGCTGACGGACAGGTCCCTGCTGGGGGACGAGTCCCTTGAAGACGGGTTGGACGACAGGGATAAAGATGATTTGGGGCTGGTAGGAGGACCTGCTGAGTCATCTGAAGAAAAACAACATCAAAGAAAAACCTGTTAAGTCCCTCTGAATCAGGTGACATGAGATTTTTTCTTTTTTGAATACTTTTTATTTACAACATTTCTTGTTTACAGAGGCAAACAAACAGGAGGTCATAGGATGGCTTATGAGACATATACACAAATAACATTAGATACATTTCAAGTTTAACCAGGGCTTTTTCTGTAAACAACATTTCGTTATGGCCTTTTTGGCTGATGCTACAAAGACTTTCAGAAGGTAAACATCATCCGCAGTCAGTTCGTCTAGGAAATATCCCAAGAACAGTAGGGTAAAGGAACAACTAATGTTGGTGCCTCGTGATTTTGAGATTAGATTTGCTGTGAAATGAAATTTTTAAACTGCATCTGATATTTTATGAAGTTACTTCTCAATCAGATTTCTTGGTGTCACAAAATGTCACAATAAGTAGGTGCTCTGTGCTCATTGCATAAATGTCCTACTACCAAGCAGTAGAGGGCACTGCAAACACATGAAAACACCCAGTGAAAATAAACAGGGTAAAGCCTCTACAATGTAAATACAGGACAAATGCAGTTTGAGCAGTCAGATGAACACATGAACGAACCGAAAGTTATTAAACAACACAGTAATCTGCGCTCTGATAGCTGTTAAATATTGATTGCAGCAGGACCTGTAATGCAGTTATTCAAATCATACACGGGTTCATCTTGGTACCTGGAGTGATGATAAGCGAAAGGCCCGAGACTGATGCTGATTTGGGAACTTTTCCTGAAGGGGATCTGGGTTTCTCCGGGGTCTCCAGCTGGTGCGCGATGCGTCGGGACGCCCCCCTCCGGAAGGCCGGTCTGGTGCCGGTGCTGTTGCTCCTGAGACGGATGCGTCGCAGGTTGGAAACCATCCCATCTGTATCGAGGGGATTGCAATGTGTGAGCAGCAACACTGCAACAACTACAAAATCAATAGACGAAGACACGTGTCTGCGATTCACATGTCTTACCCTCTTCCTCGGCAGAGATGGCAAAGCGGGGCATAATGTCGAGGCTCTGGGTGCTGTTCATCACTAAGGGACTGGCACTGCGCTCTGACTGTGAGGAACTGGAAGAGGCCCGAGGACGGAGGCTGCGAATGGTAAAAAGATGGTAAACACATCATTGAAAAAGTGAAAAAAATCGTAAAATATCGAATGAATATATTTCAATCATTCTTAGTGTAAACACTAACTCAACAAATGTCTCAAATTCTCCTTCGAACACACATCTTTTTCTCCAAGTGCATAGTTACCAAGGTGAGAAAAAACAAACTCTCTGGAGGACATCGCTTTGACACTTTCTCCCGTCATGCTCTCACCTCCCCCTGTGGCCATCAGCCCTCCTGTCTCCACCAGTCAGGTGTTTGTGTCCATCGCCTGGGGAAAGGACTCCCTTGGCCTCCCATCGCTCCTCCTTCTCCTCGCTGTGGCTTCGTTCTGACGATGACAGACTCTGGTTGGACGGGGTGGAGGTGGACAGGTGCTCTGTGCTGCTGTACACCTGCAGTGGAAAAGGGGAGAAAGGAGTGAATATTGATTCATTTCAACCAAAAGTCCACATAACAGATAATGTTTCGCTTTTTTCTGCCCGTTATCAAAGAGCCAAAATGAATACCTTGCTAAAGCGGTGAGCAACCGAAGAAAACTGTCGCAGCTCAAGGGACGACTCGTCATCGTTGGTTTCATCATCCTCATCTGAGCCCAGGTGACAGTAGCGCTCCGATCGGGCTGCAAACAACACAGAGAGGCATTAAACAATGAAATACTGATGATAATATCCACATGAAAAAAGCACCAGGTACTCCTGTAATCTTCAATGGATGGCGAAAAAGGCTACATACTGTCAAAGTAACTGGTGTCCTCTTCAGTCTCCAGCTGAGGTATGAATTCAGCCTTCTGCCTCAGGAGGCCGTTCCAGTCCAGACCCAGGAAGAACTTGTGCATCTTCACCTCAGTGGTTCCACCTGCAGCAGAGATTAAACCAGTTTAGGTTTAGCTCCCATGCATTGCTTTTTACTAAAACAGCATGTGAACCACACAGCAGTTTCCAGAACACGAAGCTTTGCCTCTATA
This sequence comes from Malacoctenus gilli, assembly GCA_032164315.1. NCBI lineage: Eukaryota > Metazoa > Chordata > Actinopteri > Blenniiformes > Labrisomidae > Malacoctenus > Malacoctenus gilli. The sequence continues at coordinate 11,839,696 of JASSRZ010000042.1, forward strand.
ATCCGTCCACTCTAACTATGATCGTTTATTTACATTTTGGTCCTGATCCACTGATGGTCCACATCCACAACTCGAATTTGACAAGGAAGTCGGTTCATTGTTGTTGACACCAGGTCAGAAACTGCGTAACACGGCATCCAGCAGGCCACACTGCACAGAGCCTTTGTCTGTCTTTTCCCCACTAACCAATCTGCCACCAACCTGTTCCCAGGCGCTCCAGTGGGCTTTGCCTCAACAATCTGGTGATTAGGTCCTGGGCATCAGTGGGCAGCGCATCCTCTCCGTCAGGCCAGATGATGTCATCTGAGCAAAGAAACACAAACGAGTGACCCAATGAAGGACTTTAAATGTATCTGCAAGGGTCAGTCGACCAACATGCAAGTTGCAATAAAAAATGGCGATGAAAAAGCAATTAAAAGTTCATTCTTTAAGATTTTCTCACCATTAACCACTTGACCAAAAAGCTGCTCTGGAGTGTCTCCAAAGAAAGGCACGCAGCCCACCAGAAACTCATAGAGGATAATCCCCATGGCCCACCAGTCCACAGGCTTGCCGTAGCCCTGCCTTAAGATCACCTCTGGAGCGATGTATTCAGGAGTGCCGCACACCTGCAAAAGGAGAGCAAGTCACCTCGGGCAATTGAAAAACAAGAGACTACATGAAGGGAGAATGAGAGGAGAAAAGACGAACCTGTTTGTCAATGAATTCTCTGGTGTCCTTCTCAATGTGTCCTTCATACAAGTTGGTTGTCATGTTCATGAGCCCAATTTTAGACAGGCCAAAGTCCGTCAACTTTATGTGTCCCATGGACGTAATCAACAAACTACGCCGGAAGAAAAGAAGATAATCAGATAATCAAATAACCAGCAGCACACATTTGAACTGAGAGAAGAAAGAGGTTACTGGAAGTCGTCACTTTGTTGAGCTGGTTAAAACTCACTTGTCAGGTTTGAGGTCTCTGTGAACGATGCCGTAGTTGTGAAGATACTCTAAAGCCAGGACCGTCTCAGCAAAGTACATTCGGGCCATGTCGACAGGAAGAGGCCCGATGTTCTTCAAAAGGTTGGCACAATCCCCACCTTAAAAAAATGCACAAAGGAGGCCATCAAGACAAACTCATTGAGGTCAGAGGCTTCATTTGGTGTGACTCTGTGCACAAACTGAAGCCAGACTTACCTTCCACATACTCCATGACCATGCAGAGGTGCCGTCGCGTCTCAAAGGAGCAGAACATTGAAACCACAAATGGGTTTTCAGCAAAGGTGAGGATGTCTCGCTCTACAAACACCTGCTGGATTTGGTTTCTGAGCATCAGGTTCTGCCTGTTGATCTTCTTCATGGCAAATCGCTGGCGGGTTTCCTTGTGGCGCACGAGAAATACGGCCCTGTGAGGGAGGACAACGGTGAAGGGGAGCAGAAAAGGGACAATTAAAGCTTCAGAAGCATTAAATGAGTGAGGGACTTTATGAGTACATTAAGTATACATGAATAAAGTAAACATCAGAAAACTGTAATCTCAGACAAATTCTGAGTGCAAACACAAAAGTACGACAGCAACACATCCTGAATTAACTTTCTGTTCCCCTTTTATTTGTCTCACTGTGGTGTCAACAAAATGACTGACTCAAACGCAAACAAAGAAGTCTGTCTTACTCACCCATAGGCGCCATTGCTAATGAGCTTTATAGTGTCGAAGTCACTCTCCAGTGGTTTCCTTCGTGGAGGAGTGCAGGCTGCTCGGCTCTGAATCGCACACACCCAGAAAAAGAGGAGGGAAATTAAACAGACGGCATCAGCTGCATCACTTCTGAAAAGCATGAATCCGTGCCCTTCATGTGTTTATTGTGATAATTTCAACGGCTTCTTTTTTTCCTGTATAAACAAGCACTCCATTTACCACTCAGGCTATAATTTCATGACCTCAGGACATGGTGAAAGAGCATTCAGGGCGTGCCCGCATCCACTTTAATAGTTTAACGGCAGGCAATCTGAGCGCTAAAACTGGAGCACGGGTCAAAGTATTCGCTCTCATAATTAATCATGTGTGTTTGGGGTGAAAGGTGAAAGTAACTAATCGTTGTTTATGCTGGAAAATGCAGCCTGTTTATTACACCATCTTGTAACAGCATCTAATGTGGGCTTATACCAGCACAGGCGTCGTGTCTCCAATGTCATCGGACTCTCTGCTGGTTACTCTGTGACTGGGACTTGTCTGCTCCAGATTGACCATCTCTGCAACAGCAGCAGAAGCACACAGAGTAGATTTAGACTTATTTTGGACTGAATAAAGAAGTACCAACAGAATACGTCGACTGAAAATCAAAACAAAAAAACACCATTTACAATCCTGAGAATTTAATAATCTTAAGAAGCTCTCGAATAAAATGCATTGATGTTTGTGTACAAACAACAGTGCAGACAATGAAACAATAATGGCTGTACCTTCCAGGGGATCTCTGGTGAGGCCGAGCTGGCTGACGATGTATCTGGGAATATCAGTCTTAATTCCCTGGCCGACCTTTGCATGACCCTCCGCAGCCTCGAGACGCTGGTAAAACTCCTCAGGGTCAAACTCCTGCGCAAAGCAAACCAACAGGCTTCATCAAACAGCAAATCTTTGTTTGTAGGCCTTACAAAACAACAGCACAAAATGCATTCAGTGGTAGGAGAGTTTGGGCAAGTGTTGCGTGACAATCGGAGAGGTTACAGCCTACACAGCAGGAGAAAATAAAATACACTCCACAGTGTGTGGGACGGCACACGCTGCTGATGATATGTCACACAGTGTGGATGTCAGTGCAGCTGCAGGCAGACGATCCTGATGACATGGTTGGTTGGAAGCATGATTCAAAAAGTTTAAAAGATTTACAGATGATTACAGTGCAAGACACACCACGCTGACCAGCAACATGGACGTGCTGATGGTTTTGTCCAGCTGGCCCCTGGGTAAGCATTACAGCAGCATGTCATCAGCAGATGTGAGTCACTGCTACTCGTGCACATGAAGTGAAGGGTATTTGGTTTGATGTTTTAACACCGTGAAGGTACCGTTCATACTGCGTGTGCGTATGATGGTCATTGAGTCTGTCAGCAGGTCTTACCAGACACTCGAGCAGCCTGGCAGGACGGGAGATTATGATGAGAATCTTCTTTACCAGCTTGGTGATGATGGTGACCTCCTCGCTCTCGGAGCGTTCGTACGCCTGATCAGGAGAGGACAAAGGAACGACAGATTATGACTGCCACTTAATCCAATTGGTAAGAGCCGCGAGGCAGTACAACTCATCCACAGGGGGTGTCTGCACTTCACTCAGGCTCATATTTTTAGCACCCATTTCATCTTATTACACGATCTGGGAGTGATTCAATGGGCTGCGGTTCGGATTTCAACATCTTGCATCAATTTTCATTTCTCTTACCCTGCTCTGCCCCACTTCTAACTATTAGCAATCATTTGCAAAGTCAATTTAAGGGTCAGCCATTGTCTCTTTATCTCTGGCTAACACTTCCCTGCCTTGGCCAAACAGCAGGATGAGGAAGAGTGCTGCAAAGGCGATTAAAGAGGAATGCAACGCAGATTGTACGTTAGGTGTTCTGCACAATGGAGAGAGACTCTTGAGTTCGATCTGAGGAAGAATTTGCTTTTCATGATGTACTCTTCCAAAAGTACACTGTCTTGCTGTGTGCAAATGACCAATATTTGAGAGTAGAAGATCCTATTGACACAGAGAGGCACCGCTTTTATAGAGAAGCTGATGGTTTCATGGGAAAGAAGAAGAAACAGCCACAGAAGTATGACTTCAATGTAACTCGGACAAGATAAGAACGACCCCTGTGGAACTGCAGGATTAAAATCCTAGATGAAAACCGTGTATGCAGCAGCATTATTAATGAATGCATAAATTATCCAACTTTCTGAGTGGAGGAGAAAGCCATTTGGGGTCTGAGTCTTCAGCAGAAGCTCTAATCCATTTTGCAAAAGGCAGAATTTCCAGCAGTGAGATTATTGCTGGCTGGGTTATGTAAGAGATCAGCACATAATCAAACACTTGACCACTGCACACATCTCTGTGATAACACAAAATGACCACACCACTTCTGGCTAATGGCCTACAATCACCATCAATGACGAACAATCAAGTAGGTCATTTCAATCTTGAGTCCCAGTTCAGCCACAGTACTGCATGCAATGTCCTCAAGGCAGCGTGTTTTACCAGCGATCATTCTATTGGCAATGTTTTCAAGACAGCAAACGTCAACTGAATGTTTTGAAAAAAGCTAAAACAAGATGTTTTCCTTGTGATCAGACGGAAACTTCTGTTCTTGAAGAATAAAGACTCGCACCTCGTGTAGCAGCTTCTCCAGTTTCTCCTGCAGCTCCACAAAGTACCTGGAGGTGACCAGGCCGTTTTGGGACTTGTCCAAACAGTCTCTGGCGAGCTCCACCAGCTGGTGCTGAATGAATCCCAGCACCCCATCAGCCAGGGGCAGAGCAGTGCCTGGGGAGCACTCTGCAATGATGTCGAGCAGCCGACCCTCCATCTGGGCCGTCGCCTGGGAAACCAAAGCGGACCACTTGGTTCAAAACAATCATAGCAGAAAGCATCGCTTGAAACCCCATCGATACGTGAAGCAAGCAGGAGTGTTAAACTGTCCTGAGCACAACACACTGCAGCACATTCAGAAACATGTAAGTGTTTTTGCATGGAAGATAATGACATTGAATAGGAGTTAAGCAGCATCGAAAGTACCTTTGGAAAGCGTTCTCTGTAGACATGGTTCATCATGACAATCTCATTGTCAAATGTCCCACATGTGCGCCCAGGACTGCAAGGCAAACAAATGAAAGAGCAACTCAGAAAAGGCGATGAGATGCATCATGTCAAAAAAATCTAAAGTTGACTATTTATGCCAAAAGAAAGAGCCTAAAAGAGTGATATCTGATAAGGAGCTGATCCGAACAAGGACGAGTGAGGAAGAGGTGAGAAATGAGTGACACTTAGCTTATAAACGCACGTCAGTAATCACAAACACATAAGATAGAGCCAGTAGACACGCAAAATCTATGAATATCTCTGATGTGTATATTACAAATGTTGACTCATGGTGTTTACTGCTTCACCAGGTTGTAAACGCAGCACGCTTGAATCACGCTGATGTGATTCAGATCAGGTTCTCGTTTGCAGTATCCATGACCACATCTGTTGTGCGCGCAGTGCTTCAGTTTCAAGAGGGGGGCCTTTCAGACTGCTCATACACGTTTGCAAATCAAGGCACTGTCAACACAAGCGTTAAAAATAGTATTCATGAGAGCTACTTTATGGTATCCTGCATGCTACAAGTTACACTATCAATCTGTGACATTCTCTCAGCTATTTGCGGATGGCCACAACAGTTGCACATGTGGCGTGGTTTTATTTGAGGGTGATGGCAAACCCTAACCCACTTAGGAACTATTTGCGGGGAAGATATGCTTCACACACCCTCTGGAGCTATATTGAAACAACAGCGACACTTGTCAGTCATCTGTCGCCACGAAGGCCAAATGCAGTTATTCAGATGTGTTATAATGTTATTTCACGAGTCCGTTAATTTGTTTTCCCTCCGCCGTGATTAGTAGTGGACACTGTGTCTCTCCCCAGAGTGTCCACAAGCAGGACGTGTCGGAGAGAAACAGCCACATCAAGATGCTGCCAACACCCTCCACAGGCCATCATAAAGTCACAGCTCCTCACCACTGCAGCAAATTAAATGGATTGTTTCTGCGAGGCTGAACGATGAGGACAGCCTGTGTTCCCGCTCAGGGTACCGAGGCTTTTTCCACAGCCACATAAAATAATTATCTAACCATATTCAAATCTTTCCAGACAGCATTTCACTCTTTATAGTCATGTGTGAAAGATGCTCTGACACATGGGGCCAACTTTTGTCAGTTGGAGGCTTAATAGCCGTCTTTCCAAATATGTCAGCATGACTGTTTGCAGCTCCACTCCAAGGAACAAAACAGACACCAGCTGTACATTTCTTGTTTTGCTGCTGCTACTAACTTGAGCCATTCGTTCACATCCACATTTTTTGGATATGTATTCTCCTGGTACGTGAAGGACCTAATGTACCAATGCTTTAGAAAATCACTTAATTCGCATCGGTTATTTTGTCTCTTGATATGAAGCAGATGGACTCTGTGCCTCTGAGCTTTATTCATTTATTTGAAATTGTGATGTTTGCTCAAAGAAGGAGTGAA
>JASSRZ010000042.1:11849243-11861392 GCA_032164315.1 Malacoctenus gilli
TGTGTGTGTGTGTGTGTGTGTGTGTGTGTGTGTGTGTGTGTGTGTGTGTGTGTGTGTGTGTGTGTGTGTGTAATCTGAAGGGATTTACTGCTCAGTCATCACCAAAGTTTACAAGAAACCACTGGCCTGTAAACTGATTGATACAACCAGTGTGAGTGTATGTGGGAAGCTAAATGCTCCCATGGCAGCGATTTGAAAAAGGGGTTGAATATCTTGTGAGGAGAGAGAGAGAGAGAGAGACTCTCTCTCTCTCTCTCACTAACTGAAGCTTGAAGCTCGACTTACTGATACAGATGAACTGGGTGCGTTGGTGCAGTACCCAGATGAGGGAACCGACGCCACAGACCACCTTCGCCCATCCGCTCGACTGAAACAAAACAGAAGCAGGCTGCTCAGCGACAATGCATGGAACACCTCCGAGTACATCCTGTTGACTCACTCCGCTCTTTGATGCAAGGAACATTGAGCATTCAAATCAAAGTTTCAGCTGAAGATTTTCCCATGCAAGTTGAAAGGTCAACCAAAAACATTTGATGTCTTTCTGTGTTAGTACAAAAAGAATAAACTCCAGTGTGTCTGTCTCTTACCTTTCAGTGCGGGCCAGTTGGCTAAAAAAAGAGAGAAAACGAGATAAAGATGGGAAGGGGGATGGAAGGAGACGTGGGATAGAAAATAATCACTGGTTAATGACAGTGACAGAATCAGTCTGGCAGTCAGAGTCACAGTCCCGTTAGTCTGTCAGAGTTGGCAGCCAGCGGCTGTCGGCTGTCTCTGCTTCTGAACACCTGCCAAGATCCCATCATACTGCAGCACTGAGACCTGCAGACACTTAGCTCATGTCTTATTATACACGTACACAATCGCAATGTCACCACACGACACGTTCACCCAAACCAATACTACAAACAAAAAAACCTCAACTGAGCATCGCAGCTTCCACACGTCTCCTATTTCCACTGACTTTCCTACTTCTCCATCCGATGTGCCTCAAAGGACGTGACCCAATTCCCCTTATTGATTCAATCTGTGGTGACAAAGACAGACGGATGTTTCCTTGCAGAAACCAGCTCTCGGGAACATGTAGCCAAATCAGAGGTGACACAGCAGTGTCGGGCGCTGTTGCTCTGGGGTCTCAGTGAGGTGGCTGGGATTTGTGCCTTTTCTTTTACAGCTGGAAAGTGCTGCATTGGGACTGCGTAATTCGTGGGAAAGGAAGTATGCAAGATTAAAAACAAGGCTTCAGATCAATGTTAAAATGCATGGAAAGGAAATAGTGCTGACAGACCTGTCGAGTTATTGCCCTTCCTTCAAAAGGCTAAAACAGCATCCCACATCTTCTAAAGCAAAGAGGGAGCTGCAGCAAAGTGATCCGACTCCATCCTCAAAACCATTCCTCATGTTATCCCTTCCTTGGCATTAAAAAGATGACTGTATTCCTTGGTTGAATGCCAGCAGCACAGTGCATCGCATGTCTGGCTAATCCATGTTCAAATGACAAAATGACTGCACAATCAGCAGGGCCGCACAGCTTGTGTGAATAACAAATAAACCCAGTGGAGCTGTCAAAAGTGCAGTCACAGCATCTGTCTACACATTGGCAGCTTAAAAAGTCAGAATAAATTTAGATGAGTCACACAAAGCAAATCTATAAGGAGACTTTCTCTCCTATGGCGTGATATCGTATTGCAATTGAGTTAAATGTACGTATACATATACAGACACAAGCTGCTTATTCACACTGCATACTGCTGCTCCTCTTCTACACGTCTTGGTTCAAGTGCAGTTCTGTCCCTAAGAACACTACTTCCTTCCAAAAGACAAAGATTCTCACTTGTGCTGCTTTCTTCCAAAACTAAGCAGCAGCAGCAGGGTGCGTGATGAGAGGGCCAGCAGAGCAGCATTCCCCATAACAACAGCAGCCCTGAAAAAATAAGTGTGCATAGCAACTCGCTGCCTTAATTGGCCTGACAAACGCCGAGGCTCGTGTCCAGCAAGCAGCCCTGAGGCCTTTCAGCTGGTCGTGCTTGCTTCTCCATTGCCTCATTTCCAGGGGCAAAGGGAACAAACCAAGGCATGGTCATTATTCATGCAACTCAGCTTCCACCGAAGCTTTATAAGGTTTTCCTTGTGATTTTATACTTTGCACAGACAAAATAATTTTCATCGTTTCACCCCCAACTCCAACTGCTGAGTCTGCAAACTAAAAATGCAAAAGAGCACAGATAGAAGTCTTTCTATTTGCATATTTCTCTTTTGGCTCCGCCTAAAGCCATATGTCGTCCAATGGCATGAACTCCTTACAGGAAGAACAAGAAAAACAGCCTCGTCAAACAACTCTGTTGCAGTTCACTGGCATGCTCGGCCAGATACAATGTAAACATTCGAGCAACAGTTCACCATCTCTGCAGCACTGAAGGTTTAAACATAGACAACAAAAAAGGCTAACCTTTCTAGTTTCTATTTATTATTAACATTTTTGAGACCTTTCCGATTGTATTGTCTTTTTCCTTGGATATGTATCATGGAACGCGCTCCAGCAATGATTTGTTTATGTGGAGGATCTGATTCTTACCTGCGGGCAAACTGGAAGTTGGCTGAGGTGCTGGCAGAGACATTTCTGGGGCTTTCTGATGGGCTGCTGCCAGCTGAAAAACAAGCAAAAGTTACAAACCTTAAAAACAGGAGAAATACCACCTGTCTTTTTGTTCCACCAATTGTTCACCTGGAACAGGCTTCACTTCACTGTTCAGCTAATCGTGCAAACGACCGTTAACTAGGCACACAAAACCTTCTTGAAAGGTCAATAACACCCCCCCCCCCAACCTAGACATCCCACAATAAGCTCATAGCTAAATGGAGAATAAGTCTACTTATCGTTCGATTCTGTGACTAGAGGCGCAATATGCAACCCATCAGCACTGGGACTCAGTCATGCTTCAGCCTCTCTGTTTTCAGAGATTGACTCGGCTGTGTGACCGTTTTTTACCGTGGGCGTAACAACGACCTAAAAAAATCTGTTCGTTCACGCTGCAGAACAAGGCGTAAAAATGCCACAACTTGAAAAGGGGTGAGAAGGACTCTAGTCCCGTCCTTGAAAACACGTCACTGCCACATGTCGGGCGACTTTAAAAAGAAGAACGATATAATCGCATAACTATTTCAGTAAGGGAAAATGGCCGTCTCCTGTTTTATGATTTGGACACAGCAGAAAGAAAAAAACTTGGTGAAACACCACAGGGAAACTGAAGCGCGTCTTGTGACAAACCCAGCTGAGGGGAACATGTAGGAGACAAAACGCTACCCGTTTGTCACTTGCCACAAATGAACCCCCTCAACTCATCGTTCCCCTCTATATATATATCGAGTCTGCCCTACACATGATCATGACTGCATGCAGTATGGCTGGAGACGCTTTTATCTGAGTACAAAACAATACTGAGCAGGCCCGGCGAGCCGAGCAGCAACTGAAAGCAAAAGACGAGCACCTGTGGCGAGGGGGAGAGGTGAGAGCGGTCGTGACAGCGTGGGGGATGGGGTCCCAACCGCCAGACTCCTTCTCTTGTTGTTACGGGAACTGTGAGAGGATGGAAACAGACGCAGATGAGAGACAAAACCCAGTTGCAAACATAGTCACCTGCAAGACCACTCTGCTGCTGCGTCTGTCATCGGTGCAGGGAGCTGTTGCATGTAATCAAACATATGGACTGGAGTTGTTTGTTTTGAGAAAAAAAAACACTGACAGGCTGATGATACCAATGGTAATGTTTAGTAATAAACATGTTTGCACATACATACAGAAACACACTTTTTATTGCCATTAGTTGATGTGTAAACTTGTTTTATGCCAATAATGTTCTGTTATCCATTGAGTAACAATAAAACCGCACGAAGACGTCCTGTTATAAGTGTATTGGCCAGTGAAATCAAGGAGTTTTTCATGAGAGAAAACACTAAAAAACATCTGGACTTAGAGGATCACACAAAACCTTGTTAAGCTGGCTGATGATGCAATAACTGGCCATAACATAGTGTCCACATCCTTACACATCTGTTATAATGGGTGATAATCATCTTTCGTGATAAACTGCTCAAATAATTTCAGTTTTTCACACAAAAATAAGGTTACAGAGTATTTTTGTCAATTTTTTGGCTGTATTTTTGTATGCTGATCCAATTTTGTACACTGGCTCGTAGTATAAATGATATTTTTTGGTGGTTTTCACACTGAGTTGTGCGTCTTCAGCTGTGTTATATTGCTTGGATTGCTTATTAAAGTATGCTTCTGTCTGGGCTGGCTTGGATTCAGCTTGCCATCAGTGTTCTTCTTTCCACTGCCAGTTTTCGTCATTTCTGTATATTATATTTAGACTTTCTGACGCTTGTACTGAGCAGCTTTTCCGACTTTTATTTCCTTGAGAAAAAAGACCCATATGAAGTCAACAGATAAAAATGACACACCACCGCATACCTTCACGTACATACAACCTATCAGAATCTGAATGTTTCCTAAGAAGGTCAAACATGATCTTGTCCACCCCTTGTGTGTTTATATGAGAGGCCGGCGTTCTTCTGCGAGCTGCTACCTCAGTGTTTACAGTCACCGTGCAGATTGCAGAACAAAAAGCATCTGCGCTTTGTCTTTCTATTTGTTCCTTTTGTTTTGTTCGTTCTGACAAAAAGAAAACCTGGATGTAATCTCGTCGCGCTCTCAGTTTCACCCTGTTGATGTCGATGCCGTCTTTTTTTCTCTTCTCCAGCAGTGACCTAAAATAATTGAAGGGCTGAGACGACAATGGAGCCTGACGTTTCTGGGTCGGTGCTGAGGCAGACTCGCAGACTGTATGGCCCCCCAACCCAAAAACACAGAATGGCAGAGATGCACAGCAACAGAGAGGGGGAACGGGGAGCCAATGAGGTGTGCTCGATATTATCTTCAAATTGCCTGTGACACCCAGCTGCAGCCACAAAATCACTGCGAGAGCACACAGGACTTTTTTTCCTATAAGGAAACGAATGAACAAACGATCTTTTCTGACTAAGACGAATGAAAGCATCACTGTATCGCACCCTTGACCACGTGAGCACTTCATCAACAGTAAGCAGTGATAAGTCTCATGTTTAGGACAAAAATGATGTCCTGTGGGGATCTGTGTAACATGATGAACCTGGGAGAATGACGAGCACTTTTAAAATGCCTGGTTACAGTGAAAGGCTGTATTTATTCTGAGGTTCATTTTAGACCCCTTGGTGGCAGGGCAAACGCATGACCCCCCCCCCCCAACAGGGAAATAGGAAGTTGACTTTGAGGGGAAACCCGAAATACAAGGATGAGTTTCCAGTCCCTCCACCAGGGTTTCACTGAGAGGCTCTGGGTCCAGCAAGGTCCCAACAAAACAACAATTCATTACAGAAACACTGGGATTAGGACTAAAGAGATTGGGGGGGGGGGGGGGGTAATAATCCATGATAAGATCATCACTGGCTGCCACAGACCTTGGACATCAATAGCTCGTATTGTAAAGGCTGATTACATCTTTCACGCGGATGAAACACACATCCACAACACCACAGATCCACTAACCGCATCAGGCTATCGATCAGTACTGGGTCTCCGTGTAGCTTTATGCGACAGCTGGCAGCAGACAATGCAGCCTGCTCACAACACACACACATACACACACACACACACACACACACACACACACACACACAGCAGGCTACAATGGCCACGTTTCTGTCGGAAACAAAAAACTAGGGCGGATGTAAGCGACACATACAGTAGCCTTCTGTGGTGCTATCACACTCAGACACACAAGCATGTGGCGTGAATCAGAGCCGTGCCTTTGTAATACACGTTTATAACCCAACGCATTAGAGGGACGATTCGGTGCTTTTTAATCACATAGCTTCACATAAATGTTCAACAATTTGCCGATTGTCGGACCGGGAAACGCACAGCTGATGGCAACAACAGCGGAACCGACGTTTTGCGACGGTTTGGGGAGAACCGAAGGCGGCAAATGTGCAAAAATTAGCCGAAGGCTTCCAGGGGCAAATTCGTATTGGTGGTTTTGGTTACCTTTTCGATCTCTTCATCATGGCCCCGGTCACAAAACTAGTTTTGTAGCTCGGCAGCACGGTCCAGTAGTAGTTTTGGTCAGACATGTTGGCGGTGACCGTTGAAGCAAGTCCCAGATGTGAGAACTAAGAGTCCCGTCGTCACAGCCGGAGCCTCATGTTAGCCTCGGTCAGTCCGGTGGATGTTATGTTGACGGCGGTTAGGCCAGTACGCCGCGTCCCCCGGCAGAAACTCCCCTCAGCCTCGGTACAAACTGACCCCAGACCCACTGCAGGGAGGCTCGGGGGTACTGAGCGACAGTATCAGCCATGTCCAGCCTTCCGAATATGCTCCTTTCTGCTTCTCGTTGCAGATTTAAAAAAAATTATCGATGCAGGCCGTCACCGGCGAGATGCCACATTATCGGCAGTCTCTTCGTCAAAATACAAGAGTGGTACAAAGTTTCCACAGACGGCAGCGTCCGCCGGAGTGCGCCTGCGCAACATCGAGAGGAGGCTCTATTGGGACTTTCAGGTTCCATCGGAAAAACCGGTTTTAGCCTTTTTACATACGTACCCCAACCCCCCAAACCAAACGCTTCTGGCGCTTGATGTGGGGCAAAACATTGGTATGTGACTAAACGAGAAAAGCCAATGAAAGATTGAATGTCGCTCACGAACCTCGCCAGAGAACATACACTCAGTTTTGAAATTCCCGACGGTTATAAATGTGCCAATTTGTCGTCAGGGAATATTGATATCTTCATGACTTTTCATGAATTTCGGGCACTGAACAACTACAAGACATAGATTTAGTTAGAAAAGCAAAGAAATTGACTAAACTTTATGGGTTAATTGTATAAGAACCGAGGCTGAATATCTAAAAAAAAAAAAAAGCTTAGTATCCCCAGTCCTCCATTCATTGCACTGCTCAGCTTGCCTAACAATGATTAGATTAAGTAGTCTAGACTGCAAGATAGAGACAAGAATTGAACCCAAGAATAAAAAAATAAAAAAAATCCAACCAAACCAGAGACACAATGGCAAGAGGTCAAATACAAACGATCTGATTTGTTTAATACTAAATGTAGGGGTCAGGGTCCTCACAAATGTGTCTGCTTGGATCAATTCTAAGTGCCATGAATAGATTGGTCTTCTTGACGCTTTCTATTCACTCATAGTGAAAGTATTCCAGCCTGCCCTGGTCTCCTGGAAAAATCCCCATACAAATGACCAAAGAAACTCTAATTGATTCTTTGCTTGCCTAATGTACCATTGCGCTGATCTTGATATGAGTGGTGATGATGAACTGATTGCTGCTGTTTGTAAATTCTTGCACAGATTAAAAAAACAAACGGGCCGGATGTCCTACTGAAGTATTTTCTCTCCTCCAGTTGAAAAACCTGCCTGAGACGTGAACCTGCTCAGCCTTTCAAGCACTTTACTCGAACACTTTTACGAGGTCCTCCCTCCCGAATTCAGGCTCGAGCAGCGACTGAGACCTGGCCGGTCAGGCTTGTGGAGGACATCGAGACAAAAGCAGAGGGACACACAGGGCACACACACAGAAGAAACCAGTTGATAATACTCACACATTCCCTCTCCGAGGAAGACTCAGTTCTTTCTGGAAATAAGAAAGATAAGAGAGACTGACTCATTTTGCACATGAGATTGGCATTGAAATGTAGTTTATCATTTTGCTCTCCCCGCACAGAGGGAAGCTTGTCGTTTGGCCAGAGGGGTTCGCCATCTATCTGCTTATCTGCTTTCATTTTATGCTTCAGAGTTAGCGGGGAGGATAATGAAAATTGTTTCCTGTCATAACACTTAAAATTCATGATTAAATAATTAAAAAGCTGAGGTTGCCGTATTTTTGGATGGCTTTTTCCATCACACCCTCTTAATTTCCTCTCAAAGCAGTGTAAATATCATTAGCTGCAGTGTGGCCTAGTTCTTTGCACGGCAAGGGGGCCTTGTAGCCATTTAATTGCGAGAATACAAATTCAGATTTGCCCAGGGCCACTGCGCTTGAACTCTTAAACTGCCTCTGCCAGTCAGGATTTGAAGGGGATGGTGGCACTGTCAGACTGAGTGAGGCTGAGCACGAAATCGCTTCCAGACTATCCCTCAGTATTTGATGTCCATTCTACGAAGGACAGTCCACCCCAGGGAGGGACCGTCTGAGACATCGTGGGGAAAAAACAGGTCTAAACGTGCCAATTCTGCACGGAACCTACATCACCTAAAAAAACCAACTGCTATGTTCATGTTTGCTTTGTCAGAGGATTGCATGGTTCAAAATCTAATGATGTTCCTGTAAAAACAAACATGGCAGCGTAGAGTCTTTGATAACAATGGCAAGATTAACTCATAACAAACCGCAGCAGCTGAAACGCTTTTAATTTCTGCAATACATAATCATGAATTGAGAAGATAACTGAGAACTGATGCTGGTAAACAAGGTTGGGCAGCACCAAGAACCATCCATGGGGAGATTAAAGGAGTATTTTTGTCAGTCTTCATGCAAACCTTGGATTTTGAACATGCATCACCAAGGCAACCAGACTGTTCAGAGCACCAGGAGGAAAAGCTCCAAAATAAACAGGAGAGGTCTTGAGATCAGGTCTGATTTAAAGTCCCTACATTCATGAAATTGATCAATTGTGCCCTAATTACAACAAAGCATGGACTCGCTGTGTGATCTGTTGAATGGCCACCAGGCATGATGAAAAGGATCAATGTCCATGATGTTCCCAAACGATCAGCGAGAAGGGAGAAACACAGGAAAGCTTCGCGACGTTGTTGGACACGGAAACACAGAAATAATCGACTGCAACACCGGAGCGATTCCAAAGAGACGTCTCGCACCGTCGCCGGTGGCTCAGACTCATCCCCGGCGCCACCATCAGCAGCATCGCGCCACCCCGTTTGCCTGGAAACAAGCGGAGCGCCGCGCTGACAGCGTCGGTAGTTACCTGTAGACCGCGGCGTCTCAGGATATTCGGCTCATCCATCTCTGTAGACAATGAAAAAAAAGCCCTTAAGGTGGATCCGCTGTCAGTCAGCCCATACTGCGTCCTCTCCCCGGGAGCACGGATACAGCCCTCCTCTCTTCTGCTTCACCTCCTCCTTTCCCTCCTCCTCCTTCTCCTCCTCCTCCCTCTTCGCCTCCTCTTCCACCCCCCGCGGCGAAGCTGCACGACTGGTCCAGAAGAGGTGGCAGCTTGAATCAATGGACCACCTGACCGGGGAGGGTGGGGAATAATTAACCTGGTCTTGTTAATGAAGTGCGAGGGCGCCTCGGCTCCACCCCCTCCTATTGATGTTTTTTTTTTTTTTTGGTTGGTCAGTTGAACTTTTGCCGCGTGTGTCAGATCGGTGTGTTTCGAGTTCATTCAGAGAAGCAGGGCGCATTTCAGCCAAGGCTCCACGCAGGATCTCCCACATGTTCAAATATCTGCATGTGTTGCGCTCATTAGCGCAGCAGAGGGACGAACATAAACATGCCCGAGCTGAACTCGCGCTCCCACCAACACATGCCCGCCGCTCATTTCCATATGCGCCTAAACACGCAGGCTTGCGGGTCAGGGCGCCATGCAGTCAGTCCCCCGTTCACTCATGATGCCACATTAACAGTGTCTGCCTGCTGGAAGAACACTTGATCAGAGGGGGGCATGCAGGACAAGCCCGGGTCGGGTGAAGGATCTGTGCCAGTCACATAGCGGCGCGGCGACGTGTGCGTTTGTTTCTGCATACAACAAAGATGCGTCTCTTGTGCTGGGATGTCACATGTCTTTGTAGGGATGCCAGAGGGATGTGAGGCCCTCCTTGTTCTCTCGTGAAACCCCCCTTTATCATCCGCAGCTAAAAGTGATAGCTGGGAGTGTCAGAGTGTATCATCAAGAGTGTAGCATGTTCAGATTGTTTTGTATGAAATAAACACAAATAAACAAAATCATCAGCGAAGCATGCCTTCACACATTTTTGTTTATTTTAGACTTTTGTGTCATTTTTTAAAATCTTGATTATTCTTATATTTTGTTCATTGGATTTTTTTTTTCGTATTTCCTGTTTTTGTTCTTGTTCATTTTTGTTTTTTAATTTGTATTTTTTCTTGTTTGTTTTCATTTTGTTTTCCGTGCTCTGCTCTTTTTGCTTTGTTTTTTGGGCGTATTTCACCTTTCATGAAAAAAGGTGCAGATGCTTACTGTCCATGCCCAATGTTGCAAAATGTCTGAATTGCCTCTCAATAATAAAACAGCTCATTCCTCGATATGTTAGGTTTCATACTCTTTTTGCAAAAAAAAATTCTCTTGTCTGAATCCAGATTTATCACACAATACAATGACCCTGTATGTGTGCCATAATAAAGTGATCTTGTGTAAAGCAATAGTGGCTTCAATGATCGACCAGACTGACGCAGGAGCTCAGATCTATAGTAAGGAAGCAAAGTCTGAAGTCAGCGCGGTCCTTTTGTTGCTCTCTGCATGTGTTCCTGTATAGGTCATCTTCAAATGATCCGTGCTCATTAGAGAAAGCAGTCAGGCATGAAAGTCAGTTTCTCTTTTCACCATCAGTTCTACGTCCTCCCCCTTTATCTTTTTACCCTTGCACGGAGAGGCTGAAAACAACAAGAGAAAGCGAAAGAAACCTTCAAAATTAACCACAACAAGAATCCAATGATAAACGTCAAAGTACTGAAAATATACATGTTGAAGAAATTCTTGTCTTCACCCGAATTTATCCGTTTGTTCCTTATCTGGTCTCTTTAATGCCCTTTTCCTTATTATTAGTCTCATGTCTAATGCTGGAAGACATGTGAAATGGTGGGAATCTGATGAAACAACCAAGCAGCAGCTTCATTATAAATAAATGAGCACTTTAACATTCACCAAATGTTCATGCATTCGCTAGGTCAGTTTTTTCCTCTTCATGGAAATGTCATGACAATCCAGATAAGGATAAATCACAAATGAAAAGTTTAAAAGTGAATTTTCCAATTTTTCTTCACATCAAGAAAACGCACCCAGCAAACTGAATTTGTATTACTCCTCTGGGATCGCAAGGGGGCGCTATATCACTACACGGTCTGTCGACTTTTTTCAGTTCCTGCAGACTTCTGAGAAAGCTTTTAGTCCCTCATGACTCCACTTTTATCAAGGTGAAAAGAAAATAAAAATCAACAGATGAAAGCTGAAAGGTGCAAATACACATTTTTGGTGTTTCACTAACGTATAATGCAATACACAAAGTATTGATCGAAAGGTCACCACACAAAACGATCCAAAGGAGAAAAGGTTGTAGGATATTTGCTCATTGATTTTAACAGAAACGTAACAAACTGATAAATGACCCCCCTCCTGACCACTGTTCCACTGAAAAAATGCGTCAGCTGAAAATGATTAAAGTTTTGGCTTCTACACGTTCGATTTAGAGGCTGTCAATAGACAGAGACGAGTCCTGCTGTCCTTGACTCGGCCTTCCACTTCCTCCGTTTTTTCTCAGTTTATAGCATGTGTGTATTCAGCCATTTATTTCAGACTTTCCCAAGTGAGCAAAAATAAAAAGTTACAAGTTTTAATTACCAAACGGCTTCTCAGCAGTCACTGTCAACATGCAGAACATGAGGTCTCTAAAAATGACTGTAATAAATATAGTGCGTGAAGTCAAGGTGTTGGCCTTGACTCTTGTACTTTCTTGTCGTTTCTCGGAGTTTCTGTGGACGTGCTGCGGTGTAGGTGGGGGTGTGACACTCCCGAATTCCTGAATGATCTCCCAAACTCACAAACTATCAGCTCAGGGGTTCACCAGGCCGCTCCGTGTTAGTCTGTACAGCCTCAGCCGGCGTGGTGGCAGCTGTTGTTTAGTGTGTCAAATTATGAGTTCAAATCCCTTCTGTTTGCTTTGGGACTGCAGTGGTTAAAACCAGAGCTTGGTGGTTCAATGCGTTTAGCCCTGTCCAGGAGCCAAGATACCGAACCTTAAGGATCTGCTGTGATGCAGCAGACGTCACCACTGAAGAGTGTGTGTGTGTGTGTGTGTGTGTGTGTGTGTGTGTGTGTGTGTGTGTGTGTGTGTGTGTGTGTGTGTGT
>JASSRZ010000042.1:11880487-11906787 GCA_032164315.1 Malacoctenus gilli
TGTGTGTGTGTGTGTGTGTGTGTGTGTGTGTGTGTGTGTGTGTGTGTGTGTGTGTGTGTGTGTGTGTGTGTTGGCGAATCCATGTCCGGAAGCTGCGCGTCCTCACGTCCCGGTGCTTGACGCTGCACTGGAGGAAAACGGAGCAGAAGAGCGAAACATGGCGACTTCGAACAATCCGCGGAAATTCAGCGAGAAAATCGCTTTACATAACCAGAAGCAGGCGGAGGAGACGGCGGCGTTTGAAGAAGTGATGAAAGACCTCAGCATTACCCGCGCTGCGAGGGTAACGACACCGATCTGTGTGCTTTTTCTCCCCCTTCTGCGTTTGTTTTCAGCGAGCTGTCAAATCTGCATTAGATGCGCGGCGGCGGCGGCGGCGGCGGCAGCACGCAGCCTGGCCAGAATAGGTAAACAATAACAAACGACGCTTCCTGCCAGCCGGAGCTCTTTCCTCCCTCCCGTGACAACGCACGGAGCTGGCGGGACGGGGCCAGTCGCTCCCCTCATGCAGATGCGACCCTCGGGGACCCCCGTCCCAAAAAGTTATTAAGATTTTTTGTTTTTTAGCTCCACGTTAGAGGGAGGCAGAGGGGCGTGCACGCGAATTTGACAGCGCGCGTCCAACTGCAGCCAGAGTCACGCTGTCAATGAAACAAAACGACGCGGTCCTCAATCACAGTGATGCTTATTTGGCGTTAGAGCTCCATAACCGGCGGTGTGTCTGTTCTGTGGGGTGGTGAAGGAGGCTGAGGCGCGTGCGTGCGTGCGCGCGTGCGTGTGCGAGAACTTGCCTGACAGGTCGTGGGGCCTCTGTGCACGCCCGCACAAGTGACATTTACGACAAAGATGAAGGCCAAAAGATTATGCGGAATTTGAGCCCACATTCAGCAACGGGCCTCCAAAATAAATCCTATGGAGGCTGGACTTCAGGATGCACAGTGACCATGAAGCTGAGCCAGCAGGGAACGGAGCAGACCAGAGAAACAAGCACTGAAAAACTGGCTAATGTCCTCTCGCTGCTTATGAGTTTCTCTAACAGATTTATTTATTTTTTGCCTGGCAGCAGTCTGAGCTAAGTTCCCATTTTAATCAGCTAATTTCTTCACGGTATCAGGTGATCAGAGAGAAATTGAAATCCCGCCAGGCCAGCGGCCCTTCAAAAGTTGATTTCAGAAGGAGGAATATCTGTGACACGGCAGGCAAAAGCGCAGGTGCAAACAGTAAAAGTGAATGGCTGTATTGTGGGTGGTGACTCAGTGTTAGGACTGCTGAATCAGACAATGTTGATAATGATAACGAACAGGGCTTTTTTTCCCCCTCTACTGCAATCATTTAAATCTTTGGCTGTGAGCAAATATATGTCAAGTTTCATGTCATGTCTTTTCTCTCGTATACCAACTTCATCAGGTCAAGGGTCAACTGAGCCAAATTCCAGCTGACACTGACAGAGGGCGAGTCCATCGCCCTGTTGATCCTGTTTGACACACGTTTGCCTTCAAGCTGCACCTTTTGGTCAGAGCATAAAGGAAGGATTCACAGTTTAGTGTCAAAAAGCTCCAAATTAGCCAGAAATCACACTTGAAAAGCTGCAATCACAAATGACAGCATTTTAAAAAAAGCTTCCTGATACTTAATCAGTCAATAGAAAAGATGGCAATTAATTTCCTCTCACTTGACTAATTGTTGCCGCTCCACCAACTATCCTACTGTTGAACCAGATGTGTCACGAATATCAAAGTGTATTTGTAGATGGGGTCTTTTTTGGGTGTGAGAGAGGTTCCAGTTCTCATTTGTTGTAGATTTTATTCTCAATAATGCCAATCAAGAATTGTTTGAAACTGTGATTACGAGTCAAAGTTGGATCCGAGGGAAATAGACCGGAGCTTTCGCCTAGACACTCGCCCGCCTTTCATTTTCAGTCTCACTTTGGTTTTTCGGTCTGACATCCCTCTCCCGTCTGTCCCGTTGTAGTCGAGAAATGTTCAGACTGGCCTCTTCCAGATCTGGTTATGTTACAGTAAGTAATCCGTTACTGCAGCAGAGGGGATGCAAAGGATTAAAGAAATAAACTCTGAGGTTGGCCGCTCGTCAAAACACAGCAGTTGATACGGACGTAGTGACTGTTTTTATTAGATTTTGTGCTTTGTCAATGATGAGCTGCAGGCTTGCTGGAGAAAATGTAATTGACCAGTTATGGGTGCTTGAATGGGAAATGGAGCAGGAGGTTGTTTTTGAGATGAACTCATGGACGGGTTCACTTCATGTCTGATTTGTCTCTGCAGTGCCTGACTCCGTTCACACACACGCAGCCCCGCTCGATTCAAACCGGTGACAAAAAACGCCTGTTGTGTGGAGCAAAAGGCCCGAGGCGTCCTAAGTTCCTGTTGCTATTGTTCTGCCGGACAGCAAAAAATCCTTTTCTTTCTGCCATGGTGCTTTTTTTTCCATTCCTTGGTCAGTTTCATCTATGACGTTCACCTTCTGAGTAGGTGCAAGCCAGTTTTTCCATGAGATGACATTAATCTCTCGGTTTGTGGACTGACCCGAACCTGTTCTGCTTGCAGTTGCAGTTGCAGAAGACAAAGTACCTGCAGCTGGGACAGAACCGAGGGCAGTACTACGGGGGGTCTCTGCCCAACGTCAATCAGATTGGAAACAGCACTATCGATGTGCCTTTTCAGGTGAGGCCTCTTTATTGTGGAAAGCACGCTTTAATTAATATATTTCCATATTTCATTCACGTTTTTTCAAAGATGTTCCGTCGACGCTGAGAAAAAATTCTCAGCTTTTTTCTCTGGATGAATTATGTGCTGCAGCTTTCATTGGTTTTTCTTTTAACCACAAGGCTGTTGGTGTCTGAAGTTAAGAGTCCTTCACTCATGAAGTGTCATAATTTGTGTAAGGTGCTTGTTTGGCTCCGGCAGGCTGCTATTTATTCTGGAGAAGGCTGTGAGCAGCTTTCTTTAGAATAAATTGTTGAAGACGGCGTAAACACACAGAGCTGCAAATTACATATTGCACACGTTGGCTGCAGCACAGTTACCTTCACAGAGCTGTTTGTCCGTAACAGAGCTGAGCCACACTCTCACTGTGCGTTGCAGACACGACCTATTAACTCTATCATTGAAGCTTGGTGCTTTCAGACTCCGCAGTGGACAAACACAGTTTTACTTTCAGTTCACCAACAAAATTCAAGGAAAGATCAAAGAAAGTTTCATAACTTTTTGAAATCCAACTTTTCCTCCAGAATTTTGTGAAAAATGTGGGTTTTTTTTGGTTTGGGTCTTTGACTTCAAAATGCATAAAAAAATATCAAACAGTTAAGAGGTTTGAAAGTTGCTGTTTTTTAAATAAAGATTGGCAATGGATCTGCTTTTGTCAATAGAAACTAATGTGTATGTGAAACATGCATACAGACGACATGTTTTCACTGCGATTTTCAAGTCTTCGACACATTTTTCACCCAGTGGCAGCTCTCATCCCTCCTCTGTCAGCAGCACAGCCTCAGTGAATGCTTCTATTCTCTGCTGGCCAAGGACACTGTTGGTAGGACCGAGTTTTAAAGCGCAGACGGCTTCAGCTGAGGTGGCTTTTTTGTTAACGAATGACTCCAAAGTTGCGGAAAAGCCCAGTTTGCTGTCTAACTTTGCGAGTTGTCACAGAATGACCACGTCGTTCCTGTAAAGCCGTTGTTGTTTGTCCAGAATTCAGGGCTCGACACAAACAGATCGACACGGCACCACGGGTTGGTGGACAGAGTCTACCGGGACCGGAACCGCATCACGTCGCCCCACAGGAAACCCCTCTCTGTCGACAAACATGGACGCCAGATATCCTTTCGGACTGCGAATTGTTATTATTGTTATTTACAGGTCGTAGTTATTTTTTGAGGTTATTGTTTTGAAACTCATGAGTGACAGGCTCATGTGCAAGTTGCAAGCGGTGGAAAAAATTAGAGAACATGTAACACAGCAGTGAGGACAGTACGCACAGAGATTCACACCAGAAAACTGGAAATGAACCTGAGCACTGCAAAAAAAAGAGCATAAATGAAACCCGAAACAGGGAACAGCAAGAGGAAGAAATGATGAACTCAGAGCAAAAGAAAACCCAAACAAAATGCTGACAACAACTGAAAGTGAGGAACTTACCAAGAATATATAACATACATGAAAAACCAAGAACATAGAAAGGCAGTAAGAACCGAGACAGGAGACAGATCACGACATTGTTTCATGTTCATGTTGTCATCAACCAACCCTGCTGTTGTTGAAGTCCACAGAGACTGCCGACTGATGAGGACAACTTGACTGCAGAGTTTGGTTGCACTGACTTGGAACTTTCCCAGCTTGAAAGTGGGAACTACAAGTTGTTGCAGCTCAGTGATCGGTTACAGTTGAACCCTTTAGCTTTTCGACACTGACCTCAGAGTCTGGTTTCACAATTTTAACTTTAATCCACAAGGTTAGAAGACAAAGTTTGACTAATTGGGGTTATTAACAGTGTATTACCACGAGGTAGACAAAGATATATTTGAGACTGATGCAAAGAGTGCATCTGGGCTGATCTCGACTTCATTGTAAGATGTAAAGAGAGAGAAGAGCGTGACGATCATCAGCTTTGCTCGTCTGTGTTCTTCCAGCTGTTCTGGTATCGCTCAGCTTTCCAGCACATTCCTCGTCTCTAGGAAATGAGCAAACTGTTTGTTTGGCCTCTTCTCGAGTTTCTGCCTCCTCTCTGATGGTTTATGTTGTTTTTATTCAGACTGATTGCCGCCTTCTCCACTCACACTGACAGTTCTTTGGACTCCTGGTCGAGACTTCCCGACTCTCTCTGCAGTCTTTCTTCAGTGACTTTGTACATCTGTGGATGTGCAGTTACTGTTCCGACTTTTTCACAAAAAACGCAGATGTTTTTGTGTGTTTTATGCTCTCAACAGGATTTTGCACGCACGCTTTGACTTCAGCCTGTAAAAGTCAAATTATAGATGTGTTTGGGAGAAGGTGTGTAATTGGTACTTTTTCCAGGGAGGCTTTCAGAATTGCAAATGAGGTGCAAAGAAAATGCTGTGAGGTTGTTTCTTCACTGCAGTCACATGCTGGTGTTTGATGTGCCTGCAGCACTGTTGTTTCTTCATGTTGTGTCTTCGTCGCGCCACGACTTTCACCAAGAGAATGCATCGTATGTGCCAGGATGTTCCGTCGCAAGCTGTGTTTCCTTAACCTGTGATTCCACATTGACAGCTGCCCATATGGCTCTGTGTATCTGTCGCCACCACCTGATACCAGCTGGAGGAGGTGAGACGGGCTCCCAATGACGAAGCAGCAGCTCAGCATGAGCGCTTATATCCGTGTTTACCTTTTTTTTGTTGATGATGCTCAGCAACCCTTCGTATTTCTTCCCTCACACCTGCACTGCTTGTTAATTAGAGGCTTTATTCCCTCTTTGTCAAGCGGTCGATTCACATCTACTCTTGTTCATATATTGTGTTAATGCATCTCATCATATGTCAGTTTCTCTTACTTTTCACTGAGTGTTGTTCAATATTTCACATGTAATATGAGTTTTGAAATTTGACAAAAGACGAATAAAAAAAATAGCAAGAAAGTATTCACTATCTTCTGTGCAAAAACATAATTACTTATTCAACACTTTTTGATAAAATCTTATAATTTGCTGTTGTTTATTAAAGTAATGACCAGAACTCATTCGATTGCCACTGAGTTGTTTCAATATCAAATATTGAAAAAGAATCAAATGTCGAGGGAATGACTAGTAGTTTTAATGATATGATACATTTTCAGTGAGTTTCCCACTTGGGACGGCTCCTGGAAATGCTCATTTGGTTAAACATTGACACAGTAGTGGATTCCTGCCCAGATTAAAAGTCAAATTTATAGAGGATG
The DNA here is from genome assembly GCA_032164315.1 of Malacoctenus gilli. NCBI lineage: Eukaryota > Metazoa > Chordata > Actinopteri > Blenniiformes > Labrisomidae > Malacoctenus > Malacoctenus gilli. The sequence continues at coordinate 11,886,394 of JASSRZ010000042.1, forward strand.
TGTTTGTACACAAGCTTGCGGTCAAATTGCATGTATTGTCTGTGTACAGAGTGTTTGTTTTCTTTGTGGCAGTGTGTGATTATTAATTCTTGTGCCGCAGGACAAACTCTGACTCAGCACTACATCAGAGCACGCTGACTCCCGCCCAGCAGGCCTCCTTCACGGGAGGATCGCAGGAGCTGCAGCCAAAGCGAGGTACAGAGGATGATCACACAGTCTTCAAGTACACGTCAACTCCACGTACAGGCTGCGGTTGTCGTGAAAGCACGGTCATTAAAACAGGCTTTGTTAAAGAATCGTTTGAGTTGATAGTTGGAGGGTAAAACAGTGACTATCTTTGAGGTTTTTTGCGCATGTATCTTCACGGGTAGGTTTCTAAGAATAGGCCGTAACAGGCTGGACATCAGTAAACCTCAGAGGCTGAGGGGATCTTGTCCTGTCTGTGTCTGCAGTGCTTCTCCTCACAGTACCCGGGTCAGACACAGTCAAACAAGAGGGTGATGAAGATGGACAAGAGCAGAACTGGGAGGGCAAAAAGGTAAAACTTTCATAATCTCTTTCAAGCCTTTCCTTTATGTTTCTTTGCCTCCATACTAGCTCCAATATTATCTTCTTTCAGGACATTTCAAGGTCTAAGCCCTGCAAAGTTCCCGGGATTAAGTGAGTACTTTTAGGTTTTTTCTTTTGGACCACAGAGAGTCTGTGTGAGGACACGGACAGTGATTTGCATAATGAGATGATGATTGTGCATGAGTGGTTTAGCTGGGAGAGAGTTTCAATTAGGCACATGTTTACTGCCATCGAAAGAGCTGCTATGAATAAAGAGGAGTTTAAAATTAAAGCCGTCTGACTGCCGTTTACCAACATTTTCATAAACTCTCCTCTTTATTTATTAGAAAATATCTGCAGAGAAAATATGGATGTAAAACCATCTTCCTGCTGTAGCCGTTGAGTTCCCAGAGTGCTGCCAAAGTTGTGATTGTGGAGCCAAGAGTTTTATGGAATAGAATAGAATAGAATAGAATAGAATAGAATAGAATAGAATAGAATAGAATAGAATATTAATAGAATAGAATATTACTTTGCAGCAGGTGTGCCTATGATTGTGAGTCTCGTGGCTCATGGCTGCTCCGTTCTCGCCTCCATTTGTCCTGCAGCATTTTTCCATCTCCTGACCAGCAGCTGACCGCTTCTCAGAAACCAGCAGCCCACAACACCGGCGGCTCTCTCCCCGACCTAACCAACATCCACTTCCCTCCTCCACTGCCCACCCCGCTCGACTCAGACGACGCAGCTGCCGGCTCGTTCGGCTCCATGAGCAGTCTGCAGCTTCTGGGGAACACGCAAGGTGAACGCCGCCGCAGCTCCGGTTCTGACTCCACCTCCTCACTGTTTTCATCTCGCCAGAGCGTTTGGTGCCAACTTCAGATGGCGATCGTAAGGAAACCTCTTTCCTCTTGCTGTTTTTTCCGTGCGGGGTAGGAGTGAACACCTCTCAGCCCACGGTAACCATGGAGATCCAGCCAGGGCAGGACAACATGGTTCCTCTCATCCTGAATGCAGGAGACTCCCACCAGCACTCGAACCTGCAGCTCTCCCCAACATCTCCACCTCTCACGCTGTCTCAGGTACAGCAGGGCTCTCTTACATTGAGCCTCCAATTATTATAATAAACTCGTTTATTCTTCATTTTATTGATTATGGACTCTTATTATTAAATGTAAAAATTGAGTATTTGTGTTTTCTATAAATAAAACCAGAAGTCTTGTTTTTTATCCTTTGTTTTGCGTCTTCCAGGCGGCCATCAACGCCATGAACCTGGAGCAGCAGCTGTCCCAGTATGCCTTCTTCAACCAGCAGACAACCGCTCAGACTCACCCGAGCCAGCAAGTGAGTTTCTGGACAAGCGAAACAAATAGTTCCTCTCATCAGACGCCGACACACCGGCTGTGCAGGATAGGGCAGGATGAAAACGTTGCAGCATCGGTCCCTGACTCCCTCGCTCCTTTCCCAGCAGACAGGTCTGGTCCAGTTGTCCTCGGTGAACTCCTGCGCCACCTCGGACAACCAGACGTCCCCTCAAACCAACGTGACCATGGACATGAACACGGTGAGCACCGTCCGCATCACACCGGCGCGTTTCAGTGCTGCGTTGACTGGTTCTACTCGGCTGCTTCCTCTTTTCTTTTCTTAGGAGCTGTTTGTAGACAGAATCAACTCGTTGCCCTCAGTGGTTCACACGGGGCTCTTTGGACGTTTATAGAGACTGATTGGATTTTTTGTGCATGAGGTTTTTACGTGAATAAAATGCAGACGTGCTTTTCCTGCGACTTTTACAACCTCATTCGAACACAGCTTGCGAAGAAGACATCCGTGACGAGTTCAGATGGAAGAATAATTATTGGTGCATTTTATTAACACACAACAAACTGGGAACGGAGTCTAAAAGCTTTGGCGAATCGCTGCTCGTCCTTCAGATTTTGGCTCTGGCTGCTCGCGCTTCTGTTGCAGTGGGAATGTGTTTGGTTCACTGCAGAACTGAAGTGGCCTACATTCGCTTTATCTCAGCCGAAGACTTTGCAGTGTCAGGTCAGAGGAAACACTGCAAGGGAACTCAGCAGGGCCTCGTGTTGTGCTAATAAGCTGAAAAAACCCATCTTCATTGTTTTATTCCATCTACAGCTTATTTTAAGAGACAAGTTTTGCTGTGTTGGAAATACGGAGTCAGCAAGCAAGTGGGAAACTGGCCTTAAACTACTTTTTCTCTCTGTTTTAAGATTGTGTTATCCATCAAATCATGAACACTTATTGTTTCAGGCTCTCCCACCTTTTGAGACATTTTCCACTTCTTTTCATGCATATTCAAAACTTAACAATTTGATGTTTGTTTGTTCAGACAATTTGACAATTGATCTCACTGTCTTCACCTCTTCTTTGTTTCACGCACAACTTTCTCGGCATTGGTTGTGCACCGACGTGACACGCAGAGCATGGTGCTCACTTTCCTTTATCGGATCCAAGTGCGCTTGGTTGTGATGTGATCGGAGACAGTGGATTAATAATTCAGCGACCCCTTTGTCAAGGCCGGCAGACACGTTAAACAAAGCTCCACATGCAGCAAACGGGATGAATTACACGCAGCAAGCGCGGAGCGAGAAGAGAACATCCTCCTGTGTGAATAATTCACGTGTATCCTCTTGTATCAGGCCTCCTCCCTCCAACAGTACCGCAGTAGGGTCGGATCCTCTGCCAATCAGTCTCCGACCTCCCCCGTCTCCAATCAAGGCTTCTCACCCGGAGGCTCGCCTCAAGTAAGGGCGTGTGGACTGATGAGCCGCTGGCTCCTTGTGTTTAAGCGTCACCGTCCCTTCGCATCGTAGTTCTGTGGTGAAGATGATAGTGGCTGCCCCCCCCCACCTCCCCCTCCCCTCCACAAACTGCAGCTTTTTTTGTTGAAATTAGCAGATCTGGGCAAAAAAAAGTCATTTTACTTTTGAGCGCATAGACATGAAATCATAACAGGTGGTGAAGGAAGTGATTTATTCATGTGTTTATGCTCCTTATCTGTGAGGCTTTCATCCAATTTTACTGGCAGTGTAGTTTAAATGAGGATCCCTTGATATTATTACACAGTAATGTTTTTTAGCGATGGTTTTTGGACCACTGCAGTCACAGGAGTGTACTGGCTTCAATAATCTGGGACAACTCTGCATTTCATTGTAAGTCACTCAAACAAACAATTTCTTTTTGAGCATTGTTTTTTCTATTTTATTATTTGGGGGATTGTATCATTTCATTGTTGAGCAAATGAGTTCGTCTGAAAACCTTTTGAATTCTTGTGGAACTTTAGTATCCTAATGAAATTTTTAGCCATATATTTCCATTTATTTTATTTACTTTATTTTATTTGATTAATAGATTATTTTTCAAAGATTCAAACCAAAGAAATGAAATAAAAAAAATCGGAATATTTATTTTTAGTTTGCAGTGTAAACATTAAGCGGATTGTATTCTGTTCTTTTCTATTATGGAATAAAACGTGATAAAATCAAATGGAATGAGGATAAAGATGAATTAATCAAGGGCATTTGTCGTTACTTTTAAGCGGGGTGTTAATCTGTGATTAAAGGTGAAGCCGGGTCAGTTCGTGTTTTGCCCAGATCTGGTCACCAGTGTCTATGAACACTCGTGGATGTGTTGTGATGTAGCCCCCCCCCCCCCCGACTCTCCTTCTCTGCTGCTTTTGTGCTATTTGCGTTGCATCTCCACTGTTCTCCTTCCTCCCCAGTCCTGCCGCAGTACGACTGGAGTTATTCCGTCTGTTTGTCAGGTCTCTCTGTTCGTTGTGTTTTTTTGAATCAGCGCTGGGTCGGGGGGTAGAATCAGGGGGGAAATTAATCCCCTCCAAAGGATTTTTTTTTTTTTAGGAGAGGCTGCTGATCATTCCTTTGGCTAAGTCTCACCACACTGAACCGTGCTCACAGTGTGGCGCTTTGTGAAAAAAAAAAAACACAACCAAGGTAAACACGGATCAGGGCTGGTAATCTGTTTCAGAGTCAGTTAAGCATTGGGCTTGTGAAAGTGATGTTGTTGTTAATCATTCACTTCAGCCTGCGAGTTCTGAAGAGCGTTTTCCCTCGGAAATGTGGATCTGACTTATGAAACGGCCGTCTTGGATCTTGGTGACAGGCTGTTTTTACTTGCAAAGAGATCTGTGCGACATTCTCAATGAGCTTTTGACTCCCCGTTGGTTCCAGGTGTGACTTTGTGTGTGTGAGATGAAGAAAGAAAGTGAATTGGTGAACTGTGGTGAATGGTGACAGCGATACGCGCTGCTCGGGCTCTTTTTGGTTGTTGGAGTTTTTTTTGACGCGTCTCCTCCTGTTTGCCCGCCTGGCCCAGTTCTCCGCTGCGCTGGAGCGGCTCAGCCGTAGTCCTGAGGTTATCCACAGGCTAAAGCCCAGCTGACAGGCGTGTGTGCTCTGTTATCCTGCTCTGCCCTGTGGGGACATCTGCAGCACACACAGATAATTTGGTTTTCGACTAGGCGGAGCACGGGCCGAGGAGATGATCCAATTACTTATACATTAAGAGGCCACGAAATCTGAGACTTTCTGGAGCTGGTTCAATGAGGACATTCAAATGAGAAACTTCAAGAGCGTTAGCTCACGGCGGATGAGTCAGAGCTAAGAGAATAATGTCACAAAGGGGATTATTTTCCCTTTTTCTCTCGTATGTTACAATCAGCCTGGTTAGTGTTAATTAAAATGCCAAGGCCAGCAGCAGTAGGATAGGAGAGCTTCTTTTTGAATGGAAGGTGTCTTCAAGGCCGTCCTTACCTTTATCTCATTGATTTTGGACATTGGCATGTTTCCATCTGTTTATTTCTGCTGCACTTTGTACGGCAAGCAATAAAGAGAGGCTGGAGGCGAACTCAAAGGAGGATGACATGTGCTGCCGCAGAGGAAGAAAGATCCCCCCCCCCACCCCGGCTTGTCAAGGAGAAACCGCCGATTAAAAGTGTCACAGGGTTGAGGTGGAGCAAGAGCAGGGAAGAAAGGACACCAAACTCACAGCAGGAAGACGCTCTGTCAATGGATAACAACAGAGACTTACTGAACAGAAGCAAGACTGGCTGATGCATTTAAGTCCATCATGATTCACAGTGACCTGCTGTATTCAAACCTGAAGGTCTCGGAAGGTCCCAGGAAGGCCCAGGCTCTCTTTGCTCGGACTTCGTCAGTACTCTAGTCGTTCAGCTCGAAGTGAACTCTTTCTAGAATTGCGAGCCCGCATTGGAAACCGATTAATGCTTTTATTTTGAAGCCTGCTGCTTTTATAAATGTCAAAAAGAGTGTGTGTTTCGGCTCGGGTTTGGTTTCTCTGTGAAACTTTTGAAATCACATTTGTTGAAGCGAAGTCATCTGGAGGCAGATCAGTTTACATTTTATGACCTATAAATGCAGCAAACAAAGAAAACTGTCTGATGCTACTTTATTACTGCTGTAAGAGCAACTGGCATTTATTTTGAGTTCACCAAGAGAGAAAATGATGCTTCTGAACTTCATTTTTATTTATTGCTTCTCTTGTGTGCGAACCAAAGTGCTGTCAGCTGGCAATGAAGCCACTTTGATGTTGTCCCAGAATCGTTTTTGGCAGACTGTTGTCTATTTTTGGATGATACCTCGTCAGGGCACTGCTGACTCTAAACTACCTCATCCAAGTGTCGTAAGTGAAACCTCCACCTGTTTTGAGGTGATTTCACGTTTTAACTCGTCCCACCTGTTGAGGCTTTGTGGTGTCTTGTTTACTATGTGTTTTACGTTGAACGTGGGTCTCCTGTTGAGATCCTTCACATGGTTGGTCGGCACTGTGCGTTTGCACCTGAGTGTGAATCAACAGATCTGTGTTGTTGTCATGTTGTTGCAGCACAACTCCATACTGGGCAGCGTGTTTGCTGACTTCTATGACCAGCAGCTGCCTTCCATTCAGGCCAGTGCTCTCTCGCAGCAGGTACCCTTCTTGGTTTTTTTTCACGCCGCTCGCATTTCCAGAGGATCACAGACACGGTCGAAACAGAAAGCAGCTCTTTCAGCATTTATGCCCCCCTTGTGATCCCCAGTTGGAGCAGTTCAACATGATTGAGACCCCCATCAACTCTGACAGCCTGTACAACCAGACCTCCACCCTCAACTACTCCCAGGCACTGATGATGGGTTTGACTGGCCACTGCAACCTCCCGGGCTCGCAGCAGCTGGGCTACAGTAACCATGGCAACATCCCCAACATCATCCTCACAGGTGTTGTATTAACGTATTGTGTTTTCTCCAAGTGGCTTGTTAAGACGGATGCTTGAGGCCACATTTTAACAATGTAAAGCGCGCGTTTCGAAGATCACGCTGTAGTGAGTTGAGGTCGGAGAGAGACTCGTGGAGCAGCAAGTAGAAAGACACAGAGAAGAATCCAGAGATTTCGTTACCAGCCCAAGGTCATAGATCCTCATTCAAATCTTCAGTTTAGTTTTTGAAACTGTAAGCTGTCATTCTCTCCATCCGGGGCGCCAAACAAAACCAGCCTGCCACAGGGTTCTTCTTAATATTTCCTCTGTCTCTCTGTAGTGAGCGGAGAGTCTCCACCCAATCTGCCCAAGGACCTGACGGGCCCACTGTCCACTGACATCAGCTTCGACGTGGATTCCCAGTTTCCGCTGGACGACTTAAAGATCGACCCGCTGACCCTCGACGGCTTACACATGCTCAATGACCCGGACATGGTCCTTGCCGACCCCGCCACAGAGGACGCGTTTCGCCTGGATCGACTGTAAGCGAGTATCTGCGTGCCTGCGCGCAGGTATGCGAAGGCTGCTACACCTTGACGGAGAAGATATCACGAAACGTTCTCATGGAGACATCCTCTGAGCGGAGCGCCACATCCACACCATCCAACTATACAAGACAGCTTCAAAAAGCCACCACTGAAGAAGACGCTGAAATGTTTCTGAAGACTGCTGCGAGCCTCACTGTCACATGATGACATGCAGCATGGTAGGAGTCATATGGTTCTTTTATTACTTCGTGCAAAATCCCAAATAATTAGATTCCTTTTTTTTTATTTTAAGAAGCTTGATGAAAATATCAAGGGTGCAAAAACAGGCCGGGCTCCTTCATCCGTCAACGACTGACTTCTGTACATCTGTTAATTTACAGTATGCCGATCACACACCTGCTAGCACGGAGTCGCTTCTTGATGACTCAGAAGAAGCGCCTGTCAGGTTTCATGTCCCTCTGTGCCAAGCTGTAACAGGAGCCCCAGTGAGGCGACTGACTCATCGTGTCGAAATATAATTTACCTTTGAGGAAAAAAATGTTGATTTCACAGCAGTTAATGGCAGTCATCAGTTATGCATGAAGTCACAAATCACTGTGCATACTTGTTTTGCCTTAATAGCCTGACATTTTGGTTTTTCATGCAAAGCTGACTATGACGGAAAGGAGGGAGGAGAATGTTTCAAAGCATGGCGTCATTGTGACTGTTTTACATGGCGTTGGGCCTGCGTGTGTCACCGTCGCGTTGTCACGACCATATCGCTTCTCATATTCATTTATCAGACCTAAATGGAATAACGGTCTTTGTGAAATAGACGTTTTACGGGCTTGTTTTGTTTCCTACTTTCTATGTACAGAATGTGATTAGATTTTCGGTATCTATGCAAAAAACTGCAGTGATTGGTTTAGGAGTGAAACAGACACAACCCACCCTTGTATATAGGAAGCCAATGTGCACGACTCTTAAAGAATGCACAGCGATGGTGCCATGTTCCTCTTGAGACATCTGTCTTTTCTTCAGACGAGCAGGAGTGCAGAGAGAAGCCTTCACTCCCTCCGTGTGGCACAAAGTAGAAACTCTCCTGTAACGCTCCCAAAGATGTGACCTCAGCATAGTTGAAATATATATATTTTTCCAGACAATTGAACTGCCTCTGTGTACAAGAACTGCATTGTTGATGCAACAAGAATGTATTTAGGTCACATCTGTACAGCTGTGTTGTTGCCATCTCGCCATCCTCATCGCCTCTCATGTTGAGCCTTTGTGTCCTCGTAGGACTAGAAAAAGAAAAGAAGAAATTTCTCACCCAGAAACGTTTCTCCCTGCAGAGCAGATTAGTGCTACAGTTTGAAGCTTTTATGTGTGACTCTGTGTGCTTTGCACTGCAGTGACCACTGTTTATCCGCTCCCTCGTCCTGCTAGTCTGTGCCCCCTTATATCAGTTTGTTGAAGGTGTTGCGTTTCTGCACCGTTGTGCTTTTGGTGTTTGAAATCCTCTTTGAAATCAGCGTGTTTTTGGCCGTCGGGTCATTTGAACTCAAAGCAGCGTGTCCGTTTGTCGTTACTGCACTTTATCCATTTATTTCCAACACTGATTTTTTAAGAGTTTTTATCCCGACTTCCTCCTCCGTGTGACTGTTACGTGCACTGGACCATTTTACCCTCTCTTCAATTAAACTTGCCTTCTTGTAAAAAGGGAAAAAAAACGAACAATGAAATAAAGAAAAAAAATTGTATTTATTTTAGAAAACTCAAATTCAGATAGTCTATTTAAGAGTTTTTACTTAACTTGTAAGTACTTTGTTATGTGTCTGCTGTTACACATTTTGTCTGAAATTCAGAAGTGGCTCGTCCTGTGACTGCAGCTCTGGAGAGCTGATTCAAAGAAACACAATCGTAATGATTCAGAGCAACATTTGTGATGAAATACCAGCTTACAAAACTGGGTCGTTATCAAAGTTTTACACACAGAAATTGAATGATTTATCAGATGAGATTAAATGGGGTCAGTCAGTCCCAGAACAGTTTCACTGAAGTCTGTTCGTAACTCAGTGAGGCCGTATTTCTTCTGGAAATCGATCCACATGCTTGTCTCGGACACTTCGTCTTTTCTAATCCGTTTTTACGATTAAGGTTCGTCTGTAACATTACCTGTGTCAATGCGTGTCAAAGACCTCCTGTGCCAACATCATTCACCTTTACCGCCCCCCATGAGAAAGAAAAATGCAATGACATCAGTGAGAGTTCAATGCAGTTTTAGTGTTTTGTTTCTATTTTGAATAACATGGTTACTCGGGTGCATCGTTGTTCAGGATGTCGATGCGGTCACTTCTGTACATGTTCTTCATTCGGGGAATCGGTTTTAATTCTATATTTCTTTTGTTACTGCACGAACTTCTAAAACATTTCTCCAGTTTATGGCTCAGTGGCTTTCCTTTGTACGGTGCGATCTGCTTCGTTCGTCTCCCCCCTTTTTTTATTGCACCTGCTTTATTTGTCTCTTTTATTCAGCGTCATGTGTTGGCTGTGTAACTGCTTAGTGAAGCCTAAAAGCATCAGATATATAGTGATCAGCTTTTTATGCACATGTAGGAGCTGTTGTTTGGTACTTTGTTTTGTACTGCAATATACAGTATGTGCTGACTTAATGTGCAACACCCCCAGAGTTCGATTATGTCATGGTGAATCTTATAGACTAGCTCTGTATATTGCTGACTGGTAGGAAACTATGTTTTTCTGTGCTTTATGTGATATGATGTCAAAGTAAGAAAATGCACTGGGAACTGTGCTGCAATATGTCAGTGTGGCTCCACGATCTCTGCTGGACCTCCAGACTTTACAGTGAGCCTGACATCCTTGTTGTTGTTTCTCTTTTTTCTTTTCTTTTTTACTTCTCTTAGGATATGATTTCGTGCTTTTGTAGATAGCTCTGACTGACGTGTCACATGTTACTGCCACCTTTTTATGCATCAATGTTCAGGTATCCATTGGTGTCCTACCAGTGTTTACAGAGACAAGAGTTTACAACAGAGCAATGTTTGTTTTTCTCGACTGAAACCCGTCGGCTTAGTTGAACACTGTATCTGGATTGGCGGACGACATACGTATGAACCACTCGCAATGTAGATTGCTAGTTTTTCTGTTTAAAATCAACAGTGAAACAGTGATGTAGTTTCAAAAGTGCAAAAACGACTTCAAGATAGAAGTGTAAGATGATATATTAAGAGCTTTTTTTAAGTTATTTGATTCAACTTTATATTTTTTGGACCTCATATGCATTTTGAGACCAGAAGAGCACTTTTTATTTAGACTTTCCTTCCGCAGACACTTTCTTTCTGTGTACTTTCTAGCAGTACCGAAATGCTATCAGAGTAAAAACGTCGAGTCCAGTCTCAGTTCTTGGGTACGATTATGATGTTTTGGGATTTAGAAAAAAGAAAATATAAATCTGTTATCAGTACTGTATTTTTTTCTTCATTTTCACTTGTTTTTCTGAAACCAACCAAAGTAAAGAAAACACAACAAATCACAAAAAATAGATATACTGAACACCTCCCACACACCCACAGTATTGTCATGAATTTATTAATTATTGCATTGTTTACAATGTGAGATCACATGATTAAATGACTGATACTGTTTTCACATGGAAATATCTTCACTACATAATATTAACTTTTAAGTTATCTCTACGAAACACCTTTTTCTTTAAATTATTTTGTTTTACATGTTTGTTTTTGTTTGCTTAGAAAAAAAAACACTATTTGGACGAAATAATGGGAATCGTTTGCATTCTAGCAGAAAAACAAGTTCCTGTAGGATGTGAGGGAAGGAAAAAGGCGACACTGATCCGACCAGACGAATCGGGACAACAAACCTGTCATAGTCATGTTTGGTCACTCGGTGGGTCACCCACAGCTACGGATCCTTTGTGTACATTTTGAGGACAGCCCAGTGCTGGTTCAGGCCTCACACAATGGCAGCTAAAATGTTATATAATGTATTTTATTTTAGCGATACTATTCCAAACACTGCAAATGCATTTTACTGCCGTGAAGAAGGTGCGCGCTGCTCTTCGGTGTACTCAGCAGGTGATTTGTCAGCGTGATGACAGCGAGGTATGGGCCTAATACATTGCCATGTGCCAATAAGCTGCACAGTTTGGGGACTGATAATTGCGTTTCCAGCTTGCACAAATCTGCGCTGAGTCAGAGCGGAAAGACTGTGGTCACTTACAGCAGCGTAAGGTCAACAAAGGAAAGACATGTTGTTGGTCGGGTGATCTGGCACCCCGGGGCCCGTCTCTCCTCAAATCACCTGCTGGGTCCACTCACAGCAACAGGAAACATTATGCTCGTATAATATGCAAAATAGCATTGTGCAGCACAGCTTGGCAAGTTGGTACTTTTTTGAGCTAACCCTTTAAAAATGACTGGTTGAAACGTTGCTCTTCAGATCGTGTGTTTTTCTATTTAATCTGTAACATCGGACCAAAAGAATCCAAGTTGGCTGTAAATGTGTGCTACCTTAAAGATGAACTACACTTCTGTTTTGACTGTACCTGATGTATTTTTTCTTGTGTGAAGGCTTCTGTCTTTGTATCTTTGCATTATTATTTGTAAATGAAAAGAAAAAAATAAATATATATATATGAACAAGCAAGCCCTCTCTGTTCCTTCATTCCTCTTCCTGCCATCAGACTGAGAAAGCTCAGCAGCACCGCAGTAGTTGTATGATAATTGCAGCCCCCGTAACTGGCAGAGCGTCCACTTTCTCACCCACTCCACAGCTTCCAGGCCTGCAGTGGCCCTGCCTCTCCCACTCTGTCCACACCAGCAATGTTAATGAGCTGAAACATTTGAACGTAGGACGAGTGCACCAAAAGTAACGACACAGAAGACGGAAGAAAGGTCGGTCTTTTCTTCCTTTCTAACGTAGATATTTTTATCCAATTTTTCTTGACCATTAGCATGTTCGAGAAACACACAAGGAAGAAGTGAATCTAGAGAGATTGGAAATCCCTTTCTTATGTACGTACTGTTATCGTTTGGTTATTGTTATTGTATTATCACTGACCATGTGATGATATACATTGCTGAACCAACTTGGTAAAACACCAAATCTTGGCATGACTGGCCCCTGAATGACCCACTCAGTTGGTGCTCTCTGAAGTTCAGCAGCTTGCACTTTCGTCCTTCTCTTTCTTTTGTTGAATTATAACCAGCCCTGTCCTCCACCAGCATCATGTCCTTGAATGACTCCACCAGGCCGGCACAGTTATCCTGATGTGCTCCCTGTCCGGGACGTGCTGTGCTGCTCCTCGGTGTCCCTCCTCTGGTATCCTGTTTTGGAAAAAAACTATTTTAGGACTCCATCTGCTGGCGGAATGTAGTAACACGAGGAAACCAATATTCATCGCGAACTTTGTTGCGATACAAATGTACATGAACACATGTAATCATGTCTTTGAGTGTCAGTATGATGATTGCATGAGAGAGAAAGCGCTAAACAATTGAAAAGTTGGAAACATTTAATTGACATTCTTACGTAATGATCATCGTTAAACGAATTGTTGATTGATCTGGGATCAATTGGGTCCCAAAAATAACAATATTTGACCTTGAGATGTTTGACGACAAAAATAATATTGTCAGATTTTCTTTTAATTTTTTTTCTAAAAATTGATTCCATGCATCTTGCAGAATTGTAATATTAAATTAATTGAATTGATAAAACTGTAATGTTGCACTAAAAGCGTCATTCAAGAACACAAATGAAAATAATTTAATCTTTGACAAAATAAATGAATCAATATCGTGTGTTTTTAAATATGGCAAACTTAAAAGAAGAGAAATCAGTGAAACCCCCAACATGTAATTAGCTTTATATTGGCCTCCTGCTTGTACAAACATTATGCGTGTATTTTGCCCCAGTTCAGGCTGTTCTATTCTTTTACCGCTTATTTTGGTTGAATATTCTTCAATTTATACTTTCATTTGTATGCAATCTCTACAGGTTTCTCTCTGCATTGATTGTGCCAAACAAATGAAGCTGCCTTGCCTTCCTTCTCACCTCACGCAGCTTAAGTGGATTTTTCGACATGGTTCATACTGTTCAATTATTTTAGATGATCATAATGTGTTTCTATTGGGGTCGAGAGCAATATCCTCTTCCTCCCACACAGAGGTCAGATGCATATTCCCCACCACCCACTGATAATTTCACAGGTTGCGCTCGTTATGCTCCATTCAGGAGACATTTCACAGACTGTTTCCAGGTAATTTCCATCCCTGCGATTAGCTGTGTATAATGAGTGTATTGTGACTGCTCTCCGGAGAGGCATTGGGGCATACTCAGGAGGGCAGTTTGACGGCAGGGATGTTTACTTGGCTGCGTGCAGACGTCAAAGCGCCTACATCGTATCCCGGCATGCAGCAGGAGGCCGTTGAGGGATCCAGCAGCTGGTAGTGAGTTGCTAGAGCGCCGAGCAGGGCAGCAGCAGCAGCAGCCAACGGGCGACGCAGCGCACACATCTTCCACTCCATGTGAGATAAACTGAGCCGTCTACCGCACAGGCGACAGAAAATATGCTGTTCGGGCGCCTGGCGTGTTTCCGAAGCGGCTTTTGAGTCATCGCTGACACCCGGTTTTCATTTTGGAGGATTCCTCCCTCCATCCTCCGGATCGCACCGAACGGGCAATGACAACGGTCTCAGCAACCCCGCAGCAGATGAGGGACCGGCTGCTGCAGGCCATCGACAGTCAGAGCAATGTGAGTAGCGCTGCAGCTAAGCATGCTACACGGCTACCGTTAGCGTGTTTACCTGCACCCCAGGAAAGTCGACACTGTGTTAAGTCCAACAGCTGTCAGTTAATTGTTGTCTCGGTTTTACACTATCTGTGTTTTAAATCCTATATTGGCGTCGGTTTGTCAAACGAGGCACGGAGGTGGAGACGGGGCTCTTGAGTTGACAGTTTGGAGGCTAGTTTAGCAGCAGCGGTGCCTGGGTCAGCCAGTAATCTGGCGCTAGCTTGTGATTAGCATGCTAGTGGCTAACCCAGTCCCTCCTCCGAAGCGGCTTTGGATATAGTCAGTGAAATGAAGCAACACAACTCGCACGTTGTGTATAAAACCACTTATTTCCACGTAATAGTATCCGTAGCGACCAGCTCATTATTTTTGGCTTCGTTGGGAGTGCTTCTCATCCCTTAACCCACGATAATTAACTGTGGGTGGTAGCGAGCTAACTCTTTAGCTTGATTAGCCAAAGCTACGTTTTAGGAAATAGTCGGACCCTTCCTCCTCAACTTAGTGAGACGCTGGGCAGTAAACGCAGGTAGATCCACCAAAGTGAATGACTCTGTCGACAGAATGAAATAGTCGTCTAACATGTATAGTTTTGTAATCGGAGCTTTTGTTGAAGCGCTTGCTGTCCTGAGGGTCTCACTAGTTGACATTCTACTTTGTAGCGTCGCTTTGCAGCTCATAGACGAGCTAGCCTCCCCCTGGCTAACTTGTTAGCCAACTTGGCCCCGTACACACGTTGCAAGCTCAGATCATACAACTTGGATAATTCACAGCCTCGCTGTGAGTGTTGAGTTTTGCCTGGAGCGTCCGTCATTGGCGTTGTTCTTCATTGCACATGGAAACGGTGACTGAAACTTGCCTGCACCAGCTCCCACTACTATTGATTCTGTTGTTGGTCATTTGAGGGCACTTCTAAACATCTGCCACATATTAAAGTGAAGTTATCTAAGATGTTTACTCGTCCTCTCTCCAGATATGCAATATGGTGGTTGTATTGGAAGTTATTGCCTGTCTTGAAAAGTATCCTATCACCAAAGAAGCACTTGAGGTAAGACACCTGACAAAACACCTGTTTGATGTTGATAAGTGCTTCGGGTTCCCTCTGATTTTGAGGCCTTTGCTCTGTGTAGGAAACCCGACTGGGGAAGCTGATTAACGATGTGAGGAAGAAGACCAAGGATGAAGACCTGGCCAAGCGTGCGAAGAAACTGCTGCGAAACTGGCGAAAACTCATAGAACCGGAACAAACTGCAGCGCCGAGCGCAGCCGGGTCGACCAATGGCAGTTCTCATCCCTGCAGGACGGATTCGTCCCCTCCTGATGTGTCGGTGTCGGGTAAAAGTGTGCCAGAAGTCAAAGTCAGAAATGACGTTCACAACACATACTCGCCAAAAGCAGAGAAATCAAACAGCCGCAAGCGGCGGGGAGAGCACAGAGACAGCAGTGTGCACTTACCAGAGAAGATCCCCAAGATGTCTTCATTTGATAATTCTGTCTCACCACCACCCACCAACGGGATCGCAGGCAGCCCAGACGCCTTGCCTGAGCAGGAACTTGTTGTGTCTCCTGACAGATCCCGAATCGAGCACCTTGATAACGATAAAATCAACAGGATTCCAGTTAACGCTGTCAAGCCTCGTCCCAGCTCCCCCGGAGTGGCCAAACTACCTAGCACTTCCTCTCTGATCAAAGTCGCTGTGATGCAGCAACAGGCCAGATTGGATGAGGGAGGAGGGGGATACTATCAAGCCAAAAGTCCCCGTGGCCTCACCACCAGTCCAAGGAGCGTGAAGCCAGACACGATGACTAAACGCTCCTCAGCATATGCACCCAAAGGAACCCCTGTCCCAAGCCCTTCTTCCAAGGACTCTCCCTTGTCTTTTTCCCAGCCCGTGTCCTCCCCAGCACAGGCGTCTTTTGCTGACAAGCTGCCACATTCTTCTCACAGGTCTTCAATGCACTGGGCAAGTTCATCAGAAGTCCCCTCTCATTGTCCACCGCAAGACATATCTGCAACACTGGACTCCCCGTCAGTTTCCCCGTCGCCCACTCTGCCCCTACAGAACTCAGAACTCCACAGACCAACATCTGAGGGAGCCATGTCCATGTCTGATGACACAGACGGGACACCTGTATCCAACTCGGAGCATAAAAGGAGAAAGTACAGGCCAAGAGACTGCCCCGTCAACCTAGATGGCCAGAAGGTAGAGGATATGACGAAGCCTGTGCGGTTAAAAGAACGCCGGCTAACATTTGACCCCGTCACAGGTCAGATCAAGCGTCTGGTGCATAAGGAACCTTCGCAAACAGAGGACGCCCCCACCCCTGAGCCTGCTGAGTCCAGGCAGGCGACTGAAAGCACTGTACAACTGCCTGCTGCCCCAACCCCAGTCACAGTCACAGGCCCGGGTCCAGGCCCCGGCCCTGGGCCCGGCCCCAACCCCTTCCACCAGACAAACTGGAAGGAGCTGTCTCGAAACGAAATCATCCAGTCCTACTTGAACCTTCAGAGCAATGTGCTCACCTCCTCAGGGGTTCAGGCCCCGAGTGCACACTTTTTCATGTCCGAATATCTGAAAAGGGAAGAACAGGAGATCAAGGAGCTGAGGAAGACGCACGTTCTGCAGACGGACAACGCGGTAGTAGAACTACCGGGTGTGAGCCGGGAGGTGACCGACGAGGACCTGGACAGGATACATACGCAGCACTGGCCGGGGGTGAATGGTTGTTATGACACCAAGGGTTCCTGGTTCGATTGGACAGAGTGCATATCACTGGACCCTCATGGGGATGAAAGTAAACTGAACATCCTGCCATATGTTTGCCTAGACTGAGGGTTTGGGAAGGTTTTTGCCCTTTTCCACTCTTCCTCTTCTTCCTCCTCCTCCTCCTCCTCGTCTCCCCACAGACACAAGATATTTTGTGATTTTGTTTGTCTATTGTGAGTTTGGCAACAGCAGGCATGCTAAACTCCACTCCTCCATGCCTCTTCCTCTTTCTGTGATAGTTGTATCAAAATTTTGGTATAAAAAGTGTAAAGGAGAAAAGAAAAGTTAGGTTTGTAATATCAAGGGCTGTTTCTGTTTTATTTTTCAAACTGAAAGTCACAGAACTTATAAGGCCCATGTTGCAGTGTACTGCTATCAACATTTAAGGCAAAAAAGAGGGGGCAGAGTAATGCACCAGGCCGCCTGAAATAGAGCTGCAGTGAGAATTTATGAAGAAATTAATTGCACTTCTATTTCTGGCCCACTGGGATTGAACCATTTACTTTCTCCTTTCAACTTCCTGATGAGGAGTTACAACCTAGGTTTATATTCGAGGGACGGTCGGGGCTTTGCTCTCCTGTCCAGAAAGGTGTTGATACAGTTCATTTAGCACAGTTAGAGCTGAACATGTCCAGCGCTTTGACTTACTGGAACAGTTTCGGCAGTTACAAGAAGCTTTACGTGAGATATAAAGAGTAAATTATAAATTTCATATCATATGTATACATCTATTTATTTTGACCAGCTCATTTATGGGATGTTCAGCGAAACATGTTCAAAAAAAAAAAACTATAGGTTCTTTCGTGTTCTCTGATTTTTACTTTTCTTCTTCCTGTGTTTGCATCATCCTGTTGTCAGTCTGATCGCTCATTGTTAAAGGGGGAATACAAACGTTTGCTTGGCCTCTCTTAAAGACGGGTCAATGCATTTGGTCATTAACATTCCAGACTCCAATCTTCACCCACTTTCGCTTTGTCCGCTTCATCAAACTGCTCCTGCGTCAGTGCCACGGGCTGTACGTCAATGTGGACGGCACGGCTGCACTGATCCTCCGTCTGTGCTCAGGTAAAGCCGAAATCTTCAAGATGTGGCCCGTCTGAGGCTAAACTCGGCAACTTATTGGTTGACTCATCAGAAATGCCGCATCCTGATTTATCTGACCAATTCAAAAACGACTGAAATAAACAAAATCCATGCTGGAAAAACTTGCACCGCGTTATCTCCAAAAGAGAAAGTTGATGACCAGGGGTGACCCACATGTTTTGGCTTCACTTCACTGTGTCTTTGCTAATCATCATATACAGTCTGTGGTGTGTGTGCCATGCCAAGTAGTTTCATGATTTCTCTCGGGTCAAATGGTTCTTTCAACATCGCGCAGGGCGAACCTCAAACTGCAGTCTTCAGCTCAGCAAAAAGAAACCAGTTCGTTCAGTAACTGTCTCCTGAATATTAAAGAACGTGGAATCGGCTGGTGTTGATCAGTGATTGCATTTTCAAGAGAACGGCGAGGCTATGTTTGAATGCTGGAACTCGCTCCGTTTCCATTCCTGTAGATATTCGTTTGCCTTCTGAAATTCCTTGACGATACTTTTTCTGAGTGCAACAGCCTTAGTGAATGTACAGGATCGAGACCTCTTGTGCACTTGTACATAAATTGACATCTTGCTGGTCATTTCATCACTTTCGGTATGATTCTTGACTGATGCTTTCCCAAAGGTTGAACCGGTTATTTTCCCATCCTTGAGTGAGAGACGGTTGTTGCTCCCAGAGATACTTTGAGAAGTTGGAGAAACGTTTCGGATGCGGTGTGAGGTCGCTCCCCTGTTTCCTCCCCAACTCAACCTTCAGTGAAGGGAGAGAAGAAACTGTGAGCATCGTGCATCCATCTTTGGCATTATCCACGTGACAGCCAATACGTCAGTCGGAATTCCCTTTATAGCCATCAGTCGCACCACTCATGACTTAAATTGGCCTCTGCGCTGCCTCTCTGTCCATTCATTCTTTCAGTCATCCATCCCTACCAATGTGCCTTGGTGAAAAACGGTAAATCTGGATTTGCTTCCGCATCAAAACAACACGCCTGTGTAGAGCCGAGTTTACATGCGAGAACTCCAAATCCCGCGATTGATTCAACGCCGCTGGTATATGCACCGTTTTCTTTTGTTCTGTTTTTTTCCTGTTACTTTTTGTACACACTGATGGAGCGAGGGTGAAGCTGCAGACAATGAGAAACTGCACAACACAGCTGGCAATAAAGGAAAAGTGCTTCAAGTGGTTGATAAGAGAATCTTGTTTTTCTGGAGTTTTGACGGGGCATCTTTATTTGTTCAGTGTTTAACATCTCTCAAATGTTTGAAAAATAAAAAAATGTTCTAAATCCACCGATCAGCTCCGTGGACTGACTCCTGGGTTCTTTACCGTGATGTTCCAGCCGGTGCCCTGTGATGCTTTCTGGATACAATCACCTGCCTTTTGCTTTGGAGTCTCTCCAAAGTGTACTTACCTGGTGCCTCCATGTGGGGGTGCCCATTATCCATTTGTTTTGAGTTGCATCATTGTGTGATGTAACAGTCGGATGTGGAGGGTAATTTCAGTTCATTGGGAGCTCATCCATCATTAATAAAGTCTGTTGGTCCATTAAGGGAAAAGATGTTATTAAACACTAATAGAGCGACTGTGATTCTATAGTGAATTAGACAATGGCTTTTATAACGCCACAGTTACCCCCAACAGAGCTTGTGTCTGGGTTACAAGTGAGGCATGCCGAGGGACGACTAACGACGTGACCCAGTGCATGACTAAGAGAACTGACGTCACCCCATCGCACATATCAGGATGAGTCAGCTGCCACCCCCTTTCTGGTGCATTTACACTCCTTGAATTGATGCCCTCACACACCTGGATGATGTCATTATTTCCTTGCGTGCAGACAGAAACGCAGATGTGACTTTGACCAGGCAGCGTGTTCAGGCACTGAGGAGATACACCTGAGCTTATGTCATGGATCACCTGCCTCAGAACTGGTTTCATCACGTCTGGATGAAAACAAATGAGCCAGCACAGTGAACCTGAAGGGTTTTAAAGAAATATATATGCACATATCCTAAATTTCATTGTATTAACTGATCAAACACACCTGTATGTCACTGGTCAATTCAGAGTGAGGAGTGGGCCTCTTGTGCATGTTTATGGATTGTGGGAGGAAACTGGCTCCCTTTAGAAACACAGAGAGATCATGCAAACTCCTTACAGGAGGCTTCATCCAGATATGAACCCAGGAACTACCTATGGGGGAACAACAACGTTGTCACCACCATGCTGCCCCTAACCCAACCTAATCGATTTTCATGACTGCCTTCTTATTAGTTGAGAAGTGAGAGGGTTAAGAAAGAGGAAATCAAACATTTATGTAATAAAAAAAAGTGGTAGAGGATTCATGGCTCATTCACTTGAACAACTTTACTGCTTTGTTGTCAAACTCAAACTTTAAGG
>JASSRZ010000042.1:11910370-11952340 GCA_032164315.1 Malacoctenus gilli
ATAGCCTGTGGTTGCTCTGTCGTATAGTTTCTGGTTGCTCTGTGAGACAGAGAGGCGTTGTGAGTTTCCATGCAGCTCATTCAACACCTTCTCCGGTGAGCCGTGGACCTGTTTGACTTTCGGCTTTGCGTCCTGTCACACTACGGACCGGGCTGTCGCTTGCATGATGGCGATTCTCTGTCTGAATGGCCCCTTTCAGGCCCGGCGTTGCCCGTGCTTCGGTTATCAATCGGAAAGGCTTATAAATCAGAGTAACACCTCAGCAGCGACGCCTTGACTAGAAAGTCGCTCTTTGTGTCAAGTTGGGCCCCCTTTAAAAGTCACCCGCCTCTTTCCAGAAACGGCCTTCCTGTGCTGGCGGGGAGGTTTGACTTCACCAAACAGGATGTCCGTGTTTGTGCGTCTGTGTTGGGTCGTGTTGGTGTCACCTTTTCTATTTTCTTCCTGCATTTTTGTTGCACACAAAACAATCAAAATGACACAACAGGAACTTGTGGAAATTCTTAAAAGATAACTTTATCATGATCGGTACAGTCATCCCCCCCCCCCTCATCTCAGTCACGAGGATCTTAAAGAAGCTCAAATATCACAAATGTGTGCGAACAGCATGGGACAGACATCTCTTTTCACCTGTTGACAAAAGGAGACGCGTGAGACACTTAGTGGGACGACGTGTCCTGCTCAAAGGAGGACTGACGGTAGTTTTGATCGCTATTCAAACATCTGCTCCAGGCGATGTGTTCAGAACTAAAGGACGAGGCCGGTGTCAAATTACAAGGGCAATCCCGACAAAAAGCCCGTGGAGGTAAAATGTAACTTAAGATTTGGAAAGAGGTCAGTCACAGAACAGTCCTTTATTTCACTTTTTGAGGGGGTTCACCAGGTAGAAGGCAATAAAAATGTTTTGAGGTGGGAGATTTGTTTTCATTTTCCTACAAGAAAAATGCTTGCATGAAATCCGATGTAGAGTATCGGGTATTCGCTGGAGAGTTATTTAGTGACCATGTGTGTGCTTTGTCGTCTTCTCATCAGATCGCACAGAAGTATGACGCTCAGAAGGAAGAAGAACTGAGGCTGTGGATTGAGGAGATCACCGGATCCGCAATCGGCCCCGACTTTCAGAAAGGCTTGAAAAGTGGAGTGATTCTGTGCGAGTAAGGACAGCCGACATCGCTTCTCATCACCACAACGCGCAAATGTCTTTAACACTATTCATTGATTTGAGAAATTAAACTGCTCCCTCCCTTTGTTCTCCGTCTCAGCCTTATCAACAAACTCCAGCCAGGCTCTGTGAAAAAGGTCAACCAGTCGTCACTGAACTGGCACCAGGTGAGTTGGCCGATGACAGTTGAAATGAGCAGAGGGTGCGGCAGACTTTGTCTTTTAGTAGCTGCAGGTAATTGTCACCGCTGATGACTGGCTCTGCATGCAGCCAGCAAGTCAACAAATGGCTCCCTGTTCTATCTATTGTGCTTCATTGCTGCTTCTTATCTGGTTTGGGAGGTCATTGTGGTGACTCGTGCTACAACATGACTGTGCTCCTTCTGCTTTAGCTTGTGGGAGTCGTATCTAGTGCAGGTTAGGGGTCTGCAACCTCTACAGCCAGGGGGGTTTGGGGGGGGGGCTATGTGTGGTTGCTTATTAACTGCCAGTGACTAATTTGTGATCTCAAGCTGCATCAGTAAGTCACTGAAACATTGTCTGCTGTACAGTAAAGAAAGAAAACCACTGTTGCATGTGTTTTTGTGACGGGGAGCCACTTCAGAGTTCTGAAGAGCCACATTTGGCTCCAGCGCAGCAGGTTGAAAATTCCTGCAAAACTAAACATGCTAAATAAACTTCCTTATTTGAGAGGGAGCGCAACCTGAAACAAGGAAATGAAATTGTTTACCAAAGTAGCTGATCTGTTCTGTCTTGGCATCCATTTAGCTGGAGAACCTCACGCACTTCATCTCGGCCATCACGGCGTACGGCCTGAAGCCTCATGACATCTTCGAGGCCAACGACCTGTTCGAGAACGGCAACATGACGCAGGTCCAGACGACGCTGCTCGCCCTCGCCAGCATGGTGAGTCCAGAGCTTGGATATCGTGACCTCGTTGGGACAGTTCATTTTTGTGCCACATTTCAATGTTTCCACCACCAAAAGCCCTCAATGTTTTTTGTTGTTCCGTTTCTCCTCAGGCCAAGACCAAAGGCTGCCAGTCCCAGGTGGACATCGGCGTGAAATACGCAGACAAACAGGAGCGGATGTTTGACGAGGAGAAGCTGAAGGGAGGACAGTGTGTCATCGGCCTGCAGGTAGAGCTTTGGTAGAACGTAATCTTGTGTTTGTCATTCACTTCCTGTTGCTATGACAACCCCCAAATTATGTTGTGTTGGTAAGCAACCGTGAAGAATAACCGAAAACAAGTCGAGGCCAGCTTGAATCAAGAAAAGACCCATGTGCCCTGAATTAAAATGAATTTGTCAGGTTTGTCCACATTGAAGTTTTCTGACACAAGGTGCAGCTGATCAAACGCCTTGCTGCCTAAACCAGACTTGGTGTACCTGTGATGAAACTCTTGTGAAACGAGCTTGTGTCATGATCTCATGCTGCGTGGCATTCCTCCGTCAAAGAGCTGCTCTTTGTGCTCGCTGCTTTGTTTTCGTTTCCCTCTTCATGAGAAGTGTCAGCCACTCGCGAGGGCTTCCGAAACGGAGAGCAGACGCGACAATACAGCGGCTTGTTTCCAACCTTGTATTGGTGTAATTTAGTGTTGCTGTCACTGACTGAAACTTGACAGCCAGAACAAAATGAACCCATGAACATTCTTAAAAAAACAAAACGAACCAGAACGTAACCTCCAGTTCCACTTGGTGCTTCAAGTCTCACATTACCACCGTGTCTGTGTGTGTATATGTAAACAATCCTGTGCTTTTTGGTTGTTTTTTTTTTTCTTCGTAGATGGGAACCAACAAGTGTGCCAGTCAAAAAGGTATGATTGCGTATGGCACCAGGAGGCATTTATATGACCACAAAGCTCCAGTCCAGGCCCCCATGGACAACTCCACCATTGGCCTGCAGATGGGAACCAACAAGGGAGCGACTCAGGTACTGCTGCGTGTGTGCAACTCCTCATAAAATCCGGATTATTATGGGACTGTACAGGGGCAGGAAAAAGAGCCCCAGGCAATACCAGCCCTCGCTGTAAACGGAGCAGTAAAGTCGTGTTTGGTCTTGAAGAAACTGCATGCTATCAAACTGTCTGCCGTTTTGTCTCATGCAGACTCTTGTGTAATAAGCGGGTTGCTGGGAACATTTGAATATGTTCCTAAAGCTGAAGGGATTACATAACCGTGCAACGGTGGCTGACTTTCCTCTTCCTCTCCTTTCTTTAGTCTGGGATGAAGGCGCCAGGAACCAGGCGTTTCATTTACGACTGCAAGCTGCGCACAGACAAGTGCGACAACAGCAGCATGTCGCTCCAGATGGGCTACAAGGACGGCGCCAGCCAGGCAGGCCAGAACTTCGGCCAGCAGCGACAGATCTACGACCCCAAGTACTGCTCCGCACCCGAGGAGTGCGCGGGCCAGCCAAACGGGGCCGGCGGCTCTCGCGACTACATCCCAGATTTCCAAGATGAAGGGTACCAAGGTTACCAGGAAGAGGAGCAGGTGTACCAAGAGGACGGGACGGATTACTAAGAGGGAAAAGGGAGACGGTTGTCAAGAAAACCTCAAGGCAGGCAGATTGCTTCTGTTTTATATCCATAGGATGGTGCACCTTCTTTTTCTCTAGGTCATATCCTTTTTAGTATTGTATAAAATTATGTTTCTTACCCCTTTTTTGTAAACCCCTTTTTTAACATATCATGATGAGCTGTATTTCTAATGTTTTTTTTATATTAGTCCAAGTGACCACAGAAGCTTTTTGTCTGGCCCAGCGAGCTGTGCGTCCAAACAATTCTGTTCTGAATGTGCCAAAGCCCCACATTTTTCCAGTGTTTTCTCTTGAATCGCGAGTTGCATGAAGGGAAATCCCCCCTTCCCCCCCCTTTTTTTTCTTTTTTAAAAGGGCAACACAGCTACAGAATCGGGGAGATTTCCTTTTTAAACTGTTACTTTGGTGAAAATACCCACAACTGTGTTTCTGTGGTCGCTGTGTCATTTGTGTAAACAACTCCTGAGAATGTACATGTTGGGTGTTTTTCCTTCGTACTGCAGTAGCTCCTTCATCTCTTCAGTATTGGTCAGATGTATTCCGAAACAAAGTGAGACGGAGGATGTAGCTGAGAGGATTTCTTGGAACAAACCAGTGTAACTACTTTTTTCTCCTACTTAATCACTTTAATGGAGGGGATATTCTTCTTGTTTGTGTAACCAGTCCAGCAGCAGAGAAGCTTGTTTTGTTTGGATCACAACAGTCTTTTTGGGGAGTGAAAAAGAAAAATAATAAAGTGAAGTTTTGAACATTCCTGTCAACAATACTGGACTTTTTACTTGTAATCAGTGATGTAAAAGTGTGATTCTTCATTACTGGTTAATAGGTGGACCAATCATGTATTAGTATTTGATTCTTTCTCTTTTTAATTTATGTGTATTTGTGAATGCGGCCGTTTTGTGCCTTGACTTTGAGTAAGATTTGGTATTGAACTCTGCATTCTCTCTTTATTTTGGAATAATCTTTATACCAATGTGAAACAGAGATGTATGTTGTAAGTACATTGTAATAAAGCTGTATGCTCTATTACTTGTTTGTTCCTTTTTTGTCAAATTGTGATACCTCTTGACATTGGATCACGGTGACCTGCAAGGTCAGATTAATCTTCACTCAGTTCACGAATGACATATACAACACATACAACTCTACTTTTTCTTTCCAAATCACATGAATACAAATGAAATAAACACAAAACTCAGTGACTTCAGCTGGAGAACAGGGTAGGCTGACGCAATCCTTTAATAAGTTCTACCTTTTGATCAAGTTAAACTTATGTAGATTCACTAAAAGTATCACAATATAATCAAGTGATACCCTAAAATGGTAAAAACAATGACCAACATTAAACAATTTTGTTCAAGTTTGAAAAAAGTGCATATCAACATTAATCTTTGTTTATCTAAATGATCTGTCCAAGTATTAATCAACTTTCGGCTCTTTTATTAAATAATTAGTGCAAAGTAGCATTGAAAGTTTGGTAAAATCAATATTCTCTGTTTCAGTTGGAGACCTGATGTTATCTACTGATAGAAAATATGAGGCCATTTCAGATTTGAGGCTCTTGTGTTGTCATGTCCTCAGTCAGGAAAGTGGAAAAACATGGCCATGAACTCAAAATAGATAAACTTATTTATATTTTTTGTTGGCAATCAAATAAAAAAGTGCTCATATTTCCCAAATACATTGTTTCACAGTAAACATCTGCATTAGTGTATTTGTTCTATTTTTAGCCATGTGTTAAAACCACACCCGAACACATCCACACTTCGTGTCAAGGAGCTGATAAATTTGGAAGAGTAACGGAGAGCTGCACCAAGAAAATAAACGGATCAGGGGACTCGTGGGGGAAACTTGCAGGCTAACAAAAAGACAGCTAGATGGCCACCTGCTGGTTGTAGAAGGAACTGGCCGCCCCGGATGTTGGCGTGAAATCGCGCGATATGTGCGTTGACGAGACTGGAAGCCGTTCTTTTCCCCCGGAACCTCAGGCAAGATGGTAGGTGTTCATCCGAGCCAATCTGCCCATATAAGAATCTAAATGCATCTAACGCCTGAAGTGGTCGATAAGGGTATTTCGTT
This sequence comes from Malacoctenus gilli, assembly GCA_032164315.1. NCBI lineage: Eukaryota > Metazoa > Chordata > Actinopteri > Blenniiformes > Labrisomidae > Malacoctenus > Malacoctenus gilli. The sequence goes on from JASSRZ010000042.1 coordinate 11,916,152, forward strand.
GTATCATGGAAAAGATTCACAAGTTTTCTATCCACCCATTAAAGAATTGTCCTTCAGATTGACGAGTATAGCCATTTTTATGGGCACTCCTGATAGCCACGGCTAAGCTAAGCTAACCGGTGGTATGACAGTGTGGAACAAGCGATTGTCGTGAATTCCATTTACTGTGTATCTATGGTTTGTTAATTTGAATCATCGTGACTCATACTGTTGGATATGAATGGTGACAATCAACCAGCGTCTGTAAATTTGCGAAAATGCTAACGGCTAATGCTCCAAACCGATGCTCCTCTGTTGTAGGCGGATACAGAGCTCAAGAAGAAGCGTACCTTCAGGAAGTTCACCTACAGAGGTGTGGACCTGGATCAGCTTCTGGACATGTCTTAGTAAGTGACTCCTTCCAATGATGTGAACTTTCAAACTATGATACAACATAAACCATTGTAAGAGATGCTGATTGCCTGGTTGAGGTGTTATTGCAGTTAGTTCGAAGCCTGCATCAAGCTGAACATGGATTGAAAAGTGGACTCAACATAAAAGTAGTGCTGTGACAAAGTTGCAACGGACAGTTTGTCAATTGTAAATGATTGAGCGAAAGCCATAATTTAAATAATTGTTTTGCCCTTCATATTTTTGTATTGATGGAGCAAAAAGTACTATGGCTTAGGTCTATGGTTGCCATAGGGCTGCTCAGTGACTGAATAATTCTACTCTGAATATATCGTCTGCTGTACTCATGACAATGAGAATAGAGTTGGAAAATCTTGTAAATTGTCGACTTCTATTTTTTTCCTGGAACACCCAGTTCCCATATTTGCCTGTGTTGACCAGCCCACAGATGTGCGCTCCACCATGCTTATGCTCAGAAGCTTGTCTGAGCTCTGTGTCCTTTTTGTCCTCCCTTTGTAGCGAGCAGCTGATGCAGCTGTACTGCGCTCGCCAGAGGAGGAGGCTGAACCGTGGCCTGCGCCGTAAGCAGCAGTCCCTCCTGAAGCGCCTGCGCAAGGCCAAGAAGGAGGCCCCTCCCATGGAGAAACCAGAGGTGGTGAAGACCCACCTGAGAGACATGGTCATCCTGCCTGAGATGGTCGGCTCCATGGTCGGAGTGTACAATGGCAAGACTTTCAACCAGGTTGAGATCAAGGTGAGATGATGTGAAATCTGGTGGAGGAATGGTGTGTTTCACTGAGACTTCCATGGACTACAGAACATTGATTATTTGTGTCAAGTTTTACTGTACGTTTCAACCAAACATTGGTTTGATTCCAGCAGATTAGGACACATAATGTCATTGAATATGCCACTGGATCTCTATAAATGCCAGCAACCATGCAAGAACATATAACAACATAATGTCGTTTTATGATTCATGGTACCATATGTTATATTGGCATTTCAACAAGCTACAGTATCATATGTGATCAATGATTTGCTGAATGTTTGTAAATAATGTTGTGCTATTTATCTCCTCCTCAGCCTGAGATGTGTGGTCACTACCTGGGAGAGTTCTCCATCACCTACAAGCCAGTCAAGCACGGTCGCCCTGGTATTGGAGCCACACACTCTTCTCGTTTCATCCCTCTGAAGTAGAATGGCTGTATTCTTTGTATAAATAAAAAAATGGGTGTTCCACACAAATGTGACTGCTGTGTGTTTTTGTGTCACTGGAATGAGACACTGGTATTTGCTGGGCAGTGTCAACCTTGAAACTCTGAATGAAATAGTAAACTCAAAGTGGTGATCCTCACAAAGTCAAAACTTAAATGCAATTTTATTAGAGGTTAAAAATTAACTTGGATGTGAATGATACCAGTGGAGAAAAGTGAGAAATTTTCCAAATATTCAGAGAGCAACAATCGTGAGCTCACAGAAAAGACGATGAAATGACTAAATCAGGGATGTAAATGCATCGACAGGTTGGTTCCAACTTGGGCAAGAGTCTGATTCTGTTTAACGAATTTATCAGGGTACCCAAATAAATAAAACATCCAAAGAAAAATTTGAGCTGGGATTTCTGACATGACAGAAAGAAATTAAAAACTGAAAAGGCAATTTTTACGTATGTATTGCACGTTTTATTTAACGCTATTTGCACTTGCATAAAAATATTCATAGCAAAATCAAATCTGCTTAACTCATACTTTCAAGTTAAAAATGCAGTAACTGTTCTGGCCAATAAAGTTGCTGTTAACTGTGATATTGCTGTTTTTCTATAACGGTGGGAAACATTGAGAAAAAAGTAACACCTTTTCAAATTTTGACAAACGGCTAAAATCTTTAGGAATTGTTCGTGTAAAGATATTCTACATTATTTTTTATTTTTGTATTCGTTCTTGTTGGCAATAAAATGTAATTAAAACAGTAATATATGTGCGGTCCTGAAGAAAAAAGTTCCGGCGAGTACTCCATCATATCGAAAGTTCCGCCTTTTTTCTGACCAGATACGTTTTGTGTGGCCACTCTGGGCCATGGATACAGCCTTTAGCAGCCGCAAAATCCGTTTATTGACACCAAGCTAAGAAGCTCCACACCTCGGGTGAAGACACAGTGGCCATACTGGTGAGTATTTCACTGAATAATGGCCTGTTTCGTAGATACGCTTGTCCGAGCCGCCCATTATTAAATATATCCAGCTACCATTAGGGGCCGAGCGGCTAGTTAGCTTTGAGCTAGGTTGACGGTCGCTAGCTCGCTAGCTTTGGAGCTAAAATGACAGAGAAGAGCTGTCATGTCAAATATATAGTAAAGCCACCTTCTAAAGACATACACGACTTCAGGAGCGGTTGTTTCCTATTCCCCAGGCATCAGCCTTTCACTTTTAAATGTAAGTCGCATCGGGTTTTTGTGTATTGTCAAAGCAGATAAATTTGCCGGTGCTTTTCCCGGTCTGACTGAGGAGTTGCAACCCGAGAACAAAGATCTATTGTGGGCTAGCTAACGTTAACTGTTCTCATCTGCTGTACCGGTATTGTAACGTGTTACTGGAGTGGTCCCCACCCTGAGAACGAGCCCGGTGAAAGCCCACCGGTGTCTCGCTGAGTTTGCCATTTCTCTCCATATATGAAGTTAGAAACTGCTGTGCACCTTCCGTTTTATTTTCACTTTTATTTTAAGATGGAGGTCACATAAAGTCGAAGTTTGTAATCAGGGGAAGTGATTAAGCAGAAGACAGCAAATACTAAGTAGCTGGGGCACTTTTCGCTGCTCACCAGAATAATGTCAGGTCAGTGTCTGTAACTTTGAATCCATTAACAAACACTTATCTCCCGTCGGAAGTGAGTGTCAACGTTTCCCGTGGCCTTATTGTTTGTAGGACTCCTTACAGCACCGATGACTGAGGCCAAAATTCAAAACCTTGTTGTTCAAGCTTTCAAAAAGGTGACCCAAGCAAAGCCCTTATTACATTGTACAAACTCATCAAAACAGCACAATTTGAAAAGCATCTCAGTGATCTGTTTTTCCCACAGCTGTTTGCTTCATACTAATCCTCCAGTGAGCACAGATTATGAAGAAAGGAATGTGGGGTATTCCTTAAATCCTGTACTCCACCTACAGGAAAGTTGTGTCAAATGGTTGTGCACTAGTTAATATTTGGCTAGCCTTTGATATGAATCATTCATTTTGCACTTTCCATTGTATTTAAAATTCTATTTGACCTAAAACCTAATAATACCCCCCAAAGACACTTGTATTCCCCCCTCTTTTTAAAGCCCATTAAGGCACTGATGTAACTGGTGAACTGCACACAGCGCTGTATTATTACAAAGATTGCAGACTTTGTGTATGAGTGCCTCTGACAAGATTCACAACAATTTTCACAACTTTCCGCTGGACTTCAAAATGATTTTGGACTCTAATGTGTTCACAGGTTACAGATTTGGAGGCAGGAGCGTTGATCGGTGAATGCATAGAGTCAAGAAGGTCAAACTTTGTGACAATAAAGAGGGTATCTGGAAAAGGTGTAGTATGAATCATTTAACTGTTTGTCTCGTTGGAGGACTGTTAAATAAAGGCAACACACACAAGATCATTTTATCCCTATTCATATGCACATTGTAATTGTGTTTTTTTTAACCCAGGTTTATGAAATGATCAAATAAAGTTCTTTCGCATCTCATTTCTGTCGTATGAGAGAATTGCTAACATGTCGCTCCAGGTCTTCATGGGTTAAAATAATGCATAGGTGCAGGTGTGCCTTTTCTTTCTGTGACACTTATCAGTTCTGTGTAATGTCTACACCCAGCTGTGTGACCGTGAGCATGACGGCTGTGGACGGCCTTTCGGACAGCACGGAGGTGGTGGAGATGGAGGATGTGCCATCTCAGTTCTTTGTGGAGAAACACTCTTGGGAGGGCCTGCGTGATATTATCCACTGTAGTCGAAAGTACTCTGGCATAATCGCCAACAAAGCCCCCCATGACTTCCAGTTTGTTCAGAAGAAGGACGACAATGGACCTCATTCCCACCGGTTGTACTACCTCGGTAAGCTGATTGAAGCTGAATGATGGCACTTAAAACTTGCTATGGAGGCTTATGATTTTTGTTTTTCTACATATTGCTTCTTTCTATTTCTTTCATGTGACCTCAGTCATGTTTTCTTGCTCCAGGCAGCTCTGCTTGTTGGTTGTTTTTGTTGAACAGCCTCTGTAGCCTCTCTATGTGCTCACAGGAATGCCTTATGGAAGCAGGGAGAACTCGTTACTTTACTCAGAAATCCCCAAGAAGATTCGGAAAGAGGCCCTCCTTGTGTTGTCTTGGAAACAGATGCTGGATCACTTCCAGGTGAATACCCTTTCTCTTCCTGTGTGTGCGTGTGTGTGTGATGCCACCGCCAAGCTGCACCATCTGCTGAAATTTAACTCGAAAAACTGAGCAGCCACATTGTGGGAGAGGTCACATTAATGCGGTTCAGTCATATGTTTGTATTTTGCATAACGTTGTACACTAAATACTTAAACATGATAGGAAGTCGTGTAGCTTCAAACTTTTTTTTAATGTCTCCCACATGAAGAAAACTGTCTTTTAGACATTTTGCTTCGACGACTCTTGCCGTCAATACATCGACTCTGCTGGTGACTCATGTTCAAAAAAGTCATTGTGTAAACATCTTGTGAAACCACCATTAGTCAGCCTCACAATATTGTAAGAAAGCATTGGTTTTTAGGTATTCGGTCAAAAGCCTAGAGAATGTTTCTTTTGACCAAATTTAGATAGTGAACCTACAAGAATGTCCTCGGCGAATTCCAGGGTTTAACGTCTGATATGTTTTTTCCAAGGCGACTCCACACCAGGGGGCCTACTCTCGAGAGGAGGAACTGCTGAGAGAGCGCAAACGTTTGGGGGCATTTGGTATTACTTCATATGATTACCACTCCCAGACTGGCCTGTTCCTCTTTCAGGCCAGCAACAGCCTCTTCTACTGTCAAGACGGAGGCAATAATGGCTTCATTGTGAGCACTGCTTTATTTTTCCCTCAGCAAGACCACTGTTCTTGTCTCAGTCATTGCAAAGTTACAAGGCCTGCTCCTGTGCATACATAGTATTTGTCGTCTATTGTTCCGTCGGTGTTTCTCCTTGGCTCCGTTTTGATTAAGACTCTTTGTGCTGGCTTTAGCAGTCTGCTCCGGTAAAGCCTCTGGAAATCAAGACTCAGTGCTCAGGGACACGTATGGACCCCAAGATTTGCCCGGGTGACCCTGACTTCATAGCCTTCATCAACAACAATGACTTGTGGATAGCCAACATTAAGACGGGAGAGGAAAGGAGGCTCACATATTGCCACAAAGGTCTGACTCTTTCTGTTGATACATTTTGGATTTTGTTGTGTCCTTCGAGACTTGTGGAAATTCAAGATGACCTTATCTTGATCAATTTTCCTTCAGGTGTAGATAATGTTAAGGAGGACCCCAAGTCTGCAGGCGTAGCAACATTTGTCATCCAGGAGGAGTTCGATCGCTTCACGGGCTACTGGTGGAGTCCGTCAGCAGTTGAAGGTCAGCAGTTATCTGGAAAGTTGAGCCATTCCTTCACTCACTGAAAATACTTCTTGGTCTGTTTGCAAAAATAATCTTCTGTGTTCCTCCATTCATTGTGTTTTGTCAGACCCCAATGGAGGTAAAACGGTGTATCTTCTGTATGAAGAGGTGGACGAGACAGAAGTAGAAATTATTCATGTTCCGTCCCCGGCGCTGGAGGAGAGGAAGGCAGATGCATACAGATATCCACGAACAGGTTTGTGTTGCCTGATGCCCATTCAGAAATACTCTGAATGTCATTTTAATCATTTGATTCCTCCAAATATTTTTTACAGGAAGCAAAAATCCTCAGGCTACCCTCAAGCTGGCAGAGATCAAGACGGACCATCAAGGAAGGGTGAGCATGAATAGCTTTTCTTGCCTGTTGGTTCTTCACAATGATCAGTTGGTGGTGTTAATGTGTTTGTTTGTGTGTACTTGCAGATTGTGAGCACACAAGATAAAGAACTGGTCGTCCCCTTCAACTCTTTGTTTCCTGGAACAGAGTACATCGCCAGAGTAGGATGGACAAGTGACGGCAAATAGTGAGCGTTTTAAACTCGGGCTTTAATTGTTGGTTTTTAATGGAAGTTCATTTTTCAGACTAAAGATATTCTGACATCCATTTGTGAGGCACAAATGTGCATTATCACATGATGCTTTGATCATTTTTGATGGGGCTCTTTCCCTTGATCAATTAGATTAGTCCTGCTGTTAAATTAATCTGTGTCCCCCCCCAGTGGCTGGGCAGTGCTGCTGGACCGCAGTCAGAGGAAACTGCAGCTGGTCCTGTTGCCTCCAGCCCTCTTCATCCCTGTGACGGACGACCCAGCCGTGAGGCAGGAGAACCTGATGGCCGTGCCCGCGAATACGCAGCCATACGTAGTCTACGAGGAGACCACTGATGTCTGGATAAATGTGAGTGTCTCTTTTGCCTTGGCCACAGCTTCCTCATAACAGCTTTGCAGTGCGACATTGATGCTTGATGTCTTTTCTTTTTGCAGGTTCACGATATATTCTATCCTTTTATTCAAACGACAGAAGACGAATTTACTTTCATTTGGGTGAATGAGTCGAAAACAGGTTTTAGCCACCTGTTTAAAATCACGTCGCTGTTACAACCAGGCTGTTCCCGCTGGACAGAAGACTACCATCATGTCGAGGGTGAGACACCAGGAGCTGCTTTAGCTTTTATTTGACCTCACATTTTCCACTTTGTGTGGAATTTTTAAAGTCTGTACATTTCATGAGTCACTTATCTTTTGTACTTTCTGTCAGTTCACTGTTTCAAAAGTATATGAACTGTGTTGCAGGAGACTTCAAATGTGCAATCAAGGAGGAGGTTATGTTGACTGCTGGAGAATGGGAGGTGCTGGCAAGACACGGTGCCAAGGTTAGGCCTAAATTTTTTATGCGAATACATAAAATCAGGCAAATGAAAGTATATGCGGATGTGCTACTTTTGAAGTGCTACCCGAAGCAAACTCTCTGCATCCTGGTTTCACTTTCTCTTAAAAAGTGACTTTGACCCTCAGTTTGCTGAATATTTACCGCTACAACAGCTGAAGTTCTGGGCTGCAGCGCCTGAAGTCGACAGCTGATCAGAATAAGCAAACACTCTCCATTTTCCCCGGAGAGGTTCTGTCAGGCTTCTGCATTGCTGACTGTGTTTTTCTGCTTCGTTCAGAGAATTTCCGTTTGTTTAAGACGTGGGAACAGTTAGCTGCTGTTTTGTAGCAGAACAAAACATTCTGTAGACAATATCTTTTAATATTCTATATCATCTGCACAGAAGAATTATGAACCCTCTCCAACATTTTGTCATGATTGCTCATTTCCAATCTTTCCTTTGCTAGATCTGGGTGAATGAGGCAGCAAAGCTGGTGTACTTCCAGGGCACCAGAGACACTCCCCTGGAGCACCATCTCTATGTGGTCAGCTATGAGTCACCTGGAGACGTGGTCAGACTCACTAAGCCCGGCTTCTCTCATAGCTGCTCTGTTAGTCAGGTATAACCTTTCATTTTGTTTTTACCTGCTTGTTTGTGACTTTTGTACACCTGTCATCTACACAGTTGTTTGCCAACCCAATTTTTAACACATCACCCGCCATGTTGCATACAAAAGCAGATGTGGAGTTTGTGGACTGCTCTTGTTTCTCCAGCAAAATGTTTAAAAAGCAAACAGCTGAAGGCGAGGGCATATACAAAGATCGTCAGTGATGCAAATATCTTGGTGAATCAATTAAAGTAAAAACAAGTTACAACAAACATGATTACTGGCCTGACTAGTTCAGTCAGAACAGGAGCTGCCAATTTTTTTGGGTGCAGTGAAAAATGGTAAAATGATACAATAGAAACTTATGTAAAGTGCTGTCAATTGATTGTGTGATTTGTAGTGTGTGTGACGCTTATCCCCATGAATCTTAGTGGTTACTGTGTATCGTTGTTTTTAAAGCATGTCTCTCTCCCTGTTTCTCTGTCTCGCTCTCTCTCCACAGAACTTTGACTTTTTCGTCAGCCACTACAGTAACGTGAGCACGCCTCCTTGTGTTCACGTTTACAAACTGACCAGCTCTGAGGGTGACCCGCTGCACGTGATGCCCGAGTTCTGGGCCAGCATGATGGAGTCACCAGGTAAACAACAAACAGTACAAAGGGTTATCTTTGCTCGTCTCTGCCTTTTTTTGAAACCAATAGTGTGCAAAAGTAGCCACATCATCCAAAGTCATCAGTACCCAAACAGCAGTCAACCAGTGGTTCAAAGGGCAACGTCCTCTGGCACTTTGTGAAGGGACCTGATTGTGACCTTGCTCTCTTTGTCTTCAAGGTTGTCCAGGAGATTACAATCCACCAGAGATTTTCGACTTTCCTGGGAAGTCGGGCTTCCAGCTGTACGGCATGGTTTACAAGCCTCACAACCTGCAGCCTGGCAGGAAACACCCGACTGTCCTCTTTGTGTATGGAGGCCCGCAGGTCTGTAATCACATCAGCTTTATACTCCATCATATATGATCATTTTCTTCACCTTCTGTGTGCGTCGGCTCAGTGCTGCTTTGGACACGCTCCAGTGGTGTGTCGGCTCCCATGAACCCATGTCTGTGTGTGTTTTTAGGTTCAGCTGGTTAACAACTCCTTCAAAGGGATGAAGTACCTCCGTCTAAACACGCTGGCTTCTCTTGGCTACGCTGTGGTCGTCATTGATGGGAGGGGCTCCTGTCAGAGGGGCCTTGAATTTGAAGGCGCTCTGAAAAACAAAATGGTAAGGTAGAGGTCAGATGACAAGAAATTGCTCCGGCCTCACTACAAAAGCTGTGCTCACCTTTTAGTTACTTTGGCTTCTTCAGGGTCAGGTGGAGATCGAGGACCAGGTGGAAGGGCTGCAGTATGTGGCAGAGAAGTTTAACTTTGTGGACCTGAGCCGTGTCGCCATCCATGGCTGGTCGTACGGTGGCTTCCTCTCTCTCATGGGTCTCATTCAGCGGCCCAACATCTTCAAGGTAGAGAAAACTTAGTTGACTTCGACTTTGTAGGCAATTGATCACACACAACTGAATTAATGATGCCGTTACCACATATAGCCACTAGGTGTCAATGTTAGACTATGCTGTATTAAAGCCTTTCAAATAGGATTGCTGCAAATTTAAGCACATTTTTATTCCTTTTTCACCATGACTAAATTATGCTACATTAACTTATTTTGTGGTGAAGAGTTGTTTGAATTATTTTCTACTTTTTCCATTTACTTTTTTGTAAAACTATTGGATTAAAGCGACCATTTTCACAGTTTTTTACTTTTTATTCAACCAAAGCTGAACATTGATTTTGATTACGTGTCCCTGTCAGTTGGCCATTGCAGGCGCGCCGGTGACCGTGTGGATGGCCTATGACACTGGCTACACAGAGCGCTACATGGATGTGCCTGAGAACAATCAGCAGGGCTATGAGGAGGGATCTGTGGCACTCCACGTGGACAAACTGCCTAGCGAGTCAGTGCACACTCGCACAACTTTCTCCTCTAATTAGCACTTGCGCTGTTTGTGAGGGGTGTTTACATAAATATGTTGTACGTGTTTCAGCTTGACAGGAAGTTGATTTTATGTTCCCAAGAAATCATCATCATTTACCGACAGTCAGACACTCATGAACAACAATTTTTGTCCATAAACACATCCGTTGAGATTTTTCCATCACAATCATGGTGTTAAATAAGAGTCTTTTAAACGCTTACGCCTACTGTTGTGTCAGACAGATCGTACTATAACTTCAGAACTATCAATGGAAATAACTTCCAAGAGAGGATCATCCCTGTATGTAGGTGCATGATTACATTTCGAGTTGACAGGCTCAGTAAATCTTGATGAGTGTTGAGGAATCCTGAGAAGGTGATCAGCGTGTTGGAGCGTTGCTCTCAGAAGGTGAAGTCGAGGCAAAGAGCGGCTGATGCCCTGCAGATGAGAAACTTCTTTGTTGCTACAAGTTCGTTTTAAACTAGAAACGTCTTCCTATGATGAGTCTTAGAGTTGAGGAGCGACACATCAACTTTTTCCCCCTTTTAACAGTCAAACAAACAGTTTTCGTACATTTCAACACTCCGCATCCTAACCACGACCCTGCTGTCGTTCCAGGCCCAATCGTTTGCTGATCCTTCATGGATTTCTGGATGAGAATGTGCACTTTTTCCACACCAATTTCCTCGTGTCTCAGATAATCCGTGCTGGGAAGCCCTACCAGCTTCAGGTTTGTATCAAAATCTTGTTTCTAATATTGTTGCTTCGAACTGTTTTTACCAAAGTACACAAGCAATGTCACTCGCATCTTTTATCTTTTTAAATATTTTGAGAGAGGATTTCTCTTATATCTGATATGTATTTGATTACTTGTTAGGTTTTGATAATTTGGTGAGTTCCATGCATTGTGCTGTTTAACTTTTCCCTGAATGTGATGACGAACATCTGTCTATGGGTCCCTCTCCAGGTCTATCCCAATGAGCGGCACAGCATCCGCTGCCCTGAGTCTGGAGAACACTACGAGATAATGCTGCTGCACTTTCTACAACAATACCTCTGAAATGAGACTGCAGGGGGGCGAGTGAAGTCCAGTTTCACCTCTGTCCTCTTCCACCCCTCCCCCCGAACCTCCAGCAACTTCTCCTCCTCCCCGACCCCGACGTCCTGTTGTTCACCCAGCCGTCACGAAACACATGGAAACCTCCAGCTGCCACAAGACACTCTGTCTTCTACCAAGCAGTCATCTCACCTCTCTATTGTACTCTCCTCCTTCGCTTTCTCTGTCCTCTGTTCCTCCCTTGCTCGCTGTATCCCTCCATGTCCCATGCCCCCCCCCCCCTTCCCTTCCTGTACAGTCTGGGGTTTAGTTTACGAGCACAGAGATTCGGTGTCTCACTCTGAAAGTCGAACAAAGTTAAGGACGTCTGGAGAATCGTTTGCAGGCTGTGTCACGTTGACTCATCGCTCACCCATCATCCTCGTCTTCACATCCATGATGGTTTTTGCCAAACGTTCTGCTGTCCCTCCCGCCTCGCCTCCAACTCGGCCCACCTCACCTGTTTTATTCGTTTCAGTCAGTGCGAGGAACAGGGTTACAGTCACGGATATGAAAAGCAACCCACACACACATTGGCAGACATGAGCTCTCACACGTCGTGTACAACACAGTTTATCTCACACGGACACTCACGGCACACATTCACACAACTGCGATATCCATTCATCCTGTGAGTCTGTACCTTGCAGTTTGTGTGTTAAGAAGACAGGAAGATAATCAAGGCTCTTCCTCTTGTCCACTTGTTTTAAATGTGTGTTGTTTAAAATAAACTATTTTTATGGATTTTTATTCGTTTTTGATGAGTGCTCACAGAAGCCACTCATTGAAGTTTTTCGCGCCGTTTTATCCCATCACAATACATTGCTCGAGATGTCTGCTTGCCTTTTTAACATATAATTTATATTTGCCAAAGTACCTCTTGACTCTTGCTCATGCTGGTATTTCCTTTTTTTACTGCAATAAAGACAACAGGAGGGTGAGCACTGGAGTCTTACAACAGCTTTGTACCACCGAAATACAATTTGTACATGATAATAAATAAATGTATGAATCAATCACACGCTCTCATTCTCTGCAGTCTTATTTTAAGGGGTTTTTTTCTGAAGTGGTTTGATGTTGTGCAGGATGCAGCCAGGCACCTTGACAGCAAAAGCTCTCGCTTCACATTTGGTCTCCTGTGTTGCTGCCACATTCAAAGCCTCGGTTGTCCTCCTGCCTCGCGTCCTCCTGCTTCATGTCCTCATATTCTCACTGCACATCAACAGACCTCCTCCACTGCAGCAAGTGCTCTCAAGCTCTCCATCCGCACCAAGCAGCAGATTCTCGCTCGCTCATCTGCACTCGTCCTTCGACAAGGACACAATCTCCATGGTAACCTTTTAGCCAGGGAAGAGGAGTACAAACCCCCCACCTCCACCCCCCTGCTTTCTATGTTGCATCAGTGGGGATTTGCTCCTGTCTCCTCAACCTTTCAAAAGAGGAACATATAGAAACGGAAAAATAAGAAACCTTGAAATTGATTTTAAATAGAGACTTTTCATAAGGGGCCACATCTGCAGAGCAGCAAGCTCGTTTTCGATTAAGGAGCAATGACAACATTCAGGCTGTGTCCAAAGGAAATACTGTCCACCAGCACAATCTTGTATAATCCACTGACAAATCTGCCTGATTGTCCTTCGTGTAACTCTGAGGCTTTCTCAGTCATCCTTTTGCATTCAAATCATTGTGCATCAAATAAAGTTTGGAAGGATGAAGACAAGAACTTGTTGCACTGCTTACTGGCAAAGAAGAAGGCTGTAAGATTTAGGTGATTTGTACTGTGGTGGGGAAACTATTTTGGGATTGGATTGACAGTAAAAATACAAGTGCTTTTGATGTGGAATGCTTGCAACGTGCGATGCGCTTTTGGGTAAATCAGGTTGACTGCTGTACTTGGAGCCACTAGTGTCCTGCTCTCCATCTGTGACACCAGGCCGACACACACTTTCACTGGCTGAGGCATCAGTGAAGACGGAGGTCAGACGAGAGCACGGTGTCACCGCCGGTGATCCTCCTCGAGCAGTTGTCACGGCTGGAAGATCAGTACGGATGAAGCACATTAACAGCGCGCACGAAGGCAGCAGAAAGTGGTGGCGTGAAAAATCAAAGCTGACACCTGGAAGCTACTAAAGTTTTGCTTCCAGGTAATACGCTGCAGAAGCCTTTAAGAAAGCGGAGAGCTGCCACGTGTGGCTGGATGGGAGGGTGTGAGCAGTGCTGTGTGTGTGTGACTCACAATTGATCTAGTGTCTGAAGTTGTAGTCAGAAACCTTTTGTACACCTGTTGTATGAATGTTTGCAAGGATGCACAGGAGTGCAGTGGTTGGTGTTCTCGCCTCACAGTGTGAAGTTTCATTGTTCATGTTTGTGTGTTATCCCTGCAACTGCAACCTCATTGGGTGAGCTTCCCCCCTAATATGTTTGATTTATTGTTGTCATGTGATCACTTTGTTAACTTGAACGTCTGTTCTAAATCTTGAACATGTGTTTGGACAAATGACAGACAAATCTTACATTTAATTCACTTTTATTGGCTCATTGTGGCCAAAAGTTGGTTATTTTTCCTCTTAAAAAACCCAAAACAAAACATAAATTACAAAGAGAAAGCAGCAGAAATATAGAATTGGTTCTTTACAGCATTTAAATAATAGGAAGAAACATCTACCATTACAATCTCTCAAGTCGAAGGGACACGGAACCATCACAACAAATCTGTAACAGTTAAACTTCTGCGAACACAGACAACATTCCTTCACATACTATGTACAGGACAATGCCACTTGTCTGAAAAGAAGTCAATATGACTTAAAATAATCAAAATCTCCACAGGAAAATACAATTTGGTGAAGAATGTCTCAAGTTAGATTCTGAACTGCAGACAGAAAACACAGTATGTGGTACAGAAGGCTGGAATGGTCAGACAGATCAGCGTGAACACAGTTTCTGTATCGCAATCTCAGTGTACAGTGATGGATAACTATACAGAGCGCCTTTCAGCACTAATCTCATCCTCCTCAGGTGGAAAACGACTCTTCACTGGAAAGAAGTCACCGTTTGGTCTGCACCGTTGGCTTTCAGAGGCGTTCTTTGTCCTCTTGCATTTCACCCGTTCACGACCCCTCTTCAAAATAAGAGCGGCTCGAGTTGCTTTCGAGCCGACAGCGATGCTTACTCTCTTTAAGATGACTTTTGAGGTCAACAAACAGCCCACATGCACAGTTGACACCTCGCGTCGGGAGAGGCGTCCTGACTTGTTGGAAATGCTCTCTGGCTTTCAGCACAACAGACAGGTCGGGACTCGCTCTGCGACGCCTTCTTCCCTGGAGGTGCTGGTTCAGGCCAGCACAAGGAAACAGCAGTGGTACAAACATGTTGGGCCTTTGTCTTTTTTTTTTTTGTTTTTCCATGTGCAGCTTTAAAGCAGGGAAACTGTGTGCTCGTCGTTTCAGAGAGCAGCACAGCAGAAAGCTCATTTCGGTTGAACTCTTTTTGCTTCTGTTTTGGAGGCCTCGGCACGACCAAGACATCTTCCTGTCAGGAAGACAGACAAGGAAGTGGGAACCTCTACCTCAAAAACAAGCACCTGGGAAAGAACGAAGTGCCCCAAAATCTCTTTTCTCTCAGTCTCTTTCTCTTGCTTATGACTTGTTTTCGATTGCGGCGGGGGCAATCATCATTTCACTGAACTTCAGAGGGTAGTAGCGCCCCCTCCAGGTCTTCCAGAAGATGCCTTGCTTCCTCTGGTGCCTCTGCTTGGGAGGGGGGCTCTGGAAGTATCGGCCATTCAGGTTGGAACGCCCGCAGTTACTGAACCACCAACCACCTGTCAAGACCAAAAGGTTGCATGAGGTTAGTCGATGCATTGACCAACCGGTTGGTATTGAGAGCTGACACCCGTCGGACATCGCTTGCAGTCACTTACCTGAAAGGTGTTTGGCGCAGTTGGTGTCAGTTTTGTGGTCGTTGTCTTGGTCGCGGGTGGAGAAGGGCAGGCCGGTGGTGGCGTCAGTCCCGATGGAGCTCTCCAGGGTGCTGAAAGTGCCAACCTCTGGAATCTGGAGCGAGAACTTGGTTTCCTCCCCGCCCAGTCGGAAAGGAAGACGGACGGATGCCAAGTCGTCTCCCCAGTCGGAGAGCTTGATGTTGAGGATGTAGCTGCCGTCTTTGGCGATGGAGTGAATCTTCTCAAGTCCCAACCAGAACTCTCCTGCAACAGAGAAGCAAAAAACTCGATGAGAAAAGGACCGTGACTTGATTTCAATCTGCTCTGCGCTAAGATGCTTTTGAAGGCGATCTCCTTTTCTCTCATGCAGTCTTAATAAAAGACTGTAACGCTCCAGGAACTAATCTGAACCTGGACTAGCACCTGTCCAATCAGTGAGAGTGGGATAAAACTCAAAGAGCATTTACCGTTCAGGTTGCCAAAGCCTTGTACGTAGGGCTGCCAGAGCTGGTCAAAGTCCACGGAACCATCCTGGCGCCTTTGGATCACGGTCCATCCACCATCTGGACAGGAGAGAAAACAGCGAAAGTCGCACTGATCAGAAACGGCTTCATCAACCGCGTTGAATGAAACGTCTGAAAAGGAAGATTGGCTCAACTTACCGGTTGTCATTTGACAGAAGACTTCAAAAGGTGCTGAATTGAGTGGTTGGATGGTGTAGACCCCGCTGGTGGTCTCTCCTCTCAGGAACAGCTCATGACAGTCTAGTGCCGTCCCTGCATGAAGGACAGACGAGGAAAACGAGCGGTTAGGAGAAGAAGCATCATGAATGCTGGTTAAAAACCGACTGTGGACGCTCCCGTTTTGGACTGTCTCCGTTTTCAAATGATCTGTAATTTGAGTCGGCAATGTGAGTCAGTCAGTCGGTCGGTCTGCGTGCATCTAAACTTGTTTACTCTCCTCAGCTTTCACAAGTAGGTCACTAAAAGTTTTTTTAGGGGAGGGGGGTCTTTGAGCGCTCTGCACAGCGAGAGGCAAGTGTTTGCAAACAGGGTTGTTGCACCGTGGGAGTGAGGCAAAGCTTATCACTGCAGTCTGCAGATAGAAACGTGCAGCCGATAGTGCCTGACCCAGCTTCAACAACAACAATGTGTTCACTGGGTGCCAGTTTGACCTTTCTCCCAGTTCCCAAGCAGACTTTTACTTTTACGGCTGCTCAGTCCCTCCGGTCTCAACGCCACTCTTTACATTCCGCCCCCCCATCCCCCATATCCTCGAGCCCCCTCCTTTTGAGGCCTGCCACACCTCCCTCACGTGCGCAGCGGCCAGCTGGTGACGAAGGCACGCATGGCAGGCGCATGCACAGGGAGTGATCGCAGAGTGGAGTGAGGATGTCGGCAATGTTGTTGTCACAGGACAAAGAAATGGGGTCACAAACTGGACACCGTGGAGCTGCCATGAACCCATTGAAGGACTAACAGCACTTAAATGGTGTTAAAATATTGTATTATTGTGATTGAGTTGGTTTCATTTGCTGACCTGCTAATTGTTGCAGTACAATCTCCTAAGCTGCTCATCGATGGTTAAACCTTGTTTATGTGTTTCGACCTTTCCTCTACAGGAGTAATCTCTGTGAGGCTAATATTGGCTGCAGTCTGCCTTGGGGTCGGGGGTCTCTCTTACACTTTGACACACTTTTTACTCATCACAATAAGACAGAGGATGAGATGGAGGTGCTCAGGGATGGGGGAGGAAGGGGATCCCGCAGGGGGGAGGGGGAGAAGGAGGCGGCATGTCGGAGTGACAGATGTAGGGGAAAGGTTGCTCAGTCTTGAGGGATGTACAAAAGTTTGTCTCAGCCAAAAAGGGGAGGGGGGGGGGGTTGAGAGGGGAGGGGTGAGTGTCCTCAAAACTGAGGAGGAAATCTGTGCATAGTTCAGAGACAAATTTAGACTCGTCCTTTTTCCATTATTTCCCTTTTTTTTTGGCATGCCGGCAGGAATCTGAGGAACACTGCGTGTCGGACGGCCTCCCCTTGACTCCTCCGAGCTCCCCTGCTCTGTCCGGCCCACCGGCCGCCAGCCCACTGCAATGATCAGTGAGTAATCCCACTGAGCTGCGTGACCCTGCCTGAGGGCTTTCAGAGACTGCTGAACTTTCCCCCAGTTGAATTCTGGCCACATAATTGTGTTTCCTCTTTCCCCTCTTGTTTCTCAAGTCCTGCTGATGTCACAGCTCGGAGGACCTTTTTTTCCTGACTTGCAGAGGCTGACTGCGCCCAACTGCCTCAGACACATTCACCTTTCACCCAGTTCACACCCATGACCACCGAAAAACGGCACTTTTTGTTTTTAATCATACATTTTCTAGTTACACTTTTGAAACTCCTTTTTTTTGTTCAGTCTGTGCAGACTCCCGTTCTAGTTTTCACTTTCTTAAAGAGAACTAATGAGGTCAAAATGTGTTTTTTCCATTTCACTTCCAATAGTTTGGTGACTAATTTAGTCCCAGAATAAAAAGCAATGTATGAATCAACATTTCGAAGAATGGACCAGATCTAATGTAACCTATAGATGGCATTTTGTAAGAACAGATGTTGTGTAACCGTGTAATTCGGGTATTGCGGATAAAACGCAGCAGACCCGCAGAAAGTCCACCTGTTGCTGCGTGTTTCCCGGCGTCACGCTGATCCGAGGAGCGTGTCGCAAATTAATTAGATTCCTTGATTTTAATTGCAACTGATTTAAGCTTCTTTGGTGGCCTCGCGAAACAGATGGTCCGCCACATTCGGCGTCAGATTTGGTCCAGTCGCCTTAAGTCGGTGTCAGGGGAGGATTTTGGACGCTTTTTGGCCTTACTTACCGGCGGGAGAGTCGCGTTGCTCCGCGGAGCTGCCGGCGTCGCCGCCCCTCGCGGGGAGTCTCTCCCTGGACTGCTGGATCTGAGAAGGGTGGAGAATCAATGATGAGATGATGGAAATCCCTCTTTCATTGTGTCGTGTGTGTGTGTGTGTGGGGGGGGGGGGGGGTGAAAGGGCCACCGTCTCACCTGGCTCTGCAGGGTCCTGATGCGCACGTTTTGTTTGTCGAGCTTCTCCTGCTGCAGCCTGATGCGCTCCATCAGATCATCGATGCGTCTGTTCTGAGCCTCCAACATGAGCTGGAAAAAAGAACACACAACTCAGTCAATTGTTTGCACTTCAAAACTTTATTTATCAAAGGATCTGCGCCTAAAAATGCGCCCCGGGGCGCCCGGACGCGCTCTGGGACAAAACAGGCAACCTGCAGAGTTTCACTTCTGAAACATTGCGGCCACATTTCCAGCCCAAAATGAAGCACATTTGTTCTTTCCTGTCGGCTGAGTCGTGGTTACGTAACTCCCTCACTACGCGGGATTTTCCATCCCACCAGAAAGCCCTCCAGGCTCGCACGCCGCCGTGTGCGGCGAGGAGCTGCGAGGAAGCGCAACTCCGAGCTGCGTCTGGAGCCTCTTGCACTTCACAATAGCACGCGGGCTGTTACAATGTGACAGCTGGGGGAAATTATTCACACATTCTTGCAGTTCCCTTTGTCCTGCTGCTCAGCGTTTCCTTGCACGTACTGCACGGGCGTCCATGCCTGTAGGCTCGTTAACTCCCCCCCCCCTTTCCGACCACCGCCCACTGCTTGCCCCTCTGAGTGGAGGAGAACTCCCTCGTAAAAACCAACAGTGCATGGACACTGTAGATCCATTAACCCAGAGAGTGCATTTATCCAGAGCAGAAACACTTGGTGGGGATCTTGAATTCTAATCTTATTTTTTTCATGGCGTTTAAAGTCTTAATTTATTTCTGAAGTCTTTCAGCTTTTTCTTGTCATGAATCATCTTTCCTGGAGAAATGAACAAGAGCAAACGTTCCCACTCACCTGGATGTTGCGAGCATCACTGCTGTTCTTGGCACCGGTGTTCATGTCAGGCAGCACGGAGTCCCCCTGCAGCATGCTGTCCACTCTCTCCTCCAGCCGGCTCATGCGCTCGCTCATCGTCTTCCTGTCCTGCTGCATCTCCTCCGCCTTCTCCCGCAGCTCGGCCGTGACGTTCAGCAGCTGCCCCTCTCGGTCCTCCAGCCCCCGGGCGCGAGCCTTCAGGGTCTCGCCCTCGGCTCGCAGCCTCTGGCCCTCCTTCCCCAGCTCGGTGACGGTGCGGTTGATGACTTTCAGCTTGGAGGACATGTCCCTCATCTGGACTTTGGTCTTGTCCACGTGCTCCTTCAGCCCCTGGCCCAGCTGCAGCAGGCCGTGGGCGATGACGTTCACGTCGTCCCAGGCGGCGTACTGGACGTGCTTCTCCTTTGCACTGCCGTGGGACGGCCGGGGCCCTTTCCTCTCCAAGGGGGAACCTGTGGCCATGAGCACCACCAGGCTGAGCGTCAGGGATGCCAGTGTCGTCTTCATTGCTGCTGTTTGTTCCCGATTTGCTGAGATCTTGTCCTGTAGAAGCCGTGAGCTCTTGCTCATGCAGAAGGTTCCTGCCTCGTCCTGTTGGGTTGAACGTATGAGCGCAGGCTCCAGGATGAACAGGCACAGCACCACTATTATATACTTTCCCAACCCTCAAGTCTGAGCCGCAAGCCGCTCGCCATTGGCCAGCCGAGGAGAGGGAGGGGGGCAGCTCCTCTCAGGTTTCCGTCCCTCCTCCACCTCTCTGTTAACTATTCATGTCAGAGGCGGAGGAGGGACATGATATAACAATAAGATCGGTTTTCATCTGGGAGACCTCAAGCTTATTATACTTCGAATGCTGGTTGAATCTTAACAGCTGACAAATCTCACGGAAACAAACAACCAAATGCTGCTGTGTTTAGATCAGCACAAAGTGTGTGACGTGATGTTTTTAAAGCGCTCATCAGTGCAGGGACGTCCTGAAATTGGTTTCTATCAAAGAACTGGCAGCGATAATGACATTTGAATCTGTAAACAGATTATTTCTCCTTGGTCGTCCACGAGGTTCAATGAAGTCAAGCAGAAGATTCAAAGAGTGATATCACCTTTTCTTAACAGTTATTATTTCTATTCCATCAAACTGTGAACAAGAATCACATGAGATCTTTTTTTCCCTGAGATGCTTTTAAGAAAATGCTGAATGTCCCAGAGGATTCAGGAACTCACTTCAACTTGTTCATTTATGCTTCTTACTCATTTTCTTTACTGGTTTATAATCTAAGTCTGTGAACCTGTGAATCTGCATGTGCTTACAGTGTTTGGGAATAGGTGTTTTTTTTTTATTATTTGGCCGTTTGATTCAGTGTTTCATGAATAAAACAGAGGATTCACACTGTTTTAGAGTGAGAGTTCCTTAATAAAAAGTCCCTTAATAAAAAGACTTCCTGGCTAACTTTACCCCATTGTTGTGTACACACTTCAAGCTCAAAAATCAACTTGTTTACAGCCTCCAACCTCCACAACTTCTTCGAAATAACATATTACAAAATCATGTCATTGTTTTAAACATCATTTAAAACACAACTTCTCCCTTTATTTCTTTTCTTATATATAAGAAGACAAAAAAGAATGACGCAAATGCTATTTTTGAATTAAAAAAAAAATATTATCAACAATCTTCATTGACATTAACTTTACAGTTCCATCCACAGGCACCATACCTTCGTGTGTGATCAGTATTGTGGGATTTTCAACAGACAAATCCTTCTCTGATGGAGTCCCGTGAATGCTACGAGAATGATTTCAGCCGTCACGTCTCGTGACGTCCTCCCCGTCACTGCGTGGACGCGCACAGAGGTGCGTGCTGGCCTGAGCTGCTCCTTGCTCACTGAAGATCTGCTGCTGCTGCTGGGAAGCTCCGAGGACTGTGAGAATTAGGGGAAAGTTCACAGCACAGAGAATGGCCACATTACGAGGACGCAAGGGTTTTTTTTTTTTTTTTTTTACAGCCTCCGCCTGGAGCTGACAGGCCATACGTGATCCAGGGCCAGACCACAATGAAGGGAGCAGCTTTAACCCTCTCCTGTCTGCGGCGCAGACTAAGTAGGTGAAAGGTAACTGGGAGACTGCTGACAGTGCTCAGATGGAGAAATTTAGCTCCCTCATTCATGCGTCTGTGGAATGTAACAAACATCCATTATTTTCCTCACGGCCGCGACAGAGGGAGGTTTCAGACCCAAAGCCTGCTGGGTTTGGACTGAACCCCCCCCCCCCCACCACCACCACCAAAGCAGGCTTTTTGTTTGTTTCTTGGCCCTGTGAAGCTGATGCAGACAGATTTACCTTTGTTTGTCCGTGCTGGTGGGTCAGCCTATAAAGGGATGATTCACGTCCTTTTATTTACTCCGTGTTTCCTTCGATTTCCATGGAGGAACGGGGCTGAATGCTTTACAGGGCGACAAGAACAATACGCCATAGAAAAAGAGACGCCGGAGCTGACAACGTATACAGCAACTACTGAACGTGATCAGTGCGTGTTTGTTACGTGTTTGTCGTGATGGTACATGTAAAGAATGTGCGCATTCTGTTGCAATCCTTTCAGATGTTACAAAGAAGAAAAACACTGCTCCAGGTAGAAAACGCTGGCCTCACATTTTGACGTCTGTGATGAATAAAAATTAAAGTTCCCTTCTCTCCTTCAGTTGGGAAAAACAAATGAATCAAGTGATTGAAAACTGCAGGAGTGTTTGAAAACATTCTTCAAGGGTAAAACTCCATCAAATCGCAATTGTAAAATAGGGATCCACAGACAGAAAAACTGGAGAAAATCTATCGCTGCGTTCGTGTGATAAATAGCGCGTGACTGTGCGCTGTCCTTCCTGCTTGTTTGGGGTCCGATCTCGTGGCCTCCTCAGATTAAATGTGATCTGGTGTTTCTGAATGGACCATGGGTGTGAATGTGTCTTGATGCGGTGGTCCGTCCCCGCCTGTGAGCTCTGCGGTGCGGCCTGCCTCCTCCTCGGTGTCAGCCGGGGTCACCCCTACACCTCCGTGCGACCTTTTATCGGATGGAGCGAGGACAGATTTCATAAGGAGAGACATGTGGAAGCAACATGTGACATTTACATGCTTCATGCATCTCGCCACGCCGCCAGAGCAAACAAACGGATCCATCTGAAACATCTGTTCAACTTTGGTGGCGCTCAAAGCTGGAGCGTATTTCTCCCATCAGGACTCAGCCATACACTGATTCATATATCCAGCCGTATTCCCTTTTTGCACGGGCGCATGTTCACGATCATCACCGGATCCACACCTCCCTGCAGCTGCTTATTCTATTTCCCCAAAATGGCCGCCCCATCTCGAGCCGGCATGGTGACCTTTTACCCACATTCCAAACACAGAACATCTGTAAGTCGCAACGCAGCACCCCCCCCCCCTCGACTCAGTCATGTACGAGGGGATGGAAAGACGGGAAGAAGAAGAAACAGGTGTTGGAGGCCTTCGGAGCTGTAAACCTCCGGTTCCCACGAACAGACCGTGATCTGTGATCTCTTGCCTTTTTTTATCCCGTCGTTTCATGAGGTTTTTGGGGTTTATGCTCTTTGATTTTTCCATCCGGACGAGCCAGAGGTCCAAATCTGAATATGGTCCAAAGCAGTGAAACATGTCTGGTAAAATTCTAGGCGAGAAACTTCAAACGACGACACATAATAAAAGAAATTTCAGCATTGTGTTTCATCTTGCGTGTTAAAATTCACGTCCTTCTGAGAAAGCAAAGTTATTACCACTGCAAATGTTTTATTCCAACATATTTATCATCGGACTCAGGCACACAGTTTACACGCCCTGTGTTACTCATTTCTGATTTCATGAGAAATCTGCTAGCAGAGGCCGTTCAGCTGGCTGCACAGCACTTGGATGTGGCTTGTGTCAGCGTTGCGACCAGTGCTGGAGATGATTCGAGGAAATATTTCTCGAAGGATTCCCTCTTTGGGTGTTGCCATAATCACTGAGGAAGGGTTTGGGGGGATTCGGGGGCTCAAGGACTCAGTCTGGAGATCCAGAAGTCACCGCTGTGGTCATCCGATCCTCAGAGTGGCGTCCTCGTGCGAGACACTTTCACACACTGGCTCGTCATGAGGACAGCGCTGTTGTCTGGATTCCCAGAAGTGAGGAGAGTTCTGATAAAAAAGTAAGCTGCAGAAATATTTGACATTATTAGACAAACAGACATTGCCACACCCTACATGTGACCCAGAGGAGCAAACAAATCAATGGGACCAGACAAACCTGCTGAGAGGGACACCAGCTCTGATTCATGCAGTATCACTTTGAACCAGTTTGGCAATGATGCCTCAATGCTGTGACCGCAGACCACAGGTGAAACACACCACTGCCTCCTAGTGGTTTGAAAGCAGACCATATTGTTTCTATTGGTTCAGCCTCAGATTGAACTCGTATTTCTGGACGGGGGCCCCTTTACAGTGGCCTGATGTACGATTTTTTCACTCCCTGGAACTCCACACTGAATACAGCGAGGCACCGAAGCAAATGAAAACCTGAAGTGTCGTCTTTTTTTTCACTTCCAGCTGTCCAAGGAGATTAGGTGTGGCTTGGTTCACCCCTCAATCTTAAATTGGCCCCAGGCAGGGAGAACAGGGCGGCTGGGAGGGTCCGCGGGCTTTCCCCCCAAGAGTCCAACACGCTGTCCTGTCGGAGACTCTTTCGCTTTCCAGATGACCGCTTGGTTTTCCAGCCTCTTCAGTGACCGCGAGAAACCTGCCCAACTTCCCCACCGAGACATCTGCGGGCTTCACATTGTTAACATGTTTGTGACACATTTCTTCTGTTTGGGGGTCGAAAATGGTGCGACACAAGGCGCGCTGTGTGAGTCACAGGACTGAATGGTTCGCTGTCTGTGTGCTCCAGCACCGTGTTTGCACAGCTGACCACAAACTTTAGGGAACTTCCCTCATGCATACATCTTCCCTGAGATGCGTGCGCACACACACACACGCACGCACGCACGCGCACACACGCGCGCGCGCACACACACACACACACACACGGAGCCGTATCCTTTTTACATTCTTTACATCTCGAGTTGGACGCACACATGCACAGGCAAGCGCTGCCTGATAGAAATGAATGTGTTCTTGTCACTGCCGCTGCTCGGCTGACTGCTTGGAGATACTTTAACCTCTCAGATTGGTCCCGAGGAGCGATCTCCTGCTGACAGACGACCCACATACATCTTTCCTCAGACAGACCTCGCATGCTTTCCCTTCACGTCTTCGCTCGTGCACTGAATGAGCGTCGCAGCTGGCAGGAAGCTGAAAAGTACAGAATGTACGCATATTCTACTTTGGAAAATATAAATAGGGTGAGCCTGCGGTTGATCACAGCTGCCGTCTGAGCTGTCGGTCTTTATGTTAGTGGAGCTTTACGATGTCTTTGGACAGTCCATGGACTTGATAAACAAGTACTGTCTTGGTACTGATGTAAAAAAGTACTGATTTCAGTAACTTATGAGGAAGAAACAAATGACTGGCGGATTGTGGTCGAGACTGAAAGTCCACAAAGTGCTCCGAAACTTTGAGTCATCTCAGCCTGCCTGTGACGATTTTTCTTTCAAAAGGGGAAATTCAGTTACTCAACTGTTATACAAGGACTCAAGCATGGCCTGTTAAGGTCCTCCACAAGACACCAACGTGGTGTCAAAATGATCTGCTGGAATGAAATCTCGTCAGACATGCTGATGGGATTGAACCGCAAAGACGTGTCACTGTAGACGCGGGTTAAAAAGACTGGTTTTGCTCCGCTAAGCTAACCAACCATTGGCTGCACTGTTAAACTGACCAACATGATGTTCTGCAACTCTACAATACTTTCTTACGAAGACATTTGCTTCAGCTGAGCATCAAGTAAGGATGGAAGAATGTACCACTGGCAGCATGCGTGAGACACACAAATGGTCTTTTCTTTTACGTGCCATTCAATCAAATCTGTTCAAAGTCACAGTTATTCTTTTAAAATCAACATGAGACCAAAACAATTTGACCTGGTCATGGATAAGTTCCGTGGAAATGCAGCTATAAATAAATGAAGGGCACATTATTGCTGCTGGGGGCCTCTGAGGCAGCTGCGGGCTCCGAACGAGCTCTCCAGAACCTTTTCTTTAAAGGGTTCATGGGTCCGGACCTCAGACGTGATGAGCGCCATCTGATTGGTCTCCGCAGAGTTTCGGAGGACACAGCTCTGTTCCCAAAACGAGCCCCTCGGTATGTACCCCACTTACCAAGCCCGATTCCCACGAACTAACTGGCTTCCTGCACAGCCTCCAAAAAAGCACTTAGGGCCCCCCTGGGTGTAGATTGCAGATCGCATTGATGCTAATTCAGGGCCCCATTAATTTTCATCAACAGGAGAAGAGACGGAGGCAGGTTGGATGGAGGAGGCACTCGAGGAGAAGTGGCCTCTCGCTGTGAATGAGGCCTGTTCTGGGAAAGATGCAGGCAGCCAACCTCTGTCGAGTGCCGAGCAGCTGGCGGCGGAGAGAAGGGGAAGGAGAAAGACAGCTTGAATTACAAAGTGTCCTTCCAGAACAGTGGGGGTGGTGACCTATCACTGTACCGCAGCAGCTGCGCACTCTTTAGCACCCACATCTCCGCTGAAACGATACTTTCATGTCTCTCGTTCCTGCTGTGAAAAGAACAATACACTGTAAATCAGGTTTTAAACGGCCGACCCGCTGCGAGAAGACAGCGCCAGAGGACCGTTGCATGGCAGAGGCTGCTTGGGCCCCACAAACCGCTCCCTTCATTTATTAGTGACACAGCTGCCAGAGGACGTTTATCGTACCTTTTTCTTCACTCAGCTTTGTTTGTCTTAGACGAGGCTGGAATTAGAAACCAGCTCCATCTGCCTCTGTGAACGCAGTCCACCGACTCGCACCTCTAAAGCTTAATCATTAACACTTGTTTGCTTAATCCATACAAAAGCCAACGTGTTGAAATGACACAGTGACACATTTACTTGCTTTTCCGTCAAACCTGTTGATAAGAGCAGAACTGAGAACATGTTTGTACAATGATGATTCGCTTTGTGTGCAGATTAAAATCGATTTCTGATACATTTTTTTGAACTTCTAAGGTCCATATTTTTTGTCTCTTCTCAGTATCAATAACCGGCTGGCTGCTCAAACACAACAGTAAAGTTGTTCTTATCAACAATAAGTGTCCATAGGAGCAACAAAGCAGGTCAAAAAACCGCATACGTTTGATGAAAACTGCTCTGGTGTTGGAAGAACATTGAAAAGCCGACAAACGCCTAAAGAATTAGACACCACAGTGAATCCGTGACCTCTGACCATCTGTTGAGTCATGTCATTAAAAGCCTAATAACCCCTAATGACTGCCTTGATCCACGTTAATCTCAAAATCCAGTCTTGGAAAGTAGTTTTGGCTTTGTGTTTTATTTGTTCTCAGCAGGAACGGTGTCTGCGCCCGTCTCACAAGAAGACGGGGAATCCTGTCGGAGTTCAAGAGGAAAAAAGTCCTGGTAACCGGGTCTTTTCAAAACAAGGAGTTTTCAGGTAACAAAGTACTGTTCGATGGTGAAACTTGGAGGACCTCCATCTGCCAAAAGTTATCAGTGGTTCAAATTTGCCTGGAAAAGTGCCTGGAAACCCTTCACCCTTTTCTGAGCAGGAATTTCAGAGTTACACAACAGTTGCTGAAGTCTTGCGTAACATACCAAGAAAGCCTCTGCAAAATGTAGGTTAAACTGAACCGGGACTCTTCACAAATGATTCATATTTCAACATTTTGGTAAAAAAAAAAAACATTTCCTGAACTATAATGCAAATTCATCATCCTTTAGTATAAGCTTTCTTTGGTACTGAGGAGATCGATCACTGCCTGAGCGGCTCTCTCTTCGGCGCCGCGGGTCCGCCGGCTCGGTTCCTCTCCCTCTGCCAAGGATGTGACCCTGCGCCGCGGCCTGTCACGTTTTCTGTCCGTCTGTGCACCTGTTGTTGATGCTGTGACAGTGTTGTGCAGGGGATTGTGTGAATAGACATCGTACGGGGGGGCTGCTGCCTTCAAAATAATAAATGGAGGGTTTGTTATTGTGACCTTCGCGCTGTGACGTCTCAGCCTTTTGGCCCTTTGGCTCACATAGAAGAAGATCAAGAATGTGTTTGGTTTTTTCTGTTGTCATCTGTCAAGATGTCTCCTCCACTTTCTCTGTTTTTCACTCCCTGTTTGTTCACCTTGCTGTTCTTGTTCATGCGATTAGAAAAAAGTCTTCCTCAAAGCTCTTGTCTGAGACATTCTGCTACCAAACCTCTAAAATCCCCAACACCTCAGTGAAGAAATGATGAATAAAAGAAAGAACAAGCATTGTTAAAGATCATTCTTCAAGTTTAAACAAATTTCCGCTCAAAACTTGCTTAATCCTGATTCTTTTGGCCACTCAGACCAACATCACAGTCTGCAGTCATCGTAGGGAGGCAAGGCTGAACTCCAGAAAGGCAGAGTTTACTGGAGTTCAAGATCACATGGGGGGATTGGGGGGGGAGTGGGGTTGAAAGGTTGACAGACCATGAGAACACGGACAGGAACGAGCCGAGGGGAGAGCAGGAGAGGGGGCCTGGAGTGAATTCTAGTTACCTCTGGGGTGACTGTCTTCTTCTGCGTCCTGTGGGCCCCATCCGTGAATCTGAGGGCCGTGACCCGGGTCGTACTTGGGTTCAGGGACTGTAAATCAAAGGCCTTCCTCCCCTTGGAGCCTCCGCGACCCCCCTGCTGCACATCCTGCTGCGCAACATGGGAGAAGAAAAGCCGAGCGCTTTCTGCAAAGGTCGTCAAATCCCACATGCCAACGCCACCAAGTCCTCTGCACTTTTTTATTCATGTTGGATGATTCCTGTGTCGTTTGCTCATGCAGCTCTGATCCAGCATATTTACAGTATTTCTCTACTGTCAGTGAGTCGTGAAGTGTAGCTTGGCTCTTTGTATTGGAGTCAAGTTTTGCAATGTCTTCTATCACCTTCTTCACCTGATTCATCCACTGTGAGGCTACAAGGCGCTGAAGCTGATTCCAGATGACGATGTTGAGAAGCAGTGAGACAGACGATCCAACACGCAGGCAGATAAAACTCACACCAGTGTGATCTGTTGTGTTTGTGGACAATTTTCAGATGTAACATCCACGACATTTTCCTCCGGCCCGGCACAAACGCGGCTCGTTTCCACAGTGCAGGATGTCTGTAAGCTGCGTATTTGTGTTGCATATCTCTGCTACAACCTGCAGACAAACAGAAAGACAGACAGACGTGTCCTCTGCTGGTGTTTTCCCCCCACGGCTGTGTTAGACCTTGGTGCCATGCAGACAAACAACAGGGACAGGCCTTGAGATGGCTCCTAACCTGCTGTATATTTATTATCCAGGCTGAGTGAAGTAGAGGGGGGGGGTGACACGGGGATCTTGAGGCGGGGTGGAGAGATGGTAAACACATGCCAGCCGTAGGTCTGGCTGGTCGGGTGACACACAGCGATGGAGAAGCGTGGAATGACGATGACAGCAGGGGGTCAGAGTGGCACTGAGCTGTTTTCATGCACCGAGCTGTCGGCTGGGAAGCCCCCCCCCACCCCACACACACACACACTCTGGTTTACATATACTGCTGTGGTATTCTCTGTCATTAGAGTCCGAGTGCTGCATTACTGTTTGCATGGAGGTGCAGCTTCATAACTTCGGGCTCTGTAGAAACAACACGACTGAATCATGATCGGGCAGATTCTGTGTTGGGATTTTCTTGCTTCATGTAAAAACACAAGCCTGAGCTGATGTTCCTTCTATTTCTATGATCTCTTCACTTCCATCGTGTGCCTGCATGTTCACTCTTCACCTTTGGCACTGATGAATAGCTGCCAGGTATTAATTCGTGTCCTGGTGTCAGTTCTCCTCCTTGGTTTCACATACTCGTTGATGCAGTCTTGGCTGGAGCCACAAACATTCTTTTATATATAAAAGTCTCATGAGTGAGTGTATGAATGACAGCAAGAAACAAAGAAGTGGGTTCATTTGTGTTGTTTTTTCCCCCCCAAAAATTTAAGTGTGAAAAAAACATTTCTCATCTGAGGTCTTCCAAGCGTGAATTGATATCATGGTCTTTTCCTGGATTTTTCCTTGGCTTTGCAGTAAAATGTATAGGCTGTGTGAGGAGAAGAGCATTGATGCTGGCTTGTGCCAAAGGCTGTGATTTACTGTTTTTGGACGAGAAAGTCTCGCCGCTGCTGTTTGCAAGCTGCTGCAAGAGTCTAAGTAAAAAGCTGACGAAGCTGCACGATGCAAAACAGTGAACAAATATTTCTCGAGCCAATAAAATCTTTTCGTGTTGGCTTCCAAATAGTTGGATTGGAAGAAAAACAGGTCTAAATATTTGTAGTTTTCCTACTTTCCCAGTTCTCACTTTGGACTAAAGGTAAATAAACATGTTTGAGTTTTGTCAGGTAGATTCACTTGTTATTCTTTTGATTTATTGACCTTTTTTTGGTTTGCAGCTGAATCAAAGTCACGTTTCTATACGAGCGGGTCACCTCGTAAAGTAGGTCAATCTATAAAAGGAAACTAGAGAGGCCAATAAACCTACAGTACTCATAGAGCAGCCAGAGAGTGTCAACACGAAGCATACCTCCAACTGACCTGCTTTCCTGTTTAAACAACCACGGAGCTCCTTCATTAACCTCCAGTGAAAATCCAGCCAAATACCTTTGCGCCTAAAACAACAAAGTTACTGAATATGAAAGAGGAAAGAAGTCACCCATCGGTGTTTTTCTCGACTCTCTTTCTCAGCAATAATTTACAGACCCTGTTTTTTTTTCTTTAATTGGTTACTGTGCTCCAAGTTTTCTGATCCCTCTTTGACAAAAACAGTGCTAAGAAGGGATCACAGGCATTCACGGGCAGATTTGAGTTAGAAAAGTGGATTTAAACTGACTCAAAGAACCTGAAAGAAAAAAAATCAGTCAGCACATTGATCTGTTCTCAATTTATCGGGATTTATCCTGAAATCCATGTAAATGACCAGGATGTGAGTCATTTGAAGTATATCTCCGGCGGGGAAATCCAGCCAACCATGAATTTCTCACTCCCATTCAATGTTTTTGTGTTGAAAGTTGACCGCTTTCAGACTAAACTGATTGTGGCCACATGTGAAGAGATGCGAGCAGTGTGTGCTTGACGGCGTAGCTATGCAGGTGGAGGCGACAGCACGTTTCCGTGGGAACAAAGGACACGCGAGATGATATCGGAAGGCTTACAGAGGCTGTGAGTTACCACAGACTGCATGAAGTGACAAACACAGCATGTTGAAAATGGGTGGACTGCACCAGCAGCATCAAACAGATTCCCACGACTGACCGGGTGTTTTGATTAGCGCCACCACAACACACCACACCTCACTGCGTCAGGCATCGGAAACCAGCATCCAAGTCTGCGGTCCTGGAGGGGTTGGAAAAAATGAGCGCAGAAATGAGCTCATCCTCTCCCAACTTCTTCTTCTACTCAACACATTTGGTTGCTTAGTTTTTATGAGAGGAGCACACACACACACACACACACACACACACACACACACACACACACACACACACACACACACTTAACTTTGCATAAATCATACATCTACAGCATAATGTTCCTCCTGAATACGGTATCAGGAGATAAAACGACTCTACGCAGTTATGTAACAGTTATTATCTTTTACTGCTTCACAGCCGGCAGGCAGCAGGCGCAGCTGTACACAGGTTCAGTGGTTGGTGGGCTGCTGGGAAATGGCTGAGGTAAGATGGTCCACAGACTTGTTTCAAAGGGGTTTGACAAGATGCAGCAGAAATCTACTTCATGTCAAACAAAATAAGCCAGCAGACAAATTGGCATCATTGTAATAATTGGTCTATTTTAGTTCATCGAACAGTCAGCAAACCTGAAGATCGAACTGAAGATTTCTGATCGAAGAAAACGAGCAACTTTGAAACATTTTCGGAACATATTTTAAGTCATATTCCTGCATTATGCGATGCCGTCCACTGATTAATGTCATGTCTCCTCACGCTTTTCACTCCTCTGCTGTGTGCATCGTGTAATACAAGGACAATACTGTAAAATGTCTCCTGAAGTCACCTGTGTTCAGCGCTTGCTGCTTGGAATCAACTAAGAGTGATGCTGCCCCCTGCTGGACAGAGTGTAAACTGATTAAACGAAAAACGTCACTGTACGTCGATGTTTGTGGACAAGAATTGCTTTTCATGAAGAGAATCAGCCATAAAAAAAGTCATTCATTCAGTAATGCATACTTGACACACACAAAAAAAAACTAGGACCGTGGTATGAACCCATGAAGAGTAAAGTAATTTGGGTAGTTTGGTCATTTTCATGCAGAGGATGAAAGGATGTCTTTGGTCTGAAGGATCACAAATTCAGGCTCTTACAGTAACAAGTTTGTTTTAATTTTGTTCCATTGTGAGATTGAAATTATTGATCAAAACACAGTAAGTAGCTTGTTCCCATTGCTGGGAATGTCCAAGTGATGCTAATGCATTCTTATTGATTGTTTTTCAGAATAATTAGCCACTATGAGCTCCTGGGTTGACATGAGGTTATAAAGACGAAGCCAACTTTCCAATTCGTGACACAAATTGAAGCTTTTGTTGAATAGCAGGATGTGTGATGGAAAATCTTCCTGCTTTTGATGCCCTATTACAAGGTTTAGGGTTATCTTGCATCCTTTTTGCCCGTGTGTGTTACTTGTTTTGGGAGAGTCAAAACGACAAGGTTTGAATAAAAACAAGACATTCATTTTCATCTCAACATCCAAATTTATTCCAAAACATTTGAACAAGCGAGATCGAGTCCGCTGCAAGTGAAACTGACGGCAGCCGCTCCTCCACGACGACGGATTGGCACCTCACAGTCTCAGCGTCACTGTGGAAACAAAAACATCTTGATGACCAACATGACCTTCATCTGCAAAAAATATAAGCAGACACTTGATGTGTATTTTACAAGACCACAAGAAGGAGCAGCTCTGAGATCATTGGAAATAATCAAAAGTAGAACATCCACTCTTCACAAATGATAAGACGCCAACATCTCACTCGGGTCACCAATCTCAGAAACTCGATCAAATAATAGGAACTGTCCCACAGTTGGGAATGCAAAAGACAATATTCTTTTAATTGCAGGAATCCCTGCAGTGTTAAAGCCACAACAGCCTTTGGCAAGACTGAGGATGGTGCAAAAACATTTTCCCTTTTATGAAACAAGTCAAGAGTTACAGTCAATCACTCAGATCGCAACCACAAAACAGCTGAAGAGAAAATACAACAATGTACCTATAGGAAAATGCATGACTGTGCAACTGCATCAGTACTAAGCTTTACGCAGATGTCAGAAGTAGCCCCAGCTGACTGATGTCAGACCCAACCAGTGAGCTCCCGTCCCCTCACCTATCGCAGCCTCCTGGCTTCTCTTTCAGACTCCAGGAGTGTGAGCACATCTCCTTCTCTGACGGGGCCCTTCACGTTCCTGATGATGGAGCGGTTGCTGTCGTCCATGAACTCCACACGGACCTGCAAGGCAGCGAGCGGTTCCGTTAGATTACGTAGAATGAGGCAACTTAAGGAAAACACTGAAACACAATCAACTGAAATGACCCCAGTCAGTTTTCATCTTGAAAAGCTCGTGCTGTGTGGACATGCAGACGACCCACATCAGGCCAGATGGCAGGAGAGGAAATGATATTTACATTCACAGGACTCGAATGCAGTTTTATTTGAAGTGTCTGAACTTACAGAAAAAAAGTTGCATACAAAAAGCAGAATTGTACAACTTGTTAATGTAAGACTGAAAGAAACATCACTGCAAGCTAACAGACACACTGAGAACAAGCACATTTGTTATTATCTTGAGTTGGTGCGCATTGTGAATACAACGTACGGGCGAGAAAGTTATGAGGAGCATCTAAATGCAAGAGACAAACATTTATTATTTGTAAAAAGAGCCGTCACCTCCGACTTTAACATTGTTAGCATACCTGTGTACATTGTCCCTGGGAACCAGTTCTGCCGAGCACCTTGGTGACCTGAAGATGGAAAAGGAGGCTTATTAGGTTGTTCTCGTGCCGAATCCACAACTTTATCATGTGAAACACCCGATACACACGCCAGCAGGAGCGTTCAGTCGAGCGGCTAAATGTGTAGCAGCTAGACGACACCGAGGCATGGACAGGCCTCCATGATGGCAGCACGAGCCGGAGAAACGCGTAAGTCAATCCACGCGTTCAAAGTTAGGTTAGCTTCACGAAGTTTGGACCGGCTGAATCTTTATTGATTCATAAAAGCGTCTGGTCGCGTAAATACGACCAATTTCGCGGTTTTCTATGTTTTCTTACTCTTGCAAGCTTGATCGGCTGCACGCGGCTGGCGTCCATGTTGTCAGGTAAGACCGGAAAGGAAGTCACGTGGTGTGCGAACGATTTATATGGAAACCAAAAATTGTGACGCGTGGTCAAAATCTACAAGTTTGATGCTCTTTTAGTCTGATGTAAAGTAATGGAGCTTAACACAAACGGATACAGGCAAAATACAACGCTGTGGTGAAATTAGAAAAAAAAAAAAAGATTTTACGTTTCCTTTTCCGGCCATTTGGAGAATACCATTTGTTGGAAAGGCTGGGGGGTGAAACACTGGATCATACCACCACCCGTTGTCTGTCCGCTCAAATCGTTGAAATGCAATAAAAAATCAACAATGAAAAACTGATAACTCAATTGTATGATTTATAATTGTATAGTTAATATCCTAAACATGCACCAATGACAGAAAAGAGCAAAGAAAAACAGCAGCGGAGCATTTGAAGCATAACTGATATTTACTATTTCATCCCTCTGATTTAAACGGCACTCATGAATGTTGTTTCCGAGTGCATATAACTACCATTTATCGGTCTGGCAGAGATTATGGGTTGTCTCCTTTTTTGTAGTTGAATAGCTCTTTTTTTTTTTTTTTTTTTTTTTTTTTTTTAATGTTTTGTGCACCAGTCTCTTTCGTCAGCCCAATCCATTGTAAGTGTTATTAAAGTGTGGCTTGAGTTATCTATTTTGGACAATGTTTGGGTTTGGATTCGTCCTTAAGTCTTAATAACTTTTTTGAACAAAGCTAAATTCGAGGATATTTTCAAGAGGCAATGCACAAAATGCCTTGTGCAGAACAGGGATGATAGATGAGATATTAAGATGAAACATAACTTCAGAACTACAGTTTATGTAATCTACCTGCTCCCCCTTTGCCTCGTTAGCAGTGCAGTGCTGCCATCACACCACTCTCTCTCTGCCTTTCTTCCTCTCTCAGAACTCAAAGCCTTAAATCACAACACTAATCCCTGTGAACAGTATTTTTAACTTGCGTTGGGACAGAAAGAACAGCAATAGGATTAGAGAATCAGTGAAGAGACTGAATCCCTAACTCATGCAGTTGATCTTCTTGCACGGCGGCTGAAAAGCACGGGAGCCATTTCTTCAATGAGAAAGCCCTTTTTTTGGTTTCTTTTCTGCATTTTCAAATGTTGAACAAATGGAGATCTTGTGGAATATTCTAGATTTTATTTTTCCTTGACTCATTTCAGACTTTATTCGAAACTTTTCGACTGGAGAGTTCGTCTGAGGAATCGCCACAATGGATTTAAAGCCAAAGTTAAAAGTGCTGAAAAAGCGTCGCTCCAGTCTTTTCGCAACGATAAAACGGGAAATCAGCTTTTCACAAAGTGCTGAAGAACAAGAGCATGAATTCCCCTTCTCGCAAGACAGCTCAGTCAAAGCGTGGACCTCTATGGACAACCTCGATGCTCGCGAGGAGAAAAAACCCGCAAAGAAAGACAAGAAAAAAGAGGCTTCAAGCTTTAGAAAATCAACGATTGTGAACCTAAACGTGGGTGGAAAGGTGTTTCATATCCCAAAGCACTTGGTCCTCCGATACCCGAAAACCAGGCTTGGAATCCTGGCTGTCTGCGAGGACGCGGGGAGGCGTCTGACCCTTTGTGACGACTACAATGTTCAGAACAACGAGTTCTTCTTTGACAGGGACCCCATGTTTTTCCATTACATATTCCACTTCTACTGCAGTAATGTCCTGTGGGTGATGGACAGCCTCTGTCCTGTCAACTTCGAGGAGGAGATGTCGTTCTGGGGCCTCAAGCTCAAGTACACTCCAAGGTGTGTTGTAGCTAGTACTCTCACACACAGTGTGGGGTGTGATTCGCTCTGCATCCGCTTCAGCGTCTCGTGTCTGAAATGTGCTTTTTGAATGCAGTTATGAAGCTGTTGTTTCCGTCATCGTTCCCAGGTGCTGCCGCATTTTGTTTGAAGAGAAAGTCGACGACATCAGGGACCAACTGAAGGTCAACCAGGAGCTGATAGACGAGATTAAGCCTCACCAGGACGACGAGGGCTACAAGACCATGTTCCTCGGCGGCTTCAGGAAGGCCCTCTGGGACCTGATGGAGAATCCCTACTCCTCGCTGTCGGCCAAAGCGTTCGCTGTGTTTTCCAGTCTCTTCGTGCTTATCTCCATCGTTGCCATGACAATGAGCACCGTCAAAGAACTCAGGGAGTACAAATTAGCAGGCAGAACCTACATGGAGTGGATAGAAATTAGCTCCATCCTTTTCTTCACGTTGGAATACTTTTTGCGGCTGCTGACCACGTCCAACATCAAGCACTTTGTGAAGAGCGCGCTGAATTTTGTCGATATCGTGGCCGTCATGCCCTACTTCATCCAGCTCGTCTTCGAGGCATTCGTCATCGATTCAGAGGACTTCAGTGCGCAGGAGGACTTGAAGACCATGGCAAGAGTCAGCAAAGTCAGCAAAGTGCTCAAGGTCATCAAACTCATGCGAATCTTCCGTATCCTGAAGCTGGCCCGTCACTCCACGGGGATGAGGGCGTTTGGATTCACCATCCGTCAGTGCTCCGAACAGGTACGAAGAGGAACGAACGTTGTGCACAGTGCTGGATGATGTTTTTCCCAAAAGGCGCTCGTTTGTTTGAAGCATAAAAGACATGAAGTTTCGAGGTATTTGGCGATGAAAATCACATTGACAGGGAGGACTGTGTCCTGTTGTAGGCCTGATTTATGAAACACT
>JASSRZ010000042.1:11990012-12005373 GCA_032164315.1 Malacoctenus gilli
GTGTGTGTGTGTGTGTGTGTGTGTGTGTGTGTGTGTGTGTGTGTGTGTGTGTGTGTGTGTGTGTGTGTGTGAGCATGAATGTGTTAAAAAGGGAAAAGAAGAGAGGATGAAGCTGTGTCTGAGCACATTTCTGAGCGATCTTTGCCTTCATCAGGCTTTACTGTATCTTCACTGGCAGTGCTTTAAAGAAACTGAATCATGTAACTGTGACTTATGCAGATTTTCACAGATAAAGGCCCACCGCAGTACTCAGACCACCACATTCCTTCTAATTAAAACCTGTCAAGCAAAACAGAGCTACTTATTATTCACACAAATGGGCAGATGGGCATCGAAACAGATGTTCATCTCCGTTGTGAACGTCATGTTTTGAATTCTTTCACACCATGATTTGTGTGGCTGCCGTTGTTATTGTTTTTCACCCGGCTCTGCCTTTCAGTCTCAGCGCAGTCAAGGTGAAGTTTTTCGTACCAGCAGACAAGGAAACGGGAAAAGAAGGAGAGGCGCACTGATGAGGGTGCAGCCTGTGAACAGGACCTCTGGACTCCTGTTTAGCATGCTGCCACCGCTTTTCATTGGGGCTGCGCTGGCACCCAGCGCTAAAAGTTATCACGCCGGACCACCTTGACATGACCGTTGTGAACTTGGCACCGTTTGGGAGCATCGGCGGCACATCGAAACTGACCTGGGGGGAAACTTTTCGCTCTTTAGTTGGAGGCAGAAGAGGCTTTAATAAGCAGGGATCTGTTCCATCCTCCCTGAAGGTGATAACGGACTCTTCCGGTGTTTTCCCAAACAGGCGAAAGTAAAATTAAAGTCTGAGACTAAGATTAAAAGGTCTGAGTTGTCAGGTCACAGCGCGACTGCAGACACGGCTGCAACGTTCCCTCAGACTAACAAGCGGCACCAAGACGTCAAACTCTCAAATGCGATCAAAAACGCCGTCTCCGACGTCTGGATTTGAACTTCACTTTCCGTCGAGCCGCTTCCTGGCACGCAGTTGGCAGTGTGACCAAGCAATTTATTTATCACATAACTATTACATAATCCTGTTTCAAACTCGAAGCTGGAAATGTGAAAGCGAAAAGAAAAAGGGAAGAATCTTCGAAGTGCTCCCGTGACACACTGCCTGAGTATCAAACGTGCTGCACTCGCTCACTTCTGACTGTGCCAAGTATTTTGATACGGCGAGACATGCTTATCTATTCACGGATATTTGCGGGATCGTGGTTACATCTTATTGACTCGCCTTTAATGAGACAGCCCCTACCCCCGCTCCTTTTTGAAATCCCTTAAACAAAACACTTGTGACAGAACAAGCCTGATAAAGTGTATACGATTACAGGATCCCACAGCACACCCTGAAACCGGATCGCCAGCCCACTGAACTGATGGCAGGTAGTACGATATTGTGTCCTGCCTCAATAACATTGTGCTTTGAAAGGTGCATTGCTGCTCCTATTGTGATAGGCTGTGTAAGTACTCTAATGCCTGCCACTTACTGCTATGGTGATATCCCCTGCAGGGACACTGTAGTACATAAACACTGGTGGATTTGCTCTCGTTTAACAAGGCGGATTTTGGAGGATACACAGACGTCGCGTTCGTTGGAAACCTTTCGGCGAATCGCGTTGCGCGTCGGCAGATTAGACGCCAAGAACGAACTGAGGAGTGGACACGAGATGCGGCGAGAAAAAAAGAAACATCATTTTGGATAAGACACCTTGTTCATGTTGTAAAAGATTCTTTTTTTTGATAATAAGTGACTGAGGAATCTCAGGAGTCTTGCCATGTGCAGCTGTTTTCCTCATTTGTCCTGCACAGCTTGATTGAGGGATAACGTAAAACTATCTTTTGAGATTATTGTGAATGTTACAAAAGTTGCTGCA
This sequence comes from Malacoctenus gilli, assembly GCA_032164315.1. Classification (NCBI taxonomy): domain Eukaryota; kingdom Metazoa; phylum Chordata; class Actinopteri; order Blenniiformes; family Labrisomidae; genus Malacoctenus; species Malacoctenus gilli. Next base: position 11,991,902 of record JASSRZ010000042.1, read on the forward strand.
TCATTCACCCAACTTCTATATCAGGTTCATCTCCTTTAGACTCTGGCAGAGCTGAAGGTGACGTGATGCTGTATAGATCAACAGCCCTCCACAGAGAGCCCCACGCGCCTACCTACAGCTAATCTCGAGCCATCAAATAACCTAGCAAACACATAAATGATGGGAAAACAGCGTCCTCAAAGGGAACATGCAAACTCAGTGCTGATGGGCGCCGATCACACAAGTGGTTTTTCTGTGAGGAGTGAGCGCTAACCACAAAACTGCCACCCAATTCCGGCAAGATACCACAAGACAAAAGGAAACTATGACAAAAAATGTAAGCCCTCGTACTTAGAAAGCTCATTTTCTTTGTTTGCCAGAAAAAAAACTCCCTGAATATATGATTGCTATCAAGACAAAAACAAACAGGCGCTCACAGCTGTAGCTGGAAAACAACATAAGCGATTTTTCTCGAAATTTCTGACTATAACAGACACTATTAACTGTATTAGTGACCTTACAGGCGACAGAGAGCAGAACAAGAGTTTAAAGAAGACAAAACAGACATTTCGTGCAGTCTCTCTCGACAACAGGTCTCGTCGTCTGTGCTTGTCGGGTGCAACAGGCCTGTGAGCTGCTCTGCAGTTGGTCTCGGTGCGTGTGTGTGTGCGTGTGTGTGTGTGTGAGAGTGAGTGAGTGAGTGAGTGAGTGAGTGTGTGTGTGTGTGTCGGTGTCGACGAGCGTCAGCCCACCTTTCAGGGGAACATAAGGTTGTATGTGTCAGTGCAGAATGAATGGCTTCAAAGTGGAGAGAAGCTATTACAGTAAAGCCTTTTGTGCGGCTCCTGCCAAACTGCAGTCCAACATGCGTATAATCACCCCATATGATCTCGCAAAGGTCAACTCAGCATATATCAAAGTGGCACTCGCAACCAACTTAGTGTCTCTCTGAGGCTGTCTGGAGGATTTAGCGTGCTCGTGTTCGGAGCTGGTTGTGAGTCGAGGGGAAAAAAACAACAACTTGAAAACGTGAATGAATTGGTCAGCAGTTTTGCTGCTTTCATCCCTCAAAGCTTTTGTGTTGGGCGTGTACGACTCCTACTCTCTGGAGCGGTCAGCCACAAGTTGCCAGCGACAAAATTTGCTGGGAGTGAGTCTTATCGTGGCTCGCGTGCTTTTTTAGCTGTCTTGGTTGTGTAAATGAAGAGAAACACTGAGGTAATTGTGCTGCTGGCTCTCTTTAAAAGGGAGCAGTTTGTCTTATCAGTCGGGTGTTTGTGTTGGCTCCGTAATACCGCTGATGTAGAGTTGAATGCCGGAGCTTGGAACAATTACTGTAGATAGATCTGCTTACAGCAATATGATTTACAAGTGGGCCCACGCCAGGAGAAACATTATGTTGATTTAAACTTTCTCTATCGGTCATCTCGCCGCTGTTCTTACAGGGCCCCCGTTTGTTTTTTCTCTCATTAGGCGTCCATGTTTCCACTGCCTCCTGCGTTCGAGTACGCAGGGGCAGGCAACACCTTCAAAGTAAACACACCCCGTTAAACAATTAAATGTCATACAAGGGGCAGATCCCAGCTCACATCCTCCGTGTATGACGAAGGAGCGGCACTGCTGCAGATCCCTGATAACCCTTCGTATGTGGAGGTGCGAGCGTCAGGAGCCGCTCAGTTTTGGCTACAGCTGGCGACACACACGGGCAGTAAGTATGAACACGGAGCTCTTTGAATAATTGATTGCAGTTTTTCCCTATTTTCTTTCTTTCTTTCTTTCTTTTTTGATGTGCTGTGTTTAAGTGCTACACTGCGCTACCGCTCTGAAATAGATTTGTGTTACCATGTGTGTTGCTATGGAGAGATCAGCCGCTATTGTGTAGCAGTCTCCCTCTCTCTCTCTCTCTCTGGGGTATTGAGTTTGGTCAAGGAATCATGTGCGGAACAAGATTATCTTTTGGATTTACAAATCATTTCACACTTGCCTTTAACGCATGCATGACACACACACACACACACACACACACACACACACACACACACACACACACGCACACGCACACGCACACGCACACGTAGAGGGTGTTATGGGGCTCGCACGCGTTCAGAAGCCACGCAGGGTAGCCCTCCCAAACACTGATATTACTGTAAGTGGTGTTCAAATGGTGCTCCACTTGATATAGTTCATTCGCTTTGCGTTTCATTTGAGTGAGCCTGCACAAGGAGAGGTGTATTGAATTACTTGCGGTCCAGTTGAATACAAAGAGTGGAAAGAAAGCGTGTTGGGGGTTTCCTCCGCCGCTGCGAGCCTTCCTGCTTACTTACTCCACCAGCAGAGTCACAGCATGTTTTCACTCTGTCAGCAGTTCATGTAATTTGTAACGCCGCTCTTTGACCTTTTACAGGTTGGTTGATTTTTTTTTGCTTTTTTCCCAACGTGTGTTGCACCTCAGGTTTTTTCTTTTTTTTAAACTGTGTAGCCTGCCAAGTCTCCACAATAGCTCTTTGCTTAATAAATGACCGTAGTTCATTTATATGGTAATTCCTCTGAGATGCTGGCCAAGTGATGCCAGGCATATAATGTATCACCGCAATGCATATGCTTTATGGCTAATTAAGTTATTGATCTGAAGCTGTTCCTGCGTTAGGGCATGATCACAACACAAAAGAGTATGGGAGTATGAGTAATGCAGCTGTAAGCAGATATTTGTCATTCATTACACTGCCGCTGAGACTCAGACGTACAGTGATGGCATTGTGTGTGTGTGTGTGTGTGTGTGTGTGTGTGTATGTGTGTGTGTGTGGGCGCGTGTGCTTTTGTGGGTGGGTGCAGGTGTGCACGCATGCATCCTTTTGCATATCTTGGAAAATTGTCGACATGCGAGCCGACTGAGTCACGTCAAAATTGCCTGCTCGCTGTTTTTCAAATGTTTGTTAAACACAGTGTTTGGAAGCAGTGCAGAGTGCGGTAATGAGACGTGAGAGACGTGTGATTTCATCATACTTTGCCCACACAATCAACTCGCGCCTCGCTCGCTGCCTGCCCCTCAAAATTCAAGTTGGGAAGGCTTCTCCTGCCATCGGGAAGTTTCCAACAGCAAGCATTGGCCTTGTGCAGCACCACGCGTGTGCGGCGTTCTTCCACACCGTGTGTACATTCGTGATGAGCTCACTTTTTTTTTTTGCCCTCTTCTCTTCAGGTCTTTTTGCCCTCCAGTCACAGTTTGACTGCTCATCCTCTGAGCTGCTGTTCCCCCTAATTTACAACACATAACACACAACCGTCTCCCCGTAAAACTCCATCGCAGCCTCCTCTGGCCGCTGATAAATATTCAGCGAAGAATAAGAGGCCTGAGATGATCTGCATCCTGCTTGCCTTCAGCTGTTTATAGACAATAATGTGAGAGAGTACTGTTTGTCACTTTTACTGTGGGGATGGAAAAGTGATGGCAGCACGAGATCAGGAAGTGTGTGTTTGCGATTTAGTACAGCTGAGGGGCCGACGTATCAAAGTTTAGTGTGATTTGGAGATAATCGTCTCAGGCTGTAATTTGCAACGAATTAAGGGTTAAATTGAGGGTTTATTTCTGACGAGGCTCTCACTCGTGATGGTTAAAGTTAGCTTGAGGGTGGCGGAAGGGCTTCACGTCGACGGGGAGGCCCCAAAGACAGCTGTGTGTTTGTGTGCCACAACGTATGCGCGTATGCAAATCGCTGGTGTGTGTGTTTTGGTATCCGCATCGAGTGTGGCGCGTCGCCAGCACACAAGCTTTGCAAATTGAAACAGAAGACGAGTTGAATGGAGCTGCTTTCCTCCAGCTTTGTCGGGCCGCCTTCGTTACCTCAGATCACCTCGCCGGGAAGAATAAAATTAGCCGACAGTGACAACGCGGCAAACGTGCGATCCGCCAGCCGTCAGCGCGGTAAAACAAAAGGACAACACTGTTCAATTGTTGAGGGGAGTTCACACGCACTATCTTTACGCCTGTTGTGCCCTCAAAGGTTTTACACATGCTTCACACAATTCTCTTTATTGTCTCGGTGTGGGTTTTTTTTTCCCTCCGCACTTTAATATTCTGCAGGACCTTCGTGGGAGGGAAAGTCCTGTTTTTTTAGAGCCTCGGTATTTCATATAAATGCATGATCCAGCGAACTTGTGTGGGGCAGAAGTCGCATCAGAAGAGCAATGGAAAAAAAGCCGGGGATGACTCGTGTTTCTCCGTCTTCAGGTGGATCATTAGCATCGCCGGAGGGGACCTAAACCTCCCCAGATATCCCAATTAATGTTGGGAACAGGTCGCGGTGTAACTTTGGCTCGACGAGGCAGCGGCGGTCCCTCTTTCTTCCTCCATCTTGTAAAATGGACATCGTGGATGCTTGATATGCGATCGTGGGTTTGGTATTTTGTGGCCTCCCATCACAACCCTGCTGCGCCACATCCAGTGTGACCGAGCATGTAGATCAGAGATGCTCGGACCGATTACTTCGACTTCATTGGACTTAATCTGGCATGTAAACGTCGCAACTTGTGTAAAAAAACATCCGTTGTCCTCTTTCAAATCCGACCAAAGTGTGTCTGACAGGTCAAACTGTTGCTCTCTGTCATCCAGTGGCGAGGGTGTTCTGATAGAACAGTGAAATGGCGTGCGTGAAATCAGTTTGTCGTGTCGTCGGATGCTTCTTGTGTTTGATGTTGCCAAAGGGTTGCGGTACAGCTCCAGAAATGCAGTCTGTTTCAATGATCGATAAGCCAAAAGTTGGAATAACTCTGGTGCATCCACATCATCATCATCAGCATCGTCATCATGTGGAGGCCACTGTTGCAGCTGCTTCACATGTGAACGATGCTCTCCTGCGTTGTCGCGAGGACGACGCCCTGACGTGCTTGAGTCACAGCGTCTGGCCTGCGTGTCTGATTCCGCAGCTGCAGCGATGTTTGCAGTGCAGATCTGCATGTGCTAATTTGTGTGTTTTGAGATTTGTTTTGGGGAATGAATGGATAAAGGAAAAAAAAACAATGAATAAACACTGTTTTTTAAATGGTGGGATTCAGTCCGGGGAGTTTCGCTCACTGTTGACTTGCTGACATGAGGGAAAAATGCAGCGCCGGCTTTCCTTCCTTTTCCTGTGGTTGGCCGGCGTGGTTTCTATGGTGTTTGGCTCTCTGTGTGCTGCAGCGCCTATACAGCTGCTCCAGCCTCCATTATGGGCCTCCCTCCAACTGTTAACCCCTTAATGGTCCAGTGGTCTGTGCAGTTCCCCTTTTGTCACTACCATTTTCTCTTTAACGCTTTCACGGACAGAGCCACTTCCTCTCTCTCCCGCCCGTCTCTTTCTTTGAGAGTCCATTTTCAATCACTTGTCTCTGCTCCCTGGCCACCCCTTCTTCTCTGTCAGACTGGAAAAAAAGCTTTTTTTTAAATAGAATCAATTTACACTAAAGGGCCCAGGGGGTATTAGAAAAGGCTGCACTTAATTTCATAACCCAAAAAAAAAAAAAAGAATCACAAAGGGAAACTGCTGTAGCTCAAGGCCGTTAGCACAATTCCCGGAACTTTTATCTCCACTGTAGTACAGTACAGCACGGGGTCCGTGTATGGTTCACCTATGGAAAAACAAGATTACGTGCAGTGCAATGAAATACAGAGTGTGTGCGTGTGTGTGTGTGTGTGTGCGCGCTGCACATTTTCTCTGGAAAGGTCTGCGGGTGAATATAAATGTGGTGCGCTTCAAACTGGCCTCTGTTTCACTTCACCAGAGGAAAATAAAAAAAGGGGGGGGGAGTGATGGGTGGGGGTGTGGTGGTAGCTCATTGCCTGATAAGGATATTCAATTAGCTGGAGTCTATGGAGGACGGCTGCACCAGTCGGAGCGTGTTGGAGCCGGGCGACATATGGCGAGGGCTCTCCGTCAGAGTGGAGCAGCAATGAAACCCGATATCTTCTCGTTTCATCTTGTCGCTGTTTCAGTCGTTTTGCCGCCGGAACGCCGGCCGCGAGACGCCGCTTCTTTGGCCGTCTCCACACGTAGGGGGTCTCGTCTCAGAGAGCCAAAAGAAACGCGTTTGGGAGGGAAAAAGTTTGAGATTAAGAGTCGGAGGTCCCACCTGGGCTCCTCCTAGCGTTTGTCTTTCCCTCAACTTTTTCGATTTTTGCAAGGAATGAAAGCAGCACATGATGCTTTTCATCTGCAGTGACAATTATTAAGAGAACAGAGGACCCAAATTTGGACCCAGATTCATAAACTACTAAAAAGGACCATTCCACTGCCTGTCCATCACTCCTTCGCTCCGTCTTCCTGTCCCCCTCCTGTCCTCTGGCTCCTCTTGTTGGCTCGTGTCCTCCTCCCATCATAAATCTCCGGCCGGATGTTTCCAGGCAGCTCTCCAGTCAATCTTTACTGAGTTTGTCGCGCTATCGATCAGTCCTGTGCTATAGGTTGTCCTGGCTTCTCTCCCTGCTATTGATGTTTTTGCCTCAGGGAAAGAAAGAAACTGCCGCCGCCCGAATTTTGCCGTGGGCTCGTTTTCGCATGACTTACAGTCACTTCGCATTGATAGCGGTCATTGTGAGGCGTTGGCGGTTATGCATCGATGGCGTTGTTGGATCACTTGATGGAGTGGACACTGAGGGAGTGCAGCTTGTAGGCCAGGCTGACACTGATGAAATCATTCCCGAGTAGATGATTGACTATTAGATCAGGACCGTCAAGGATCGGATGTCTCGTGTTTGAGTTTCGGGGCCGGACAGTGAAGTAAGATAAGCACACAAAGATAAAAAGGAATTCAAGTTTACGTTGTGCTTTCACACCCGCAACGAAAACAGTTTGTGGCAAAAGTTCAAAATCTCACTGAATTTGCCAAGTTTCTATGAATGTTTTTACAAGCTTAGTAATTTGTCAACATGAATGAAATCAAGTTATGTGTTAGAATATATTAATATATTGCAGCATTTTCACAATAGAACATATCAGATCTTTATATCACACTAAAATGATGTTTCATGATAAATAGAAATTGATTTACGCTGTTTGGAAGTTTCTCCTTATTAAATGTCATTCTCAAGCTGTCTTTTTGTTGTTAGATATTCTTAATGACAAATAGGTTAAAAACTGCATATTTTATGTTAAATTTGTAAATAATATTCATGATAGCAGCTGAACAGTTTAGCAAAATGCACAAAAGATCTCTGGTAAGTAGGAGCCAGTATTTCAGGTTGTAGCTGCAGGAATAATTTCGGTGACTGAATGAGTTTTACTCCCAAAAGGAAGCTCGGATTAAGATCCTGAAGTGGATTTTTTTTTGGTGTGTGTGTGTGTGTGTGAGATCAGATTGAATGAGATGCAATAGAAACTGTCCAATTTTCTGAAAGCCTCAAACCGAGTTGAATCCAGAATCTAAAAGGATGCGTTTAGGAAGCGCCGTCCCTCCTCACGTCCAAAGCACATAAGAAAAAAACCCCGACTGTGCCCATTAATGTAAGCATGTGCCTGGAGGCTGCTGTGGCGCAGATCTGCTCCAGTTTGCTTTGTTGGCTGAGCTCATTCACTGGTAACGTCAGAGCGCACGTCTTCAGCATCGCTGAGTGTCACGAGCGTCGGTGTTTTCATACTCTCCTCGATTGCTGCTTCGGGTTTTGTTTTTTTTGGGGTTGGGGAAACTTGTTTTTAGACAATGAGTTTCGACTGCACTGAGCTTTTCTTCAGTGTGCTGCTCACACGCGGCCAATCACAGCTGCGGCGCGATACAGTAACAGTGAAATTAAGTCTCCTTCCAGAGATTAATTTAAATTTCCTCGGAGCGGAGCCGAGTGTCTGAGCCTGCTGCCGAATATCAGGTGCTTCAGTTTCACGCGATGGCTTATTCCGCGCTCGGTCGTGATACCTTTAGGGAACGGCCAAATGGTTGTCCTCGCCTTGGCCCACACAGCAGGTGCTCGCTTGATGCTATATCCCACTCAGCATGGCTCTGGGGAATCAGCCATGTAGCAGCTGGGCTCGCTGGTCCTCACATGGAAGATTCATAATGGTGCCTATCATCTGATCTGAGCCACTTAAAGCATCACTGCTCTGCCCATGCATGCCCACCTGAAAGCTGTGCATCCACTTACTGCTGCTGGCCACAATTCAGAGGCTCCACCCAAACGCCCAAGTGTGGACTCTGAGCCTTCGATTACATTTTTAAGGACGCGAACTCCATGTAACTTTGTGTTCCCTTTCTTTTGAGTTGAAATTCATGTTTTATGTTATTCGTGACACATTTTGACTAGAGAAGCTGAGTAGTTTAATCTCTGTCATCTGTTGATTCTTAATAACACGAATTAGTGCTTTTATTATCCTTGATGTTACATGTTACACAAAGCGAGCTCTTTTCAATATTAAGTGCATTTAAAGAGAGAACAATGCCTGCGAGTTTGCTGGTTCACTGTTTTCTACATGATTTTCTTGCAGTGCTGAGGTTTGTTGCGACTTCACGGTCCGAGGCTCCTCTCATGCCCCGGCTCGCCGTTTGTGTGGGAACGCTTGAAGCGCCGGCGCTGCCTCTTTATCAGCACAAATCTGGCATCAATCAAGCAATCAGGCAAAACGGGGTTCTATGGCGGCGATTGGAGCAACACTGTTGATTAGCTAAAATAAAGAGGAGGCTTTTGAGGGCTGATTAGTTCAACACTGAACACTCGCCGAGTGGCATTCTCACGGAACAATGTCAAACCTCAAGCAGAAGGAGGCTTCACTCAGGCGTTTGTTCAGTCCTGTACCTTCACTCATGTCATCTGGATCCGGCACATTGTGTCACGGACAAACTACCAGGGACGTCACACGTCCTCTCCCTCTCACCACCTCTTTGATAAAGCTTTTCATCGTTCGAAACGATTCTCCAACAAATGCCGATTAGAAGCAAGAATGCCCTAAAACACAACAGAGCCTCGTTTTTCATCCGTAAATATAAAAATGAAGTAAACAGTGATTGGAGGACAGGATGTTGAATGCCTGGCTTAATTGCCTCTGAGGAGGGCGTTATTGGAAAGCCACAGGTTTCCACTGATTAGAGCTTTGATATGAAATGTCAGTATTGGCTGGAATTTAATATTTATGCCTCTATAGGAGGCTGATAGTTTCCATTCAAGTTCGTTGAATCTTTAATTGGACCAAAAAATGTTGCATGAAAACAAACATTGTCAGTTTTACCAAAGCTGAAGTATTTCTTTTGAAAACTTGGTGCTGCGCAGTTGAATTTGTTGAAAAAAAAAAACCCAAACAGCTTTGTTTTCATCTCTCAGCGCGCCGCAGCTGTAAGTGGTTGTACAATAATATTGGCACAAACATCCAGCCGTTGGAGTCTCTGACCTTCACTCGGGGCTCAGGAAGTGTCTCTCGTCTCCGGCAGCCCACTTTTTTATTTTTGCTGGTATCAGAACACATGTTTAGGTTCCGATTGCGTTCGTGGACATTCACTCAGAGCTCAGCTGAGCACAGAGGTGAACGGATCGCTTGGAACGACTCGAAATGGACGCGAAAAAGGACTTTGGGAGACCAAAATGATCCCACAGGCCGTTTTCATAGTGCATCCATCTTTAGTTAAGTGGCATTTACCAGCCTATTGTGAGTGCTGCTGACGCCTTCACTTCAATCATTTCATCATCACATTTTAATGACACTGTGGCTTCATTAGGAAAACAGTGCAACAATTCAAAAATCAATGATGTGGGTCTATTCTTAATAAAAAGTTTGCTCGTGGTGATCGAGTGATGAATTAGCTGTAATGAGTTTGCTGTGAATTCTGCAGGCTTTTTCTGCCATTGCTATAAATCAAGTGCTTTCAGAGTCTGACACCGACTCTGCCTCCTTCAGACTAAACTGGGCTGCTTGCCGCTCCTGAACGTCTCACATGCTGCATTCAGAACCTCAACTGGAGTCTGCAGAAACTTCAGTTTCCATTTAAACGCTTTCAGCGTTCGCTGAATGAGCCCTTCGCCGCGTCCAGAGTCCAACTGATTTCTCGCTATAACGGACACGTGATCTGTTACGCTGAACATGTCCCGGTCATGTTAAATGTCTGCTTGGATGGAGCAGGATGTTAAAGGGCTCTGACGACTCGCGGTGGAACCTCAGACTGAGGAGTAACTGGAAAATTTAGCTGTTAAATGGATGGAATAAAGAAAGGGGAAGTTCTGACCTTAAAACTGAACAGCTCAGTGAATGAAGTCGTGATAAAAGGAGGATTTGGACACCCTCTACATGAAGTGAACTGTGCTTGCTCGCCTTACCCGGGCCCGCGGTATATGTGTCAGGATATGAGTCAAGCCAAACAGCGAGCTGGAAGGTTAATTTTCCAGCCGTTTAATTGGGATCAGTCCATCGTTTATGGCCTCGCCTCAATCTACAAATCAAGTTTCTAACAAGCCCCTCTTTTAATTTGCTGGAAATTAAAATTATTCCTAATGAGGCAGTGGGTGTCCCACAGGGAAAGTACCCCCCCTCCCCCCATCACTTCTGGCCCCCATCTCCCCAGGACCTAGTTTGGAAGACACACACTCGTACGTTCACACATGAAGTAACCTTGTTGGGTCCTAATTATAAAAGCACTGCGTCTCTGTTGAGCATGGTGCATTATTAGTCCTAACAAAAACATGTTCCCACAGGCGCGTACCTGTGTCCTTTGTCCCCGCTGTGGTTTTACTTTGTTTTCGGCAATTTTTTTTTACACGCTGAATGAAGAGGAAGAGAGAGGGGGGAGGGGAGCAACGGAAACGGGCTGAATAATTGTCTCGGTTATCAAAACCAGCTCGCTTTTTCAACTGCAGGTTACATGGAGAGTGACTGCGACACACGCTTCTTTGATAGCAGACATCTATAGTAACTGCAGCCACAACCCTGCATTAATCATGCATTATTCACTTGCTGTGAGGAGAGACACTTTCTTGTTTTTTAATCTGATGTGCGAACAGTTGTAATATCCTCCTCCTCCTCCTCCTTTCTTCGCGTTGTCTCCCTACTTCATCACTGTATGTCTTCATGTAAACACACAAAACCCAGCTAATTATGGCCACATTATTTATCATATGATTCATCGCATGCATAAATGTAGTCTTCAAAACGTGCCAACGCTGACATGAACAGTCTTGTGCTCTGCTCCTGTTCAGCGTTCCTGTCCGCAGTCTTATGTCTTGTTTTTTTCAGTGCCGTGTGACCCCGAGAGGGTCACGTCACATTTTAGTTGGAGTAAACTTTAAGTTCAAGAAAGACACACGAACTCACAGTTAACTTTAGATGAGAAAAAGAGCAACGTAGGGAAACAAGCCAGCATAAATCATCAGCTAGAACGTTATGCAAGAATCTACCCTCAATATGTGTCATGAACGATGTTCTTTTCCTCGTTTGATTCTTGAACACAACTGTGTAACAGCACCAGCAATGTCTGTCACTTACAACACGATGGATGTCAAAATAAAATCCAATTGTGGTTAAGAAAAATGAAGATTTCGTGTAGCAACAGTTTGTAGAAGCAAACAAGAAAACTGTGTGGAAAAGACGACGTGAGGATGCAAGAATCTGGGTTCATTGTAGGACACTTCTCACTGTTTTAATAGAAAACCAGTTCGAAGCAGCATGTTGGAAGTGGGATGTTGTGACGCTGAAGCGGCGCAGTGACTTAAATCTAAAAATACACCTAGAGGACCGTCGATAGGCTGATGGATGGGATGTGCAGACTGTACGAGATGGGAGCCATCACTTTGGCCTGTTGCGGCTCCGGTAATGTTGCCCACTGAACAATATGCACAAGCAGACACGAGCAGATGTGGGACTGGAAGTGTCTGAATAAATGCATGAGGTGAAAAACACGCTTGCCGATGCACTTTTCGTACATTTCCACACACATCCAGTATTCCGCTCTTGTCCCAGACACGTACGAGACGCTCACTTCAGTGCACATCCAGCCGCTGTCCATACATTTGCCGAACGCGACGCTCGAGAGCAACCAGCGGGATGGGCTGGGACGAGCTCCGGGTGGAGGCTACTGAGACGCGTATCTTGATTACAAACATTAATTTTTATGGCGTCTGTTATTCTGCGGCATTGTTCTCCAGCCCGGCTCCCTGGAAGCCGGCGCCCTGCGTGTTTCAGCGCGCTCTCTCTGCTCCGGCAACCCGGATTTTAAATGAATACGTTGAATGACACCGAGATCCTGCAGTGTAATGTTCGCGTACACCAACCGCATGCACCAAAGCCGGAGAGGTGACTCGCTACCTGGCTGCAGGCGAGTCGCTGAGCGATTGAATATTCAGGTCGAAGCCCTGCGTTAAACGTCTGGGTACTCAGCGAGAAACTCTTAACATCGCCTTTGATTCCAATCCCGGCGATTGTTGTGTCTTCATGAAACACCTTGGAAAGCTTTCGGCTTATCCCAGACAAGAGTGGAAGCAGCCATTATTTAACAGCAGACATCCCTGCTGAGATATAAGGGTGTGAAGTATCGTGCGATAAGACGGGGCAAAAAGAGGCTCACCTTTCCTGCAAGATGACAACTTTTAAATTATGGTGTTATTCCTCACACGCGATACGTGTGAGTCTGCAATTCATTTTTTTGAAACAACCAATAGGATTCTGCATCAAATATAGTTTGCTGTTTTTTTCCCCCCTCGTCATCTCCAGACAGCTGTGATGGAGAGTTTTCCTTTAGGAGCGCAAGAGCTGCAGAAGCTGGTTTGCCTCCGTCTTTACCAACCCTGAGTAATGATCCACATGCTGGTCAGGGATGGACGGAGGAGCCCCGATGCCTGCTGGCCTGTCAGGGAAATGTGACAGCGACGAGTGCGCGGGGACAAACGTGAGAGTGTAGCCTGCAGCTCTCAATCACTCCGGGGGCTGGCAGAGACACCCACGGGGAGCCGTCCCTCCTCGCCCCCCCCCCACCCCTCGCCCTCTCCATCTTTCATGTTGCCTCGATTTTCTCGATCTCCACCTCACTTTGCCGCTCTCCCCTTCTTTCCTCGTTGGTGATCTTCCTTTCATGTCAGCATCTGTCTGCAGCACACAGATTCTACACACTCGTTCTCCTCATGCTTGTCTCACTGCCGCACGCTGTCTGCATCAATATCCGACCTAATCCAGAGTCTGGCTGAAGCTCAGCTTGTTCAGCCAGCACGCACACACACAATTAAACAGACTGACATTCACATGCTCAAACTTAGCGATACTCAGAGATTTGTATTATCATCCACAATTCCATTTTTGGGGCATTAAAACCCTCAAAACTACAGCACAGTATCCCCATACAACCCTAAAGAATGGGGATTTTCTATTAAATTTGAGCTGGCTGGAGACTGAGACAGTGGGTGTGTGTGTTTGTGTGTGTTTGTGTGTGTGTAAGTGAGAGAGAGAGAGAGAGAGAGAGAGGGAGAGAGAGAGAGAGAGAGACACGGCGGAGAGTTTCCTTCATTTAAACTGTTCTGCACTGAGGCTTTTCAATTTGATTATGAGTCTCCATTTCATACA
>JASSRZ010000042.1:12005473-12026647 GCA_032164315.1 Malacoctenus gilli
ACGGCGGAGAGTTTCCTTCATTTAAACTGTTCTGCACTGAGGCTTTTCAATTTGATTATGAGTCTCCATTTCATACAGCCTGGATGCTGCATGCTATTCAGAATGAAATTGAGCCGTTGGTTGGCTGGACAGGCAGCCCCCCCCCCGCCCCCACCGAACCCCCCACCCCCACGTCCCCTCTGTGGCGGCACCAGGGAACGACAAGGGCACACAGGCCCACCGTGCCCTTCCACCACGCTGGTTTAGTCGGGTTGCAAGGGAAATGCATAAAGCTGAGAAGCAGCTCGGGCAGCTGTCTAAGTGGGTGTGAGTATGGAATTGATTGAGTGCTTTGAGGTTTTGAGGAGTGATGTGAGGACTCCTGCTGTAACGTCTGTGAAGGACTCTTTAGTCACACAGAGGGAAAGTCGGGCACGGATTTGGTGTTTGGCAAGTTGTGTCTTCTGCTCGCTCGGGTTTGTGCTCGCTCTGCGCGGAGCTCAGGAGGGGAGGCGATCGCGACGGGAGCCGGGGGCCGACGCGTGGGACGGTCCTGACCTGGTTGAGAGTCGAAAGATCACCAGCTACCAGGTAACTAAAGCTGAGCTTGTAACAGCAGCCCGGCAGCCTCGGCAATCGTTCATTTGCGTTATTGGAGCGACGCTTCCTGGGATGCTCTCCTTTTACGTCTCCGGCTCCGGGACGCGATCCATGACTGTCACAACACTGCTATATTACTCTGATCTATTGTCGTGTAATTAGCTCTCGGAAACCAATTTAGGACCGCATTTTGAGTCTAGTTTTTCAGGAGTCTCTTTTGATACCAGATTGATCTCGCCAAAAGAGGAGCAACACCTTTGGGAAAAGATTTTGCTTCTGGATTGGAGTTTGAATCTTTCAAGTTTGGGGATTTTTTGCAACCAAATTATGTTATCACTCTTGAAATAACTTTTTTTTTTATTCCTGGCTTCTTATTGATGTATGGACATATAATTTCAAAGTTTCAAGTCACTTTCCTCTCATATTGAGGCTCCTATGGTGTTAAAAGTGGGCGATAGCACAGTGCGTCATACATGCCATAAAGCTCCGTTTACAGCCTGTTGTAAAATGTGAACATAGCAAAGGTGCGTTATGATGGGTGACACATTAAGAACACACTCTGCTTTTGTAAGGTGCTGGCCGACTTGGTAACAGCTCTTGTATCTCTTTGCCTGATGAAGCGACAAACACGAGTCTCTCAGAAAATCATTCCCTCATTTCACGTCTGGGTGAATGCGTTGGAAAGTGCTGACACGTCGGCCTGAGTTGGGTTGAGCTCTGTTGACAGCAAAGGCCGCCGCAAAGATTCACATCGTTCTCGTCCAAATATCCTGCGACCCTTGCTCACGTCCATCTGACCGAACCAGGGCGGGCAAAGGAAAGCCCCCTGCAGCGTCACAACAGTTCCTTGGAACTGCCACTGTTCATTTGTCACAGTTTTCTATGTAAACCCATCTTACTTTGATCTTACTCAATGTCCTTTTTTAATAACGTTTTAAAATTGTCAGTGATGCTCAGTGGGTGAAAAATAAGGAAACGTGACTCTGGTGTAGCGGCTGCAGTTCGGGTGGTGAAGTCAGTCGTTTATGGTCCAAAAATCAGTGGTTTGATCCTTCATCTCACACTGTTGAGGTCACCACACCAAACCGTGTCACCCTCAATGTTGCGTGAGCGTTACAGCCGATATTACTCCAGGCGCTTTTTCACCACTCTCGTTTTGGAGGATCCAGTTGCGGACGGTCCTCGGCTGACAATGATCACAGGCAGTCACGCCCATTGTTCTGGACCGACTTTCGAATCAAGGATCCATATTTACACATCAAGCCTCTCAGAAAGTTTGACTGCGTCTAAAAATACCTCCGGCTCCGAGCAGGACTTCAAAGTTTTCCCCGTCGCACGTAGACGCAGGAACTTCTCCTTTGAGAGTGAGTGGCATCATGTTGTGACACTCCAAAACTAAAAAGAAGAATAACATTTTGTAGCTGCTCACTCCCGGTTACGATGAAGATCAAAACATTAAGAGGACTGACAGGCTGATCCTCTGCAAATAAAGCAGGCGGTTGATACACTGGTGAAACCTTTTGTAGTATTTACAGAAACCGAGTCGCACATCGTTCGAAAAAGAGATTAATAGCTTATGTAGTTAGGGTCCGTGCTCGTCGTCTTTCTCCGGCTTTCCCACTGCTCTTGTTTTTATTGTAGTCAGAACATCCATCCGTGCATCCATCTCCGATATCCGACGGAGAGGGGGGCGGGGCAGCTGGAGCCGGTCCCAGCTGACACCGAGCCAAAGGCGATGTACAGCCAGACAGGTGGCCGGTCCATCACAGCGCCGACACCGAGAGACGCTCGCACATACACCCTCACACCGACAGGAGTCAGCGAGCAACACGGCAGTCACGTCTGTAGACTGTGGGAGGACACGGAAGCGTCACACGGAACGGCCGCATGTCTGAAACTGGGAGTGCAAACCACGATGCCGCCACGTCGCTCGTGCGTCCATACGCCCAGCGTTTGTTTTTCCTCGTCCACCCGAAAGCCACACTGTCAAACAAAGAGCAGTTTGGAATGTTTGTCCTGATTTATTGAATCAAATTTGAATGGTGGGTTGTAAGAGCTAATGATTAGATTCCTCATCTGTAGCCGAGACGGGCGCCGCCCGGTCTCGGCCCGCTGTTGTCTCTGAAGTGTTCAGCGTCATCATGTTGAGATCTAAAGGGCCCTTTAAACCCTCCAAAATATCTCCAAATTATCTGACAGAAGTCGTTTTGTTAGGAGGAAAACTCATCGACAAGCTGAGGGGTCGAATTCAAAAGACCACTTGTCGGAACGAGGTCGTCGGTCCATAAGCAGCCGCTCAGACACAAAAGAAAAAAGTTCCCGACAGGACCTGCAGGGACCTCCTTCACACTGGGGAAGCAGGACACCCGAAAAGCTTGTACAACATCGTAGTTTAACAATAAAGAAAGCTGCAAAGACCAAGATTTATGGAGGAACATCAGGGGGAGACGTTATCGGGCTGCAGTAACAGTGAAAAACAGCTTCTCTGGTTCAGAAACACGTCACAGCACTGAGGAGCAAAGAGCTCAAAACGCTTCATTCCAAACGCTGGAGTCCAGACAATGCATGCATGCAAGCAAACACACCACATGATAAACCAACTTCTTGTGTGTAGCACAGTTTTACTGTCACAATTAGCTTTGCATCATTGTAACATGGAGGCCATTTTCTGCCAGGACTCACTCACACACACACACACTTCATCCACTCATCCACATGTCTGCTCACCTGTGCGCTTCTGTGCTTCCTGATCCAAACTGAAGCTGAGGTCAAGCGGCAGTGAAATAGTGACTTCCTGTTGATGTCACGGTCACGTGACCAAGTCAGGTGATCAGGGTGGAGAAACCTTTATTTTTTTCCTTCAGTGTTTGAGCTGGCTTCATGTTTGTCAGTTGGATTTCAAACGGTGTCTTAAAGTCACAGAAGGTGTTGTTTTGTTTTCCTTTGGGAAAACGCTGCATTTGCTGAAAGTTTGAATCAGGAATTCAATGATAAAAACTACGTCACCTCGATCTGACTGCGTTGTACTGCAGTATGTTGGGATTTGAGGCTAAGTACAGCAACTCTTGTCTTTTTGACAAACAGTTTCTATGTTTTTATTGTGGTGAGACGATGGAATGCGGAGGGATTGTAATCTTTATTGCCAACAAGTTCCAACTGACTGGAACAGAATGTAAACTCAGCGCGTGAAGCTCTAATCCAGGCAGCATCTGTGGGGAACTTATTGTTATCTTAATTTGCTGGGCTGGAATCAAATTAGTGAAATTTGCATGTGATTTTATCCCCTTACAAGGCAAAGCAGCTTGACCGGCGTCGCCGTGTCAGCATCTCTCTCCGCAGCCTTTCCTGTCATTCAAACCTAAAGTTCACTCAGTGCGCAGCCTTCCAAAGTGTAGAGGGGTCCTAATGGCGCAGATTAAAAAGCAATTTAATACAGAAAAGGGGATTAGAAACACTATGGGCTGCACTAATCCTTAACCTTTAGTCCTGTTCTCATGGAGCCACAATGCGCAAGACGATAGCATCACAGGACCAGAGTTAGTAAATTTCCATTAGGGCTGCCCTTCTGTATTCCCACCAGCACATTTAAAGGCATTAGGCATGCTTTGTCAAGGCTAATAAAAAGGTCCAGCAGTGCTATCACACACCCCCGACTTGTTTCGGAAAAGGCACTGTTCCATGTGAAGTTTTCATAACCCATTATGATAATCTCGCCCAGTCTCTGAAGGGCAGAGGATCGACAGGCAGATAGATGCTTCTGGGCTGACGGCTGCACAGCCTCGGCATTGCCGGGACGTCGCCGGAGCAGAAACCTGCCACTATCTACCAAGAACAGCACAAGTGATACACGACTGTGTGTGAGAGGGGGGGGGGGGGCGCGTCTCGTGGCAGGAAAATGTACAGGTGGAATGAAAGCAAAGGAGACCCGAGTTGGACGTGTTTTTATGCATGTATCCTGACACAGCAGCTTAAAGGAGGCATGTCTCCCGCCGTATACACTCAGTTGTGCCCTTGACTTCCGTCGACATGAGACGTACAGTATTCTGCAGCCTTTGGGTCCTTTGTTTCCTCGGTGAATTAAAGGGGGGGCTCTGGTTTGGGAGGACCCACGTTTTCCTCCCCTCTTATCTCTTTTCGGGCACAAGCCACTCGCCTCTGCGGGGGGAAGAGTGTTTGTCTGACAGGAAACAGGGTCACGCCGACCATTAATCATTCATGTCTGAATTTGTGCAGCGCAAAGATTCAATTTTCTGCACTTTGTAGGGTCCACTATTGGTTATATGGTTTTATTTATACATCAAACCCCATTCAATATTTATTTGTTTTGGAGCTGCCCAGTTTGATGCATTGCTCTTGTGGGGAAATGCTGCAAGTTTGAAACCATCGAAAACACCAACAGAAAGAGGATTTGGACCGTAGATTTTCTTTTTTGCACCAACAGGCTTGAACTGCCTCTAATGAACGACCAGATTTCGGCAACGCGGCTGCCTTTTCAGCAGGAAGGAAGGACTCTCAAACAAGAACTCCTGCTATTTTGATTCATACTGTATGTTTGGACACATGTCCTGCTGAGCACTAAATCTGTCTGCTTTTATAACCAAAATTGTTTTGCAAGATCCTTCCCTCTCTGTGCCCTCTCCAGAACTACAGAGATGCTACTCCCACATCAATGCACTATTTAAAGTTCAAGCCTGTGTGTGTTTCTGCAGCCTACTGTCAGTTTTTAGACGCTTTTTTCGCTGTTGTTGCTGCTGCTGTTGTGATAGTATCGTATTTATTCTTTCCTTCCTGTTCACAGGCCACTACAGAGCAGAAGAAGCTGAGCCATGCTGGATCCAAGCCCTCCCTCTCAGAGAGCTGTGGCCGACTCCCTCAGATAGCCATGAACACCTGCGAGTACAATGGCGGAGTGGTGAGACCACTAGTGGGCAGCCTGGCGTTCTCGTCGCGCCGCAACCTCGCGGAGCTCGACTCTGAGACGCAGCCCCTGCAGACGCTGCACAGCTCCGGCCTGGAGGTGGTGGTGTCCAAGGGCAACGGCGGCGAAGACCCCAGCAAAGCGTCCAACGAGAGCCTGGTCAGGGAGGGCAGCCGGCGCAGCGGCGGCAGGGCTCCCCAGAAGAAGAACAGGGACATTGGCTACAAGCTTGGCCATCGGAGGGCGCTCTTCGAGAAACGGAAGCGGCTAAGCGATTACGCACTCATTTTTGGGATGTTTGGGATTGTTGTCATGGTGACAGAGACGGAGCTGTCATGGGGGGTTTACACTAAGGTAGGTTGTGCATGTGTGTGTGTGATGCATGAGTGGGAGCGCTGTGTTGTCATTGCCTTTGTTGTCGTTTGAGCTGTGTGGGGTTGGCAGCTGTCACTTTTATGAAGAGTGATTATTAGGACAAATACTGACGTACATTATCTAACAAAGCGATTGGAAATGTTGCTCAAACACAAATAAGGAGGAGTGTCATGTGATCTGCACAGTGACTAATCGCTGCTTTTTCTGGCCTAACTGATGGAGCCTCTTTAGACTTCTCCTTTTTCCCATTTAAAATGGCAATTATCAAACGTACACAAAGGACTGATTCGTTTGGGAACATTTTAGTGCAAAAAAGGGGAACAGAAATAGAGCGACACATAGGATGGAGACTGGAAGAGAGAACTTACAGGAAGGAGAGAAAAGTCAGTGTGAATAAAAGACAGGACGCCACGACATCATCACGGCATCAGTGACTAAAGTCGGAGCGGTGGGGAGGCGAGACCCTCCAGGAACGGGCTGACTCCTCCCTTCTCCTCCAGTCCAGACTTAATTGGCAAGGAGTCGCAAAATGAACTCTGTAAAACAGTGAGACTTCAGTGAGACTTCAAGCTCGGCTCTCGCTGGCAGAGGTCTGAAAACCAAAAGATGAACACATTAAAAAACATCGCTGGGTCACATTCAGGATTGCCACCATGCAGCTTTGCCCTCATTGCTGCGTTCGTTACATTTAAACACACTCAACTCAAATCACACCACTTTGAGGTGCGTCTTTTTTTTCCACGTCTTCTTGGGTTCCATTTTTCTTTTTCATTACCACAAAAGGCGAACGAGGAATCTGTAGTTAACCTGAGACTAATGGAGGTCAATCCACAACTGGAAAAACGAGCCGTAATATGACACAGTTGGTGCGTTGGGTCTGAGGATGGTGGTACACCACTAAACAAATGATTAGCATGCCAACGAGCTGTTTGTAAAACCACCCAGTAACAAGTTTCCTTAGGAATCATTTC
Organism: Malacoctenus gilli; assembly: GCA_032164315.1. Lineage (NCBI taxonomy): Eukaryota > Metazoa > Chordata > Actinopteri > Blenniiformes > Labrisomidae > Malacoctenus > Malacoctenus gilli. Next base: position 12,012,317 of record JASSRZ010000042.1, read on the forward strand.
ACTTCGGAACATATCTTGAATGTTTACCGACCCACACAACCTTCCATTATTACAAATCTGGAGGCTGTTAATGTAACTTTCAAAAAGCCTCGGCAGTCCAGGAGAGTCGGTGTGAACAAGCATACTGGAAGTTCCTTTCACTTCGATTTTTCCGAGCTTTATCAGCCGGATTCCTGTGCATTCCTAACCGTGTTTTTGATTACATACGTGTGTGTGTGTGTGTGTGTGTGTGTGTGTGTGTGTGTGTGTGTGTGTGTGTGTGTGTGTTTCCACAAGATATCGTGAGTTGGCGGAGCCAATCTATAGGATGATTTATGTGGTTTTAAGAAAGTCAATAGATTTGTCTGTGACTGTTACTGAGTGGGCCTCAGTCCATTCATCAAGCTGACCTCAGCTGAAATGGAAATGACCTGCCGCCTCTGAGTGGCGGGCCGCCCCTCCCACACCAGCGCAGGTAGCACGTGCGCCTCGGATGGTCCATTTTCCATCGCACGTCACACCTCCTCGCAGACACTCCAGGCTCAGACGTGGTTTTTTTCTGAGCCCTGGAGGAGGGAAGTGCGCTGAGAGGCGGCGAGCTCTGGGACTTAAACATCCTTGAACCTCTGGCAGGTGGATTAATTGGTTTACTCAATGTTATTTCACCGGGGACTTCTCCAAACAATTTCAGACATTAGAATGTCTTGAGAACATGCCGCCGACCTGAGGGGCCAAGCAATCTAGTTGATAGCTAAAAATACATTTGTAATATGGACCAACGAAGGACAAAGTAGCTCCTGACTGTCATCAGTCTGACAATTAACAGCGATAGTTTTTCTCTCGTTTTTGTCATTTGTTGTTATTACAATAACAAGCCTGCGATCATTAGCCTGCTGCAGAGCGGCATTTTTACACCACGGTTGTTAAATTGATTTATCAGCTGGCATTTTACCAACATAGAGGGGGGATTGGAGTAGTTCACGTTTTCATTTCCTAGATCTATGGGTCCCATGTTAACACACACGCACACACACACACACACACGCGCACGCACGCACGCACGCACGCACGCACGCACGCACACACTGCAGCGCGAGCTTCCAGCTGGTCTATTTATCACCGGCTCCGCTCACTGTGGTGGCTTTCCCTTGCTAATGCCAGCATAGCCTTTTTTCGCACCTACCATTAAGTGGAAAGTCCCCCCGTTAGCGCGGGGCTTTGATTAATTGGTAGTTTAGATTGTGGGGAACAGTGTCCATAGATAATATCAGGCCGCAGCTCCACCTGCAGCTGCTTTGTTTGGCAACATCCCTGCCGCGCCGACTATGTGTGGAACCGGCCGCTCGCATTTTCCAGTCAAAGCTGTACTTTTACAGACAGATGCTTATACGTCACTGTCTCTGTGCAAGGGTTTATTGTACTCGTTGCTGGGATGTTTGATTTCTAAAAAACATTATATTGCAGCACATTCATGATGCCGTTCAAGTAGAATCTCCTCACTTGTAATCGAGAAAGACCCTGAATCCTGTAAAAGTTTGGATGGTAATCTTGGGCCACACATCAAGGCGTATTAAGCGTGTTAAGCGTGCTCATTTAACATGGCGATTTCTAACATCATCTTTTATGTCCTTTTCTCTCACCGCAGGAATCTTCATACTCATTTGCACTGAAATGCCTTATCAGCCTTTCCACTGTTATATTGCTTGGACTTATAATAATGTACCATGCCCGGGAAATCCAGGTGAGCCTCCTGCTGGAAACCTCTCACCAGCGGTTTATACTTTCCACTGTTCTGTACATTTGTGCCTTTTGCTCTTTTCTTGCGTGCAACAAGAAAGGTGGGAAATGGAGGCAAAAGGTGGGAAAGGGCTGAAATGAACTCTTTGTTTCAGCTGTTTATGGTCGACAATGGTGCGGACGATTGGAGGATAGCCATGACGTATGAGCGGATCTTCTTCATCGTGCTGGAGCTGCTGGTGTGTGCCATCCATCCCATCCCGGGCCAGTACGTCTTCACGTGGACGGCGCGGCTGGCCTTCACCTACACGCCGTCGGTGGCCGACGCGGACGTGGACATCATCCTCTCCATCCCCATGTTCCTGAGACTTTACCTGATCGGCAGGGTCATGTTGCTCCACAGCAAGCTGTTCACGGACGCTTCGTCCCGCAGCATCGGCGCCCTCAACAAGATCAACTTCAACACGCGCTTCGTCATGAAGACCCTCATGACCATCTGTCCGGGAACTGTCCTGCTGGTGTTCAGTATATCCTCCTGGATCATTGCTGCATGGACTGTGCGTGTCTGCGAGAGGTAAACACGGGCCTGTGAATAATGGATGTTGCTGGGTTCAAACTGACAAACAAAATGGCTGATGCACCAGTGCGCTTTGTGGAGTACTAGACACCTTTTCTCCGATCACTTTTGTCTCTGTTGTTTCCCATGCTTCTCAGTGTTGCCTTGTTTTCTGTCGCTCACCCGCAACGGTCCACCGAAACGTGTGGAATCATCAGATTAGGTTACATGTAAATACACATGTGTGCAGGGGGGCATACACTGATATGCCCCCACACTGCACCACTGCCTGAGTGTTTAAAACACCCCGACATACGTTTCATTAGCGCAGCACTCGCTTCACGACTTCCCACTCCTTGTTTTTTATTGCTATTTTAGATGGCTTGTCCATAATTCATGAGTGTCTAATTGTTTGTTTGCTGAATGGTTTGTTTTGGTAATGCAGAGCAGCCCCCAGGATCCCCGAACCCGTTTTCTCCCCAAAACTGCGCGTCGGGCTTCGTCTCAAGGGGGCAGCAATGATTCTCGCTGAAAAATGAAAGAGGCAGGGAGCGGCGAGAAGCTTTCTCCTTCCTTCTCACTCTGCATTTGCATAGGGAAATGAGCTGTTAATGCCAGCTTTGATGTCTAAAAGTCATTTTTCGCGTCGTTGACGTGGGGGGGTGGCATGGCTAGGGTGGGTGCTAGTGAGGGTACGGGATCCAGAGCGACAGACCTCGTCGTGAAAGTTTAGCATCAGCTTCTCCGGGTCCTGGCTACGGATGCACAGTGCCCCCCTCCCCTGCAGCTCCCTTTGCCTGCTTTTTGACTAAGCAACCCTCCCTCCCTCCCTGAACCCCTCCTCTTAACTACTCCCATGTTAACATGTCACTAACCATCCCCTCGTTGCACACCTGACCCCCGGATCCTGTCCGACCTTCAGCACCTCGGAGTGAAACCTCGGCTCCTCTGCAGCACAGAGGCGGGAGAATGAGACGGAACAGGCGCGAGAGTTCATGACTCAGTGTTTCGAAACAATAGCGAGGCAGGTTTGAAGCGCTCCTTCTCACTCACATTCGACCATCTGATGGGCTCAAGTTGCTGCCAAGTTGCATCATTGCCATCAGCCGGAGTTTAGGGCTCCTCGATATAAACGGGAATTCGATCAAGGAGCAAAACGCCGCGCGTGGCGCCGCACGCGCCGAACTCTTTGGATGCTGGGTTCAGTTCGGAAGCCCTGAACTCGGATAGACGTGAAAACCTCTGATGAAGGGTCTTTGGATGGGTTAGATCACATTCACACACTGTGACACAGACTTTCCATGCATGCTTCTGGTCTTTTAGTGTCAGTTTCAGGATAACATGTGTCCATGTAGGCAGACTTGTGTATGTACGCAATGTGTGCTCCTTTGGATGGGCGCATGCATGCACATGGAGGTGTGTGCGTGCATGTGTGTGCGCGAGTGAGTGTGTGTGTTTGTATAATGTTTTGTTGTACTTTCTATTTCCCCACTATGCTGCTCCATAGGGATACCATGTGAGTCCTCGTTCTCTAGCCGTGGAACCAAAAAAACAACAACAAACAACTTGCCATTTTTTCACTGAGCTGGCGCCACTGCTGCCCTGAGTCGGGTGGGGAGGGTGGGGGTAGTAGCGGGGAGAAGGGGCAGCCCCCCTCTTGTAACAAGTCAACCGGTGATCCCCCCCCAAACTGTAGAATTAGGGTGTAGGCCCCGGAGTTGGCGTCAATGTGGCACCATCTATCGTGGCTGTAGGAGCACAGCAGAGGCCGGCGGTGTGAGCAGCACTTTGAAGCAAGCGTCTCTTTGTAAATGGTTGTATGTCAGGGTGGTAGGAGCTGGAGGAGGAGGAGGAGGAGGAGGAGGAGGAGGAGGAGGAGGGCAGTTGGACTAAAATGGAGCAACTCCTTCAAGTCTCCTTCATGAGTCGGCCAGAGGGCAATTTGTCTCCTCTCATTTTTTCCCTCTCCCTCTCCTTATGCGATTGTTATAGATCCATAGTCTTTTTAGCTGCAACTCCAAAGATTTTTGAGGAGCAAAAGCCTTTCTGTTCCTTGTGTTCACACATTACCATCTCATTATGTGTCTCCCTTCACAAAACTAATTGAGCAGTGTTGTAATGGTTTTCTGCAGACTTTTGTTGCCTCTGTGAAAAAGATTTTTCTCTAAAGATGAGGGCAGTTTGACTCTTGTCGTCACAAGAGGGCCTGAGCCGAAGAGGAGCAATGTCATTTGCGTGCTATTCCAAGTCTGTGCGATCTGGATTGCGGGTTATAAGTCAGCCTGGTTTTGGTGGCCCGACGCGTACGAGGAGTGTCTTTCCAAATGAAGTCAGGCAGGTAAACGAGAGCATCGCTCTCCACAGCTGCTTATTCAGAGACAGCTTGAAACAGGACTTTGTTTTTGTATCGAATGCAGCGTGCGCAGTTTTTGTTTGCATCCATTAACCGTCATCCCTCCTTTCCTTCGGTAAACATCAAAACAGCATGCACGTTTTCATGTTTACTCTCCAGTCCCATCGTTCCGAGTGGAAAAACAAAAGTGGAATCAAAAAAGAGGCGCTTGTTTCCCAAAGTGCTGTGTGTGACTTGTCTCTCTTGTTCAATGCGCCGTTACACTGTCACATTGACCACGCTCCTGACTGAATCAGCGGGCAGTACGGTGTGAGATTGGACGAACACGGAGTCTACCTGGAAGACGCCTAGACGGGGGGAATGAAAGACACACAACCAGGGAGACAGAGAGATGGGGGGGTGGAGCGGGGAGAAATGGTAATGTTACAGTAGATGGATTCAACACTGGTCACTGCCCCCCCTTCCCCTTCTTCCTTGATACAGCCCGTCTTCAGAGCTAACCTACCTCAACTAAGCTCCTTAACTAAGCTCCTTTGGCTTCTCCCTCACTACCAAAAAGCCCCCCTCCCTTCCCCTCCCTCTCTCTCTCTCCTGACTGATCCTTCGCAGATCTCCTACTGTACCCATCTAACGTGGCATGCTTTGCAGTTTCTCCTCATCTCCCCCTCCCCACTACTGATTCCCCATCCCTTTGCCTCCCCTTATCCATAGCAAGCGAACCTAATCCAGCCCAAACTCAGTTACACACTTGCATGCACGCCTTGCCTGCCTCCCCGGTTCCTCGCGCTCCCTTTCCCTCTTTAACTGTTATCTAATTCCTCTTCCTCTGCTGCTCTAACTCTGTTATCTGAAACAAAACGCTCTATTCTGAGGTGCTGTTAGACCGCTGTTTCTCACCTCGCTTTCTCCAGCGAATACCTGCGAGCTGCGTGGAACGCAGGCGCTCGGAAAGTTTAGCTGACTTTCCCTGGGAGCGCGGCGGCAGATTATCAGGCTTGAGTTACTGGTCAGATACACCTACACCCGCAGTCTGACATCCAGATTGTGTCATCGCTTAGCCACAGGATACAAACAGCCGAGCAGAGAACAAGCTGTCCGAATGTCTAACCAGAGAAATGCACACCGCTGCAACTTGAACTTTCCAACACCAACCACAGGTTTACATGAAATATTCAGGTTGATTTTACAACTTTGCTGCTCGCAGGCTGCGAGAGCTATTTGTCCCTGAAACAGAAACGCACCTGAGGGTTTCTTGCAGGCCTCGGCTGTTGTGGATTGATATCCAGTGGGCGAATGGCTGCTGACAGACATCGAGCCCGCTTACGTGCGCAGTGACGTTCCGGTCATTGGAATAAAACAGGCGTAATTTGTCGGCTGATTGGCTTCCAAAGTGTCACCGTTGAATTCATGTTACTACCAACACATGAGCTGTGAAAGAAATGAGGAAATAGACCAAAACATGTAAACGAGTGAATGCGATCATCGCTTCTGAGCAGTACGCGTAAATGTGCCAAATTGAAATTGAACGTTTGTTGGCCCAATGTGATTTATCAGTTTGGACTGAGTGCTCGTGAAATATTCTTTGTTTGACATCGGCCTAATTTTGGGAGGAAGGATCCTGGTTGGAGTCCCAGTCATGAGAGAACGAGCTCCCGATGCAAAAACTAAGACACAAAGAAGCAGCCGCCTGATTCATTTGTCGTCGAAATCCTTGAAAAAAGTAAACAAATAATCTGCCAGCTAACAAGTGGTATTATTTTTTTAGGTAGTCGAACATAAAAATTTTATGTTTCTCTGAATTCGAGCTTGTTGTGTTTTGCTGAACACTTTTGATAGAACAAAACACTGAGGCACAGCGGGGGTTTTTTCCGTCTCCGTCCACAAATGTGGATGAAAACTGGAGGACAGACTGGAGGCACTTTCACCTCAGAAGGACAAATCGATGCGAGCATTAATCAGGGAAGGAAAAAGCTCTCTGCTTCGGTGTGCAGCTGTTGATCCCAGGCTACAGGCCGATACAGAGGCTGCGAGACAAATCAGGTCCAACAATAATTCTGCCGCTGCACAAAATCTGCACAAAGACTCAAGAGCAGAAGATAATTTGGATCTTTTTGTGCACGCGGCCCTCGGTGACCATCACTGTTTTTCCTCTGGCATAGATGCTGTTTTGCTTGCCAGTATGCGGTCAGAGGGGGACGATCAGTCAAAGTGTATTTAAGTCAGTTTGGGATTCTCAGTCGCAATGTAAGGACTCGCATCACTTCAGGTGTTTTTTCCTCCGAAGTGACGAGAATTCGAGGATTCATTTGGCTCCGCTGACTCCTCTTCGTAATGTTTCACTGCAGAGTTGTTTCTTGCCCTGCTGAGCGTCAGCCTCTCTCAGAGAGATTTCAAGTATCTCACAGCTGGAAGACAAGTGAAGAAATCTGGTGACATTTGTTCGGGAGCCCAGAATGTAGGTAGGAAGAGATGGACGTTTGTTTTTAATAAGCACAATCTACCTTGAAGCCAGACGAGGCGTCGTGGGCAGAGAAGCAGCACATTCGTTGGTTTTCTGGCTGCATTGGGAAGACTGGGAAGATGAAGGAAACAGCTTAGGTGTGCTGAGCTGGCAGCGGAGGTGGAGGAGGAGGTGGAGGAGGTGGTGATGTTGCTTAAACACTCGTTTGTGTGTCCCCCGAAGGGTTGGATGCCCTTCAGCGTGCAACAAATTGAGCCGAACTTTTCTGGGCGGTGTACCTTTTTAAAGAAGTAGTGCTGGGACTAGTTTGTTGGCGACGGTGCGAACTCGCCGCTGAGTTTTTCCGGAGGTGCCTCTGGCCTAATTCGATGAAACGTCTGTAATAGGATACCTTTTATCTGATAACCCCGGAAATGTAAGGACACACATGGAAATTAAGGGCTCCATGAACGGAGCCGTGGCCTTGTTGATTAAGGACGCTGGCAGGAGGTCACGCTGAGGTCCGACTTTATGCAAAAAAAACTGTTCGAATGGGAACGTTTACAGGGAAGCGGCGCCGCAAGAGCGCCGAGGACAACTTTATAAGATGATGTTAAATGACAGGAGTAGTCGGTGTTTCCTGTGACCTCTGAGAGAAGGATGAGACAGTAAGTAGCAGAAGTGCACCAGTTCGTAGTTAAATCTCCATCCGCTCGGCGCTCGTGTTACGAGGCGCTCCTGTCTGGTCACACAGCGAGCCTCCGCTTGGTTTATAGTTTATGTTAATTGGCGAGAGCACAATCACAACACACCTTGCGAGGCCGCCACTCCTCCATGTTTGGTTTTCGGATGAAGTGTCACCGTGACATTGAGCCCCTTGGCCGCCCGAGTGTGTTTAAGAATTCACTGAACGGAGCTGAACGCGGGCACGAAGCCAAGAGATGAAGACGGCTGCAGATCCTACTTTCTGTCCTCTGTAGCTCTTAGTTTCTAGAAGTGCATTTCGAGCCTTAAATAGATGCATGCTTTTTTTTTTTTATCAGTCCTCAATAAGAAAGTTAGTTAGTTTTCTAAACTAGTTTGCCTGAAATGCAAAGTTACCTTGTGTTATCATGTGCATTTGGGCTTTTTTAAGCATGCTGACATTTGCCAGTCACTAGTACTCACAGCTTGTGTGATGGCTTTCTTTATATAAACAGAGGCAGTAATCGTGCAGGGCAGAAACTTTTTCCACCCCTAATTTCCTCCCATCACATGACCTGTGAAAAACCTCCAAAAATGAATTCTTTGAGTGTTTGTGTTGACTGTTTCCATGCAACATTCACGTGCACCGTGGCTAATGATTGTCTTCTTGAACTGTGTGTTTTCCCTTGTGACAACCTCAGAGCAGACAAACCCTCGAGACCCCCCTGTGATTGCCGCAGTCAGCCCCTGCGAAAACATTTGCCGTCATGTTGAAACACGACTTTCTTTTTTCAGTTAAAGTGTTGGAATAAGATATCAAACACTTGAGATAAAAAAGCTTCAGTCCACTCGGATGTCGTTGCTGCTGCTGCTGCTGCTGCTGTTGCTGCTGCTTGCTTCCTGGCCTGCTTTGCATATTGGCTGTGCAGTAAAAACAGGTTTTTCAATTAGGTCATCATTAGTTTGAGTTTAATCTGCTCATGTTTACTGCAACTAACACACTCCGCCGGAGGAACATCCCGACATATTTGTCCCCACGCAATCACAGCCAGTGCTCGAATTCATTTCTATCAGCAAGACTCGCACTTGGAGCGCTAAAATCGTTTTAATTTGGGCTGCAGAAGGGGAGCGAGGATGTGCCGTTACTGTATGCAGGCCATCGCTGCAGAATGTTAAGCAGAAGCTTCTCAGTGTGAAGGAAATCCTTTGCTTTGCTGGAGTAGCTGCCCGGCGAAGGAAAGGAGACACTGAAGGAGGATTCTGATGCTCTGACAGAGAGATGGAAATTGAATTCATTGTGGAAAAAAAGATGGAGTCACGTTTTTGGGTTTTTTAAAAATTTGATTTGACATTTGTTTGCTTTTTTTACTCACCCAAACCACGATTAGCGTGACACTCCAAGTGTTCACCTTAACATCCTAAATATGTTAGAGTTTGAGAAGACTCGGTGGAGTCAAAACAAAACATCCACTCATAGGTCGAGACGATTTTCATTCAAACTCAGAGTGAAGCAAGTCGTGTTGAGTCATCATGCAGTACTTCCTAAATCACAAATACTTGATCAGAACTTGTTGGTATTTTTGACAGTTTGCTTGCCTTCGTTTGAGCATGCGTGTGTGTGCTTGTGTGCGTGTGTATGTGTGTGTTCGGGAAGTGTGTGGCTCATTCACAGTAGGTCCAACCTTTGGTAAACTCTTCATTTAGAGGACATGTTTTGTTTTGTGTTTTTTAGCTGTGGTTGCTGTATGCTAATTCAGTACGTAGAAGCTGACGGCGTTTAAAAGTTGCTGTCAAAGTTTCCGTCGCTTCCTGTTGTTCAGGAACGGCGGACTTTCTGCGTCCCGCATTCATCATACACTTGAACCTCTCCTCTCGCTCGAAGTGAGGCTTTCATTTAGCTGTAATTTAGAATATCACTTTGTGCTGTTCTGGCTAAACCGGAAGGTTTCGGGTGATTGATTCAGGAATAAAGAGTTCGCGGTGAGTGTCTGTCAGGGAGAATTTTACTGTGGGGAATAAAACGATCCGCTCTTGACATTATATACCTCTTGTCCTGGAATAGGTTGAAAGTGGTGCCAGCTCTTCTCCATGCTATTCCAAAACTTGACACAGTATATTGAGAGCTTTTAAAATGCTATCGATTAGCTCCCCCCCGCCCTCCTCCTCCCAGCCCACCCCATTCCGCCTCTGTCTCTGTTCCCGTCTTCGGCCGCGAATACCCGAAGCATACGCGGTAAAAACGTAGGGCCACGCCCACCATTAAATCAGGAAGCCGTGGCGCTTTCGGCACTTTCTCCGAGCATATTTCTGGGTTCTTGTATCCACTGAAAAGTCCACCGTCACGGTGCTGAAAGGTGCAGCACGTTTTTCTGCCTGCCTTGAAGACATGACTCACTCTCTGCACGCCTTGATGACAAGATGAATGAAATTAACATACTAGTCACTTGCAATTACAATATTTAGCCAGCTGATCAAGTTGAGCCCCCCTGGCAGCGATCAAAGGGCAGCTGGTGAAGTGTTGGGATGCAGGTAAAAGAGACAGGGGTGTCAAATTCAATGAGCTTCTTCCCTTTGTTACTCATCCAATCCTCGCCGCACGGTTTACAAATGAAAGCCTGCCCGCGACGACGAGCGCTCCCACTTCCACCTGCTACGACTGCAGTATTTGTCAGAGGTGGTTTTCATTTCCAAATGAACCGCAGGTTTTTTCTCATCGCTTCCCCGCTCTCAATATACTGGCTTTGAAGCATGCAGGATGCAGACATCTTTTTCCCTCCTGCATGGTATTGTACCGACTGCTTCTCTGCATGTCATTTTGAAAAAAGCTTGAATCCCACAGACCACACACTTTTTGGACATTTTGTGGGGCCAAAGAAAATGCTCATAGCCAACCCCCCCCCCCCCCCCTTCCCCTTCCCCTTCCCCTCCTCCTCCGCCCTCCCGCCCTCTCCCCCCTGAGTTGAAGCATGAATAGAAACTTGAGAGTGGGACTCAAAAGAATTGCAGAAGGCATGATGAGTTAATTCACTATATCTGATAACAATGACCTGTCTTGGAGGAGAAAGAGGAGTATTTTTATGAAGCCAGCTTTGATTTTTTTTTTTTTATCTCCCTCCCTCCCTCCCTCAAGGAAACTGGCCCCCCCAGTTGCAGTCAGTCCTTGTGCACTAATTAAAGGAAGTTGTTCTGGTCATTTGGAGTCCACACGCTGGGTCGCTGCTGGATAGTTCAAACTCATTGAAAATTCATGATTGGCTCAGCCTGGATCCTTCCCAGAGAAATCCTTCACAAAATCCCAAGAAATTAGTCTCAATCTACATTGTCTTGTCATAAGGATGTTAGTGAGATGTTGTCTCAGAGTGCCTAATGAATATTTGATTTTTTTTTTTTTACCTCCACGGCGAAATCTTATCTGATCTCCTCCTAGACAGCCCATTGGGAATAATCAGGCGAGTTGAATGAGGGTGGGTGGACGAGGCAGCTTTGCCTCTGTGATGGACTTTTGTCTTGCTGCAAAAAAGGTATGGGAATGTCATCCTCAATCCAGCTCTGTACTCTGTCTCCTCCCCTTAATCTAAAAGCATCTTTGCAGACGCACAAGGGGCCTTTGGACTGACGATTCAAGCTTGGCTGTCAGCTATTTTCAGCAAACGGCATGTTTGAAGTGATGATTTGCATTGCCAAACCTTTTCACTGGGCAGCGTCAAGTCTCAGCAGAAAGATTTGCACAAAGCTGTGATGAAAAAGAAACACTGTTCGTGTGCTTTGATGCAGTGGTGTTTGCATTTTTGGATGCACTGACATAACACGTGTTGGGCTGTTCAAGTGCGTTCGACCTGCGGTGCTCAGTCCTTTGCTAATGTTTGCCCAGAGTAAGTGATCTGGACCCGGACACGTTTATTTCCTTTTCTCTGGAGTGTCCCGTCACATCACTCATCTCAACATGGAGACAAAACCAAAAGTGAAACACATGCCAACTGATTCTAGCTCCAAGACATGTCACCAAATTGTATGAAAAAAAAGTGACACATTTGCTTTTTTTCATGCCAGTTTAATTTTCCCACTCATGAAATGTGTTTTTGTTTCCACACATAAATTAGCAGGCAGAAAACTGTTTCAGTTTCTTTTTTAGGACCTTTTGTCCACCTGCTTATAAATTTGGTCGAGCAAATATGAGTAACAAAGGATTTATTAACATTTTACGAAAACTTTCCTCAGTTTGTTTCTGCCATCTGTACCTGTTAATATTTATTTACCTATTTATCATTTAACTTAATCCATTGAAATCAGCTCCTTAAATTTTCTTTGTTATAGTATTTTTGGATTTTTTTAAATGTTCGATAAGAATATTGATTTCATCGTCATAGTGTGACTGAGATAAAGTAAAGCTAAATTTTGTTGAAATAAAATAAATTAAAAAAGTAATAGGGCTTGTTTTTTAAAAAAAGATGATGCTCAGAACATTTGGGGAAAAAAGTCTGTTACTCTTTTCTTGCACCAAATGGATAAACAGGAAGTCAAAGAGTCCATTGTTAAATACAAACTGTCGTCTTTTTTTTCTTACCAAACTGGCTTTTTTTCTAAATCAACTCTTCCCTGTTCTCTGACCAACACCACCTCCTCCACCTCCTCCTCCACCTCCCTCCTATGGTTTGGCTCACTCAGCACCATCTCCTTCTTCAGCATGCTCACAGCCCAGCGAGTCGTGTCCACTCCTCCTGACTGTGTGTCTCCCACCTCTGCTTATCTTCGTTACTTCAGGTATCATGATAAACAGGAAGTGACCAGTAACTTCCTGGGAGCCATGTGGCTCATCTCGATCACCTTCCTCTCGATTGGCTACGGGGACATGGTACCGCACACGTACTGTGGGAAGGGCGTGTGTCTGCTTACAGGGATCATGGTAGGTTCCTGCCGCCTTCACTCGAGCTGCTGTTCAAGATCGTGTCGAGTGTCCTTTTCACATAAAACAGACAAAAATCAAAGCGCAGTGACTCGTCACGTCGTCAGCAAAATATTAGGATGACTCGTCTTTTTCAAGCATGTGTCGGGACGCACACCCCCGCTGTCGTTTCGCCCTCTTCTTCACTCTGGTGGTGGTGGCTGCTCAGCAGCTCGCCGTGACTTCACTTGACACCAGTGAGCACTTTATGTTGGGCGAGGAGAGCAGTCGGCTGCCACTGCGGACGTGATTCAACCGTTTATACGTTAAACTCGGGATTATCTGAATTTTTTTATCCACTCTGGAAAGTAGTAACAACCACTCCCAGGGTGTGTGCTCACAGCAGAGGGGGTTCCCTGTCAGGACAACCGGGCATCCAACTGAGGTTACAGTTTGATAGGTCGAACCTCAGCTGGTCTGTAAATCCAGACATTTGTGAGTCAATACCGCTCAAGTCCAACTGTGACTTTCTGACACATTCAGCTCTTTCAAGAAGAAAATGAGAGGGTTTCCTAATTGTTCTTCCTGTTCCTGTTTCAAAGGCCACTTATATGCAGTACATATATGTTTCTGACAACAGGTGAGGTTACCAAGTTAGTTTAACACTGATGTATTATATCCTTCCAGGTAATATTGTATTTTCATATGTTTCTGACAGCACCACTTAAGAGTCCTCAAAGTATTTCTGTCTGTATGCTGTGTGGCTCTTTGCACAACAGGGAGCTGGTTGCACTGCTCTGGTGGTTGCAGTGGTGGCCAGGAAGCTGGAGCTGACCAAGGCGGAAAAGCACGTCCACAACTTCATGATGGACACACAACTCTGCAAACGAGTGAGTCCAAGTGTCTGCCAGCATTTGAGTGCCTGTTCAGCTCCTGTGTGACCTGTGCAGCGAAGGAACAGTGTGATTCCAGCCATTGCAGGGATGTCCTACGTGACGGAACGCACCACCTGGAGGAGCAAAATGTCATTGCATGAACCACAACACACCAGATCCACAGTGCATTCATTGACAAAGTTACATCATAGATAGCTTCTTTATCTTTATGCTTTGTTTTTTTTCTCTTTGAAATTTAAGAGTTTATTTGTATTCAAAGATTAGAACTGCTTGGTTTGTATGACACAGTATAGAAACACAGTTTTAAATACATTTAATTTACCGCACCATTACTTGTCTCCAAAAAGGTTTCTTTTACTGTTACAGAAAACAGTGAATTTCTTTTGCGCAAATCTGCTGAGTCACTTTTTTCAGAAGCTTTTTAAACCCGACTCTTTTGGCTCATACTTTTATGATCCGTGACTAATTTTGTAATGCATCTCTTCACTTCCTTGTGTGGCTCTCTCCTTTGTTTTATCATTGGGTTTACTTATTGGATTGCCGCAGTCCTTTGTCTCCCTGCAGCTGCCCGCTTTGGCCGGACGGCGTGCCGCCGCCGCCGCCGTGAGCACAAAGAGATACGTCCGAGTTCACTTTCTCCACTTCTCTCAACAGGTAAAGAACACAGCTGCCAATGTACTCAGGGAAACATGGCTCATTTACAAACACACCAAGATGGTCAAGAAGATAGATCACGCCAAGGTGCGGAAACACCAGCGCAAGTTTCTTCAAGCCATTCACCAGTAAGTGGAGCACTGCGGGCGT
>JASSRZ010000042.1:12038823-12070954 GCA_032164315.1 Malacoctenus gilli
GTGTGTGTGTGTGTGTGTGTGTGTGTGTGTGTGTGTGTGTGTGTGTGTGTGTGTGTGTGTGTGTGTGTGTGTAAGGGGCCGGGGTGGTGGACTGCAGATGTCCTTGCCCTGAGCTTTCTCTACATGAAAATCTGCACTTGTTTTCAAAGGCTGACTGGCGCAGAGGCACATCACACTGTACAGTGTGAGTCTGAAGAACAGAGATGAACACACAAAAAGACAGAGAGATGATTTAAGTGTGGAATAATACAAATAAACATGATTAGTTAGATGAAGCCTGTAATTGAATGTAGCTTCATGTTTCTCTACAAATGTTTGTATATCTTGTCCTGTTTCTTCAGTGAGAAGTTGGACTAAGGAATGAGATGAGACACTTGCAAAGGCTTTAAGTGATTTACCACCGAAACATGACACTATGATTGGTGGCAGAAATACACCACAATCAACAGAACATACTTTGTTAGAAGGGAAGTCTGTTTCATTTGTTATGTTAAAAAAGGTAGAAAGTCAGAAAGACGTCCAAGGATCCAACACGGAGAGGATGCGGCGGTATGTCAGAGAAGAACAGAATTTTGCTGCCCTCTAGTGTTTAACTTTCATTTCCGCCACGATGTGTGCCACGATGTGAAACCGCTGAGAGGAAGATGAATAATTCATAACTGACGGGATGATGAAGCAGTATTTCGCAGATGTTAGATATGATATTTAATTGATAAAGAACCGCTGATAACAAACACTTGACAACACTGTCTGAAAATAGGTCTAATCTTGTGAACAAACCGCTGCCGTTGAAGGACTGGATTGCATTTTGGGAAACATCAAGTATTAATGCACGTGCTGGTCTCTTATCAGCGCCTCCCTGAAACAGCAACTAGTGGATCGGCCATTTTTCTTCTCTCTGAACCACCAACGGTCTGAACTCCCGCCTGCTTGGATCAGGCCTCCCACCTGCAGAGTCACATGCTCTCCAACGCTTTCAGCCTCTCCCACAGATTAACACAGCAGTGCCAGTCAGCGCCGGCACTGGGGCGGCTCCAGGTTTAATGTTTAAGCTCACTCCACCAACACCCCTCCCCACCCCCCCTCAGTCCTCCTACACACTTGTTGACCGATCTGTGTGTGGAACTGACGCCGCGGAGTGAGTCACCCGGGAGACCTGAGAGGGGGAGCTGAGTGGCCCTGCCGTACAGGACGGCCATCTTTACAGGAGCCACACGTCCTTTTGTAAGTTTTCAAAGGGGCCACTTGAAGTTCTGCGAGACATGAACCTGTTTGACCCGAGAGCTGGGGACGCATAGACGAGGTAAGCTGTTGGTTCTTAGATCCTTGGTGTTCGTCTGTAACACGGATCCGTCCGTAATCAGACGGACCTGAGCAGCACTGTCACCTCTGTCACTGCTGCTTGTTGGTGTGGTCTGATACAATGTAAGTAAGATGTTTGGGAGATGTTTGCACTGCTGTGGGCCTCATGTCCAGATAACGCACGACTGTTGCACTTCTTTAGATCATGATCACAGCGGTGTTATAAAAATGTCTCCTATTTTGTACCTTTCCTGGATTAACTCGAGACGGAGACAATACTTGAACCGTCTCATTGTGAAATAATAATATGTGACTGAGAGAAATATTGAAGGGCTTATGTTTACTTTGTGGTCGCTGCACTTGAACATCAGCACAGTGGTTTTGTTTCTGTTTTAGAAACACACACACAGCATAAATGTTTCACAATATCACCAGTGGCAAAATGAGTAATTCATTAGCCAGCTGTGGCCTGTTTCTTTCTTCCTTTTTTCAGGGAGAAAACTCAGATTGCGAACAGCTTCAAATTGTTTTTAGCTTATTGTCAAATCTGCAATTCAGTGGCCATCCGCAAGATCGGTGTCGGGTCCAAAAAGGGGCCGATTGCGATCGATGAAGGCAACAATCATCATCCAACAGGGAGGTTGTAGAAACTTCCTGCGAGGCCACATCATTTGCTACGTTGTTAAACATGAGGAATGCACAGCTGAGCTGAGCAGAATGCCAAGAAGCAAAAGAGATTTCGAGAAACTACTGGAGTGGATCATTTTCTGAGCTGGTACTCAGGAGGAAAAACTCAGTAGGAAAGATATCCAGCTGGTCCAGATCTACCTCGGAACTGTTTAATTCATCACGAACTTCATTCATTCATTCCTTCATTTTCTTGAATGTTTTTTTTCCCCATACAATTCCAACATGCTCTTGTTCTCTGTTCCTCCTCACAGTTGTTCCTCTTCACACTTCAAAGAGGATTGTAAACATACTTCTCTCTCTCCATGAGGTGAAAGTTGGAGTCACAGCCGCAGCATGAAAACTCGGAACAGCAAATGCAGGCGAGAGGCGCGCAGGAGTGACGTCGGGTCCTCCACAAGCAGCAAGAGCTCCGTGAGTGACTCACCAGTGCCTGTGTGGGTTACACACACACCCACACCAGACTCCATCACAGAAAAGGGCGATGAAGACGAAGATGACGACACCAACTCGACACGCCGCACATCCAGCACTCCTCCTTACACGCAGAAGGTGAAACAGGAGGGCGTGAAGGACAGGCTGAAATCCCTCCTGCCTCGGTCCTGGGGCAGCGCTGGCAGGAAACAGCCAATAGAAAGTGGCAGTGAAGGCAGCACCACTCAGGTCCAGATCCTCCCCAATGGGACCAGGGTGAGTCCTCCTGTGAGCCCCCTGCTGGAGCGCAGGACCTGGGCCGGATCACAGGGAAACTCCAGCCACAGCTCCCAGCAGCCTCTGCTGAGGGAGAGTCCGGCGGACGACCGGTTCGACCAGAGCCTGCGAGACGAGTCCCTGCTGACCAGCATCCACCCGGCGGAGTACTACGCCGAGAAGGTGGAGGTCTACAAGCAGAAGTACTCCTATTTGAAGTCCTGGCCTGGCTTGCTCAGGCTGATGGCTGGACTGGAGCTCCTGTTTGGGGGGATGGTCTTTGCGTGCGTCATCTCCTACGTTCATAAAGACAGCGAATGGTCCAACACGTATGGGCTCTATAATGGCGCGTACAACAATGGTCACGGGGTGTCTGGGTACAGCTACACTGGCCCCATGACTCCTTTTATCCTGGCGATAGCGGGACTGTCCTGGATCGTCACCCTGTGCCTCCTGGTGATGGGAATGACCATGTACTACCGCACCATCCTCCTGGACTCGCCCTGGTGGCCCCTGACGGAGGCCTTCACCAACCTGGCGCTGTTCCTGCTCTACATGGCGGCGGGGATCGTGTACCTGAACGACTTGAACCGAGGGGGGCTGTGCTACATGACGATAGGCGTGAACCCCATCATGTCCAATCTGTGCCGGGTCGACGGGGGCCAGATGGCGGGAACGGCGTTCATCTTCATCAACATGACAATGTATCTGGGGAGCTTCCTGGTGTGTCTGAAGATGTGGAGGCATGAAGCAGCACGGAGGGAGAGGCAGCACTTTGAAGATCAGGTACGGATGTGAAGTCTCAGAGAAACTTGAATTATTTGTTTTAGATGAATTAATGAGAAACACAAGCAATGTTTTTCTCATCAATACAGGACCAAAGTATGAGTAAATTCATTAAATTGGTTCAAAATGGACAATAGGAATGAGTTATTTTCTTTTCTAAGATTTCTGTCTTTGCTGCTTCTCTGAGATGAAGTTGGAAGGCCGTCCATTGGAAATCTGTGCGTCTCTTCCTCCCCCTTTTTGGCATCTCCCTCCGTCATATGTGGTGAAGGCAACAGTGAGGTTTACTGACTGCAGATGTAGTCCATAATGATCTGCTGTGAGCACACTGTCAGTCAGCGTCGGTGTGTCGGCTTCTCTTCTTCTGATCTCATGGCAGTCAACCAACCGCTCACACTCTCTCAAAGCTGTAAACTCTCTCTCTCTCTCTCTCTCTCTCTCTCTCTCTCTCTCTCTCTCTCTCTCTCTCTCTCTCTCTCTCTCAAGTAGAAGTTTTTTATGACTCCAGTCTGGTTTTCGTTTCTTGCCTGCGTTCAGCGCCGCTCTCGCCTCTGTGTTCAGACACACCAGACACGCCTCGGTGCTGATGACACGACCTCGTAAGGATAAAGTATAATTAACAGTTCTCCAATAAACATGTTATTTCCCTCCAGGCAGGTTAAGACCACTGACAGTCAGTGATGTCTGCTCTCTGCACCACACCAACAGTGCACTTGCCAAAGCCATAAATAAGTATGGTGGAAAACAATTACTTAAATGTGGTCTGTGTGGCGGTGGGCATTGGCAACTGATCCAACTTAATTAGCCTAACATGCCAGATAAGTAATCCACTCTACGTCCAATACAATATTTTAAAGCATTAAACAAGCATTAGGGAAATCAGTTATCAGTGTCTCTGCTGGCCCAGCTGCTGGCAGAAAGACGGTCTGCCCGAGCGGCCCAATAAACTATCACTGCAGATCTCAGCGTGCGCAGAGGAAAGATAAACTATGAGAAGCCTGCGCAGTTTGTTTCTCATGGAGGCCAAAGAGCAAGCAGACACATCGTGTTCTTATGACATTGACATGAAAATCGGAGAACCACAGTGAGGTAGGGTGGAGGAAGCATCATGATTTTGGGCGACTTCATTGCCGTTTGGTCTGCACAGCTTGCCATTGAGGAGAGTAAAGTAGAATGCCTTTCTCAGTGTCATCCAGGATAATGGATGAAGTGATCCTGAACAAATCCGTTGCAGCAGAGCCAAAAATATACGATCGAGCTGAGAAAAGTGAGAACTGGCCGAAGATTCATCCTCTGCTGAGTCACTCCTGCTCGCCGGGGTTTATTGGTGTCAGATGAAGCTTGTCCAGTCAATAAAAAGCTGCGTCTTCCTCTTTTTCAACAGTCAAACTGTGTTCAATAAAGACATTTGATGTTACATATAGAAGTGTGATTACAATGCCAGCCTCTTGTACACCAAGGACTTTTAATGAGGTTCACATTCTTTTGTTGTTTGCACCGTGTGTCTGAGTTTGTATGCCCGTTCAAACCACTGCTGACATTTTATTTTGTACCAGAACTGCAGCTTCCTAATAGGAAACAGCACAGTCTGCCCACATAGATGATGTCAAATGAGAAATGGTGTTTGTTGTCTCCCAGGTGATTAAGTTTGAAATGTTAAACCTCCCCAAGCAAAGAAATGAAGCACTTTTTGCCTTTTAAACTGATTTTCCCCGAATTTCTCTGACATTTGGCCTCTTTTGTGTTTTGTTCAACCCCGCAATGTCTTAATGTAACAATGAATCTCCTCGTACACAGTGCTGTGCCATCATTTTGTGAATGTACATTCTCCTGTTTTTATTCTCTTTGAACTTTAGGCTGAGGGGGAGTTTCGTCAGCCTCTTCCTCTGACCCCTCAAAAACCAAAACACATTTCCTTCAGGGACGAAACAGACAAAGCTGTGAATGGAGGTCGTGACGCTCAGCGCTCGCTCCCCCCTGAGGTCGGCGTGACGAGAGCCACGGCGTTCACGTCTGTCCCCAAACCGCACATCGTCGCAGACTACATCATGTGAGTGAACAGCTTATTGTTGTTGCTGGGAAAAGTAAGCAAACTCGATCACCTTGCGTCATTCCACTTCTTTCTGCAGGAAGTATCCAGAGATCACTCGTGTGGAGGAGAGAGAAATGTACAAAGCTGTTTTCAATGACCAGTATCAGGAGTATAAAGAGCTTCACAAGGACATCAACTCGACCCTCAATAAGTTCAGAGAGCTGGATGTGATGATGGAGCGACTCCCGAGAGAGGGCAAGAGCCAGGAGGTCAGGCACATGCTGCTGCTGCTGCTGCTGCTCATTCATTCACCTGTGACCATAAAAGTCACTCAGCCAATAGGTTTTCCTCAACAGGCCTCTATATCACACTGTCATGGTCATCATGTGTGTTCCCACAGGAGCGAAGGAGGATCGAAAACATTTTGCAGAAATACCAAGAGAAAAAGAGCGTAAGGCCTCATTTACTTCTGCTTCCTCAAACAATTCAACCCAGAAATGGACGAACAGGCAGCCAAGTGTTAAGTTTCAGGTGATATTAATTGGCTACCATAAGTCACGCATCATGTGGGGAACTGAAAACACTCAACTACTTGATGAGGAGAAACTGCAAGGAAGAGTTTGGAAAGGTAGGTTTTTGTGATCAATCAGCAGATTGCTGTTGTGCGTTTTTCACAGGACCCGGCCTTCCTGGAGAAAAAGGAACGCTGCGACTACCTGAAGGCCAAACTGAGCCACATCAAAAACAGAATCCGGATTTTTGACCAGGAAACGACATGATGTGGTCAACGTGAGGGAGACCTGGCGAAAAAATAATACTTGCTCCATCGAGAACTTTGACCTCAGTCTTCATCCCTTGTTGTGTTTTTTGAATAATAATTGCACTGAATGTTTCAAGCACAAAAGCATAATGTTTACAGATTGATGGGATTACAGCATGATCATTTGAGCATCACGTGAGATCAGCATTTTGAGCGAGGCCTGATTTTGTATTTTCATCATTTCAATGAAGGAACATGTGATCTTGCTTCAGAATTAACTTAAGCCTCTGATGGTTGTTTATTTGGTTGTTGGTGTTCTGTATTTTCTATTTCATCTCTTAGTTCCTCCATTCAAAGCCCCGGACCCCTTTGTGATGTCTGAGACATCCTCAAGGGGGTCCTGGACCCCATGTTGGGGTCCACAATAAGTGTTGAAATAAATCAAACTTCCCAAAACGTTTTGCTGAATTTCTTATCATTTATTCTCAGGTTACTTTTTCACAATTTTCATATTTGAATAGCAAAAGATTATTCCAGACAGGATCATTTATGTTTTATGTCACACTTTCAGGTTTCCTCAAAGGAAATAATTCCCTAATTAAATCTACCTGATCTACTTTGTAGCCTTTACGTTCAGCGTTTCAACATTAAAACGCTGTCTGACGTTAATTTCCCTCCAGTCACGTCTGACTTAACTTAGCTAATGTCCAGACAAGTTGCCGTAAAACTTGGTCACATTTGACAGATCCTCATAAAACGGCATTACGCACTGGGTGGGTTGTTACATGCGGTGATAAAAGTATAAAATTCCCCTCGCCTTGAACGAGGCTGCAGCCCGCACTACCTGTCGGTGGACACGTGGGGAGACGCAGAAGAAGGATGGACTGTGTCCCCTCGCAGAGGCGCTCACACGCTGCGCGGGGCCGCGCCAACTCCGACAACCGGACGCTTTCGTTTACGGATTTTCGTCGCTGGGGGAGAATGAAAGCAGGTTTTATGGCCGCTGACGGCGTTTAAATAAGACGCTGCTGGAAAAGACACCAATGAACGCTTTTCGCCAGGACTGGGTAAGTTGTGTAACTTCTGCTGGATTCAATCGTTTTCCTCTTTGCGATGTACAGACGTTTAAGAAATAGTTCATGGAGTTCACTCTCCTCTCAGCCTGGCAAATGCGCAGACTTTTAATGAAGAACTCGGGCAAAGTTTCTCTTGCTTAAAAGGTTGAGGTATTCAGAGAGAGAAGAAAATACTCTCTTCTGTGTCTCATGTTTTGAATAATTGTGTTTAAGTTGCTGAATTGTGTTGAAACAAAAGACCATTTTTGAAAGTGCTTTAATATGTTGTTGTTTGTTTTATGAATGATCTGTTCTGAGTGGAAATTGGAAAAGTTGAATACGCCATCGATCCAGACGCTCAGAACACTTCTGTCTCGCTTGGCTGCACTTATTCTGTAGCCCCCCTCTCTCCCTGAGTGGACTGACCCCCAGCAGGTGCACACAGGTGCCGTCTGTACAGGCAGCACGTCTGTGGCTCCCCCCCTGCAGTAAACACCACGCATGGCTTCCCCGGCTCACCGCTTATCGGCTGTCTGTCTGAATTATTGAAGCCCGTTGGGTCGAGTGATGGAGTGCGGGGGTCAGTGATACCGGAGAGAGGGCTCAGAGATGGGCTCAGGTGGACGGAGGGCCGAGGATGACATGGCGTGCTGCAGAAACGAGGAAGAGATTCATCCAATTTGCGAAGAAAACCAACCCAAAGTTGTCTTTTGAAGTTCAACTACTTTGAGAGATCGTCGTGATCCAACAGAGCCGTGTTTCGCATGCAAAGTCGATGTATCGTTCGAATGTTCAGACTGGAGCAAACGACACTGAGACGAATTTTGTCCTGTTTTGTCATCATCCAGGTGAAGTTGCAGGAAGATTCCTCCAACCATGTATGAGCCGCAGTACTACGACAGCCCCCCCATGTACAGTCCGCCTTACAGCACCACCACCCAGAGTTTCTACCCCCCGAGGAGCGTCCATTCCCCTCACAGCCAATATGTCCCCTACACCTACAACGCACCCCCGGACTCTTACTACACGGGGGGGGCGCCGCAGCACTTTTATCGCTGGTTCTCTCCTCCCGGTTTCGTCAAAACTTTCCAGGGAGCCACGGCCCTCATGTGCTTCCTCATCTTTGCCTGTGTGGCGTCGACCCTGGTGTGGGACATAAACGGATTCGGGTACGGGGGCTACGGCATGGCTGAAGTGGGAGGCATCGGGGGGGCGGCGTCTGGATATTACGGAGGCAGCTACGGCTACAGCAGCTCTTACATGACCCCGCAGTCCGCCAAGGCCGCCATGATCTCCATGGCCGCCATCAACTTCCTGGTCTCCCTGGGATTCTTGGTGGGGAGTTTCTCGCGGTCACGCACAATGAGGGGGGGCCGGTTTTACCTCACGGTGTTCATTTGCGACATCATCTTGGCAGTTCTCCAGGTGAGACCAAACCACAGCGCACCACATGTGGGAAATGAAAGCTTATCCACCATGATGCGCTCCACCTCCATCCAGCCATCCATCCATCCATCCAAACACATTACCTGAGGGACCCAAAGCAGCATTCAGGGAGCTTCAGCCAATCACAGTTATGGGATAAGAGCCCATTGGGAGGCTACAATCTGGACCCTCTGTAATAGGACGACCACTAAGAGACAGACAATCACACTCACGCTTCCCAACATGTCTGATAAAAAGGAGGCGATAACGTTTCAGCACACACGAACGACTGACTGTGTACAAATATGGAGTGCTGCGTCTTGCTACGCAGTAGAGAGGGAAGCTCATTAAAGTTACACGATGTTGAGTCTGTCTCTGCTTCGTCCTCCAGGGCATCATCGACATCATCTTTGTGATCGGGGTGAACCCCATGTCCCAGAGCTCTCAGAGCATGCTCTACAACCCCATGCTGATGATGTGCCAGAACATCCAGGGCAGCCCCAGCCTCAGCGGCAGCGTGGGGGCCGGTTTCCCCGGGGGCTTCCCCATGTACAATCAATACCTGCAACACTACTGCTACATGGACCCCGAGGAGGTTCGAGTGCTCGTTCCGGCTTTATTCCGCTCCGTTTTATTCCGATCGCCTCGGCGTTCTCCGGCTCTGACCCGTATTTCGCTTCCGCTCTTCAGGCAGTGGCGTTTGCGTTGGGTCTCTTGGTGGTCTTGGTGTTGTCCCTCTCGGCCTACTTCGCCTACAAGACCCGCAGCAAGATTTGGCGCCACGGAAAAGCGAACATCTACTGGGACGAGCCTCAAGTCAGGCCTGTAGAGGGGCAGGATGTCCAGGACTGGGTGAGTAATAACTCATCTTGTTTGTTTTCCCACTTATTCTCTTGTACCTTTACAAAAAAATTAAATGAATCAAATTCAGCGCTTTGAATGTAAATGAATACACGCACAAAAGACCGATATTTGTATACTTCTCTCCAGCCATTGATAAAAAAACAAAGCCAGATCGACATATCCGTTAGAAGCTGTGATTGGCCTCGTCAAAACGAGCAGAAAAAGCATTACAGCTATTTGGATGTTTTGATGGCAACCATTGAGTTTCGCAGGCTCGCGTTACCTTCCGGTGTTGACTCAGAGAAAACTGTTTATCTTCGGCACACCCAGGTTTCACCCTGGCTGATGATTTACCAGGCAGGCGATAACAGCTGCACAGAAAACCATATTAAACCGACAGCAGGGCAGAGTTATATGGCCTCCTTTTCTGACAGGAAGCCGTAACTCGCCTCGCCGTGGAAAGTGGCGAGTTTCATTTGGTGGCAACAGACAGTATCACACGCAGTCAAACATTGATTTGCAGACTGATATATTGTCTAGGGAAACAGCACTTTGAGCTGTCATGATGCGATTGACTTACATCCATATTTTTTCTTCAATAACTCTCCCTGCACAATTTTACCAGATCATAGTCTCTAATGTAGTGTTTAGCAGATCTTCAGGTAACTACTCTTCAGTTAGTGTACAATGAGTACTTGCTGACTCACTTGAAGTGTTACCTTTATAAAATCCCTTATCATATGAGCACACAGCCTTTGATTGGCCACAGAAATCGGGCAGTATACACTGATTGTCTCATGTGTCTGACATGCGCAGCAGACACGCCCTCAACAAAGTAAACAAAGAAACAGCGTTCATGTCCTCGTGAGGCAGAAATCCTTCGTAGCATCTTCAGGCTGAACCCTCCAGCTGGGATTCAGAGTTAAATGTCGGCGCGTCTCTGTTTGGCAGAGCTCCTTCTGCTGCAGAGCGGTTTGTTCTTCGCAGCCGTGGCCTCTCGTGGTGCTTCCCAGTGATTATTCTATTAAAGTAGCCGCGTGTTGCGGATGCATCGTGTCCACCGTGACTCATTACGGACGGCGAAGCGTCGCAGCCGGCCGGCTTACCCAGCGAGGCCTTGGCCTACATACAGCCAGTCTCTCCGCAAAGCGCGCTGCTTCATCAGGATGCAGGTCCTATTCTGGGGCACCCTTGGATTGCAGTGAAGATGCTTGCCTTGCAGGGAGGCATATATAATGTATGGGCCATGTATAATATATAAAAAGGGTCGAGTTGCTTCTGTGTTGCTGTGTGAATCCCCACAGAGCGTGGTGGCACTAAATGATTCAGTCTGTGAAGGGGCCGCTACACGTTGCTGCAGATTACACTCCTGGCAAATGAGTCGTTTCCTCGTGTTTTTCGTGCTTCACTTCTTACTCGTGGAGAAAAAAAGGGGGGGCATAATTGGGAGGATGCCGCAGGAAGGCGAGATTTAAAGCAAATACTGCAGCATTCTCTAAAAACTGTTTGTCGCCTGTGTTGAACAGAGGAGCCTGTTAATATTTAATAACAGCAGCGATCACCCCCGAGTTACAGAGGAGAGAACTCAGCTTATTAACACGGGGAAATTAAATATGTTTGGATGTCAGCAAAGTTTATTGTGCCTGCTTACTTTTGTCTCCCTACACAAGTTGAACTCAAATGGAATTTATTGAACTTCTTGATGAATCAAAACATACGAATGGCAAAAAAATACAAAACTTCTGAAAAAATTGTGTTTTTTGTTTTCAACTGAACTATTTTTGACAAATTTAAAAAAAACTCAGCTCTCAATTAACTCATAAATGAATGTAATTGTTCTGTAGCTCAATATAGATTGATGTCTACTTTGCAGCGTGGACACAGATGCTCTGTCCTGACTGAGAAAAACCACATTTCCAGCAGCTTTCTGGGGATGTTTTTACTCCAGGTCGCGACTTTTTGCGCCCGCACATTCATCAGATCCGTTTCACGGGCTGCTTTCTTCAGACGCTCACGTCGGCTCACCAGATCTTCATCCGCTGTGGCGACGCTGATCCAGAAATAGGTCAAAGACGAGAAGTCATTAATGATGCATTATGCCGTCTGACAGTAGATTACATGAGGGATAACGCAGCTTCCCTTTTTTTCCCCCAGTTCTCTGTGTCACTTCCTGATGTTTACTTGCGGTCCTGTTTTGTGTTGTTGTTTTTCTTGTGTTTCACTCTCAGTGGTTGCCAGTTCACCTTGTAACACTGCAGGAGTCACATTTTTCTCTTCGATAGGCTGGTGTGCTCAGGAGGATATAGATCCACGCGCTCACATGGATGACACACATTCCGTGCCACTTGGAGTTGAGCGCTTTGTAGTGTGTGCGTCGGTCTAATTAATTGGCCCCGGTCGTTGTTGAGAAGGAAGGATGCGAGGTGTGAAGCGGGTCCTCCAGGAGACCCAGAGTAGAGGATCGCTGCTCTCTGCAGCTGATGGATGGCAGAGCCGCCACGCTGTGACACGCTGCAGCCCAGGCGGGAGTGTGTGTGTTTGTCCTCGTGTCTGTCTGGATACATGCATACATGTCCGGAGGGGAGGGGGGGCGGTGGGGGGCACAGGCTCCCTCTGCCTTGTGTTTTTCCACTCGTGTGCTCTTCAGAGTGAAGCACTTTGCCCTTCAGTGTTTATGAGCAGAATTCGTGCAAGGTTCTCCTTTCAGCACACGAGTTATTAGCTGTGTCAATGCTGAAGGACATGAAAATTTAGAACATTTGTATTTTTTTCCGGCAGCCGATTCGTTAAAAAAAAACGCCCAGAATTGGTGACAGTTAGATAAGCGGATGATGATCCCCTGCTGTCGTTGTAGGTGAGCCACGTTGGAGACATGCGCAGCGCGCAGCAGGCGCCGACGGTTGTCGTGTCGGAGCCAACGGCTCTCGACCTGAGGGCGGAGAACAGCGTGGTGTCCTATGGCAACGGCACAGTCAGCGTCCACAGCGAGGGGAATTACATAAGCAACAGGTGAGAAAGCATCCTGCTCGGTGGCGCCACACCAGCTGAGCATAATGCAGATCTTATTCACTCATTAAATCATCAGATATGTGGAGTCAGCGCACGCGCGCGCACACACACACACAAACACACACACACACACACGCTCACACACACACACACACACACTCACACACACACACACACACACACTCACACACACACACACACACACACACAAACTGCAAATAAACTTAAAATAAAGAGAGAGAAAATAAAATGTCTCAATTCTTTCACTATAATGCAAACAGAGCACTCCCACTGGACAAATTAGGAACAGCAATTACGAATGTTAGATATTTGCAGTTATTCCTTTCTCGATCATTTGAACAATTTCAGGGTCATTTCTTGTGTTTGGCAACCAGTCTGAACATCAACCGGCTGAGATGGTCATCATGACTGGCTCCTGTGAAGGACTTGACGTTACGCTTTCTTTTTCTCTCAGTTTGTTTGCTGACAACAGCAAGAGCTGTGCAGCTGAGCCTCTGTACCAGAACAGCAAGGCTGCAGTTTGCTCCAGCAGCTCGGAGGAGGAGACTGACAGCTTCAGGAAGCCTCCACCTCATTATGAGAAGAGGGAACGGAGGAAAGACAGGCAGCAGCCGCCGCCTGCTGCTCGGGTGGTGCTGGAGTCCCAGTATGAGACCGGCTACACCACCGGAGACACCGGCAACGAGCTGGACCGGGACCACACCGAGCACCTGTACAGGTGCGTCGCCGCCCGGCTGCCACTTTGACAAAGTATTTAGGACTGACGAGAGGTGGTTGGTTCCAAATGCTTCACTTCACTTAATACAGCTTTGCTGAGACTCCACATTTTTAGTCGTCTCATTTTTGTCTCTAAAAATGAAGCCATCGTCTCGCTTCTTCAGGTAAACTGCTGTGAGAGTTCCCCCGTGTGTCTGCCGCGGCTGCAGTCGCAGTCGCGTAATAATCATCTCACCTTGATGTGAATGTCTCCCTCAGGCTGTACCCAGAGATCACCAGCGACGAGCAGCGCCGCAAGTATAAGAAGGAGTTCGACTCGGATCTGTCTCGCTACAAGAGCCTCTGCGCAGAAATGGACGACATCAGCGATCAGATTCACAAACTGAGCCGCGAACTGGACACGCTGGACGAGGACTCTGTAAAATACCAGGTAGAGAAGAGACAGAGGAAGGGAAGACCGCTGTGTGTTTAGTTATAGAAATAGAATAAAGACTGAATTTTTTCATTTTTACAATTAGCATAGATCATAAAAAGAACAGCATTTAAAATTAAGACCATTAAAACTTGTTCCTTAATATTGCAGGGTGTTGCAGATGAATATAATCGAATGAAAGACCTGAAAAAGGTGAGTGGAGAAAAAGTTCTCATCCTCAATTATCTTCAATCTTTCTGCACAAAACTCACACAGCTCTTCCAATGTTGGTCACTTTCCTCCGTTCAGACGGAGGAGTATCAAGCCAAAAAGAAGCGGAGCAAAGAACTTCGGCAAAAGCTTTTCCACATTAAACGACTGGTCAAAGTGTTCGACCAGGGTCTCTGTTGAGGGCCCCTCCAAACAGAAGAGGAAAATCCTCCCGTCTGCCTCCAAAACACGAGAGCTTCAAGTGAACACGAGCCATCGCATCAACCCGAAAGACACTGAACCTCATTAACACTGTTTGCAGTCGTTTCCTCTGTGTGCCTTTGTTTGACACTGTTTGATGGCGCAGGACTGCTTGCGCGTCTCATGTCCAGTATTGATTTTTTGCTGTATTGTTTTGGATCACTCAAGTTCATCAGTTTTGCATTGAAAGGAACGTGTTCGAAATAAATGTGCTTGTTTTTCTAAGCCAGCCTAATGAATACACGCTTACATTTGCAGTACATGTCGCAGTGTTTATTTGGCATTCTTCATACAGATGAATTTACAACACTCTTATTTTTCAAGTAGTCTGAAAAAACAAACTTAACAAAAGACACATCGTCATCGTTTGATGCTTTTTAATAATGTTGCCATACACATGAAACTTTTAGGAACTCAGTAACACAAAGATAAGAAAACATTAATAGCATATTTATCTTTTTTTTGTCTCTACAACATGGCTGTGTGATTTATTGAGTGAAAGAAGAATAGTCGCCAAAACTCCCTAAAGGCCTGATGGTTGATCCGAAAGCACAGTTCCGCACTTCTGTTTTGGGATTTTTCCGATAAATGCTGAAATATGTTGTTTTTGGACTTTTTCTATCCTTTCATTTGAAATACAGACAATTTGAGCGATTTCTTGTGAGAAGTCGCTCCTTTAAACAGCCTCGTGAGGTAAATCTTCGTGGACCAACAAATCAGGGTCCTTCTCAGTAACATATTTTGGCATTAACTCCCGTCCAACCACAGTCTGCAAACATCTCCACCCCACGAAAGATGCTTGGAGATGAGAGCGCGGACACCTGGTGCCACGCGGTCGTCGCGGTCGCCGTCTTGAACGACATCTGAACAGATGACAGAGGTATTTTTCATGTGAGTAGGAGAAGAAACACTTAAGAGCTACCAGTGAAAGCAATATTTTCAAAAGAAGTACATAAGTCAAAAGAAGGGAAACAGTTTTCAACTTAGCAGAGATCCAAAAACAACGACTTAACATGCAAAAAGACAAAGTTGGCCTCAGTTTATATACACGATTTAATACAGGTGGTTACCCCTAGAAACAGTATCAACGCAAAACTGGCATTTAACTGGTAGTGTTGGTTAGAAACGCTCGGATCACCAGCTACACGTTTTAAATCATTTTCATAAAGGATTTCAAATTAGATTCAGATGTCAACCTGTTAACATATCGTTGTTTTTTCTGATACAAAAGCATAATCCAAAAAATGCAAAGTCATTCATCTTCAGACAGAACTCATATTCGAAAAGACAACTGAAAATCTTTTGGGACAGTGTTTTTTTTTGTTTTTTTTCAAGGATACAAGAAAAAATGCTTGAGATGCTCTTATTTTATGGGTGTCCCAATTTTTTTTACTGACTGACTAACAAGGCAGTTGTCAAAAAGAAGGCGATTTCTGGTGAACAAAATTTACAGAGGTTTGTGTTTAGGAAATATCAGACGAAAGCATTCTGATGTCTCGTGAGGTATTAGTCCGCTCTCTTTTCGGTTTTTATCGGGTTTTTTTTAACATTTCTTCAAAGTACAGCGACCGTGAGGCTTCACTCAGTGCTCACACGAGTCTGTCCGTCTCAGTCCTCTTTGTTTTTTTATCATAAATCCATCTCTGCAGTTGATATGATAGACTTTGGTGAATTTTCCTTGGTTTCAGTTGCGCGTTCTGCTCCCCCTCTCAGCGGCTCCTCGGCAGCGAGTTCAGGAGGGGTTCTTTTTTTCCTCGGCGCTCCGACGCTACAGGTCATTAGAAATTCTGCATGTTAACCAGTTAGGTGGTCAAAAGAGTCACTGTATCACAAATGGTGAGCCATGGAAAATGAGCCCAGTGTGAGGAACAAAAAAAAAAAAAAAAAACAAAAAAAAAGGTTTGGCTGACTTTCAGTGGCGAGACAGTTTTGTCCTGGTGGCGTGTTTGTCGCGGGGTGCTGCTGCCCTCTACATGAGACAGCAGAGTCTTTAGTCACTCTGACATGTGGGTGGTGACATGACTGTCTGCGGCGGCCATATCGGGGCCCAGCGTGACGAGCTGTTTTCTGGCCTGAGACCCGGCAACCCATCGACTGGGCTGGCAGCAAGACGGCGGCGGCCTGGCACCGGCGACTCTCTTCTCTGGAGGCCCCGCGTGGAGACACGCGGCTCGTTTCATGACGGGAAATTGAGCGGTTATAGTACAGTACACATGACGGCCAGCTGGCGATGCAGTTTGACAACCACACAGATGGAAAGTGATGAGTCAGGAGGTTTCCTGCGGGTCCATGTCGTCACAAATCCCAGACGGATGAACCTCGCTCATCGCTGAGCTACTGTCCCGGGACATACGGCCAGCTGATGGAGCTTCCGGAGAGCTGCATGTCGCGGATCAGCGTCTCGATGGGTGTCTTTCCCACCAGCCGCATGAAGAAGAGCTGGGAGATGAGGTTGGCAGGAACGGCCCGCAGGGCGGGCAGGCGCAGGAGCAGGCGGCCGAAGCGCTGCGGCTGACTCGGGTACTGCATCCTCTCGTACTCCGTCAGAGCCACCTGAGCCTTCTCCTGCAGAGACTCCACGTGGACGGGGTCTGTCAAACCACAGGCGTCTGGGGGGGGGGAAGAGGCCGTTACTTCACAGTGTGGGCAGGTTACATAAAGCGTCGTGATCAGCCGCGAGGAGAGACTGAAATCCCACAAAGTAATGGGATGTAATGCCCCCAGTGGGCTGCGTGTACAAATATAGTGCCTCATCAAACGAAAGCCTCGGGACGGACATGTGATCGCACGCGATTCTTATAGAAACATATTTTAAAGACTCCTTGTTCGGAGGAGGCGAGCACATCCAGACTATTCATTTCGAGGAGCCGTTTCCTCCAAACCGATGCATTGGACAACATTACGACATTAGTGCATTTTCACTAATGAGCCAGGAGGTGGTGCCATAGTATGCAAATTCTTACAACGGTACCTTTAACCCCTCTTAAGGTCATCTGGTGATCAATGTGAACATTCGCAGTTTAGGGAGATTGTTAAGACATTTTCTTTCCTGTTTAATACTGAGAGGGGGAATCTACAGATTAAAAGTGTGTTTATTCAGCCTGCAAAACCAGCTGTAATTCGTCTTGTCAGCCAAGTGGCTTTGTGGGACATTCAGGTGAATGCATGTGTCAGAGAATCACCTGGCGAGAAGAGCGCGATGGCCTTGAGGCAGCTGTACTCAGCGGAGTCCACCTGCAGTCTGGTCAGCTTGTCCACCTGGTCCTGGAACACCCTCACCTGGTCCATGAAGGACACCACCCGCTCGGCCGACATGGGCGAGGAGTGGAAGCCCGCCGCCGCCAGCAGGGGCGCCATGTGCAGCGGCAGGGCCGACTGGGCCGCGTTGAGGATGAAAAGCTCGCTCCAGCTCAGCCTCAAGAGGGCCACCTGGGGATTTGGAGATCACACACATGATGTCGTTGTGCATTTTTAATGCTCACAAGCCACGTTTTACAGTCATGCTCAAAGACGACATTCTTCTCTAATATACCTTGAGTGTTGGTCATGAGAAGACGATGTGTAAACGTCTACTTTAATTGGAAATGACATTCAAGCTACCAACCTGGTCTGACACAGGCAGCTCGGGGAAATATGGGATGTTTCTGGCCCACTCCACGGTGCTGAAGAGCAGCCGGGCAGCCAGTTCACAGATGTTATCGATACCCATGGCGTTATCTGGACCCGCCTGCTGGTTGTACTGGTGTCCGTATCGACTGCTCGGATACGGCTCGGCTCGCAGCAGCTGGGAAATGAGCTCCGACACTGGCTGACCTCCACCGCTCCCCCCGTTGTTGTTATTATAAAATTCACCACCTCCGAGGCCACTGGCGCCACCTATGGGTGTGATAGACGGGCTGAGGCTCGGCTGAGGGGGGATGCGCCCACGTTGAACTGCTGTGGTTCGGTTGGGGGACAAATGGGGGACAAAGGGATGGAGAGGAGAGGAGCGGAGAGAGAGAGAGAGAGAGAGAGAGAGAGAGAGAGGAGTAGAGCAGAGGGCAAGAATAACAG
Source organism: Malacoctenus gilli (assembly GCA_032164315.1). Classification (NCBI taxonomy): domain Eukaryota; kingdom Metazoa; phylum Chordata; class Actinopteri; order Blenniiformes; family Labrisomidae; genus Malacoctenus; species Malacoctenus gilli. The sequence continues at coordinate 12,057,087 of JASSRZ010000042.1, forward strand.
AAGAGGATGAAGGACACGGGAAGGTGAGGGAGGGGATTCGGAAGAGAGAAACAAGAAGAAGAAAAGTTAAAACTGAGTTCAGCCAGGGGTGCACGTCAGATTATCAGCAGGCAGACTCCACTCAATTAGGAGGCCATTCTTCAAGATTAAAAAGGAGGCACAATCGAACTCCGGCTCTGATTCCTCAACCAGACCATGAAACAGTGTCACAGTCGCGGGGCGAAATGAAGGTCATCGACGCAAATATGGACTCCCAGACAAGTACTTTCCTCCCAACGAAATACATGGATTCTTTCCGGGAGACACAACAACACGGCACAGCCGTGACCTTGCCACCCTGCCGTCTAATACTCGGAGGATTGGCGGAGCTCCGAAAAAGCTTCCTGCGAGACTCAGAGCATCACTGGATCGAGAGGAAGTTCCACGGCCGTGACAGACAGCATTACTGCCAAAACGGAGACAGAAGGGCAGATTACTGGCTGTAGACTCATTCATTTGGGGATTTTAATTCATGTAACAAGCATCTGCCCTGCCTAACCATTCTTGAGCAAGAAACTGAATCAGCAGGAGACACAAGAGCGCCGCCCTACAGCTGACTCTGACCTCTGACCTCCCCGCGGACAAAGCGGAGCAATGGGAACTCCTCCTCAGGGGGCCATAATGTGTCTCATTAGCCTGCGTTATGATCTGTGATCATGAGGAAAAAAACAACTCAGGGAGGAAGTCTGTGTTTACAGCCGCCTCGTGCGACCCGCGGGTTAGTATTGGCATCTGTCGGAGCAGCGTTCAGAGACTCCTCGCGGACACGCCGCCACTTTCGCAGAAATCCCCGTATTGGATTCCTCCCGATCGAGCCAACAAGTCGGAGGGTTCCTGCAGCTTCACCCGGAGGCTTAAGGCTCTGGGACACAGGTGTCTTAGCGCTGTATCCCTCTCAGTCACTCTTACGCAGGCACTAGATTAAGCCACTTAGTACATGGCATTGAGCTGACACGCATGGCAAGCTTAGCCATGATAGGGCCTCGACAGCCATGTGTGGCATTTTCTCCGCACGACGGAGCGAAGGAGGCAAGATAACGACAAAAAGCAAATTACTCCTGACCATGATTGATATTTTTTTCTTCTCTGAAAAGCAGCTGATAGCAGTAATGGGAACACACTCTGAGGCTTTAAGATCGCCTTTTTTCTATTTTGTATTTACATGTTAATTCAATTTCTGTGTTTCTAGTATTGCACAGAGTCCCCCTACTCTACAGGCATCTTTTTATGGCCAAAGGGCACAAGACGGATGAGAACTGGTGTATAAGACGCATAGATACCTTCTTTACGCATGCCGACGCGGAAGCACTTCTTTAGGCGACAGTACTGACACTGGTTTCTGTGGTGTTGGTCAATCTGACACTCTCGGTTTGACCTGGAAACGAATGGAAAGTCGGTGATCAGTTGAACAGGTGAAAAAAAAGTCACAGCATCCTTTACTGAGATTACTTCGCTTGCACCAATGCAGGTGTCCCACATTCGTCACAGGTGTCACACTTTGTGAACCATTTCCACACAAACCACCTCATGTGCATAACCCAAGGAGAAAAGTAGAAGGAAACCCACCGACAGTTTAATTCTCGAGTGAATGACAAGTTCAAGTTTTGCAATGTCACCAATTTCTATTTCATTAAGACCAAAAAATCTGCTCAGAGATTAAATCATCGCTTACAACCTGAGCTCAGCAGAAACATTGCACTATAATACCTATATTTTCTGCTTGATTCTTTGAAGCTGTGTTATATCTAAAGAGCAGAAAGCTGCACAATCCGAGCTCAGGTGTTTTTTGAACACAACTTGCTCACTCGTTCACACTCAATTAACTCCAGGACAGATGAAGTGATGAGTCATTGATTAAGTTCAAGAACAGAGTGAATTTCGATGATCTTTTTCTTCATAAAACAAGGCCAGACCACACTAAAGATGCATCGTCTTTCTCCTGTTCGTATCACAAAACAAGTAATCACCAAGCATCAAATAGATAGAGAAGATAACGAGCAGTTGCAGCATTAATGATAGGATGATAATTATGGCACTTATGATAATTGACAGCACGGGCAAACGACAGCTGTTTTCATCAGCGAATAATATACTTCATTGATTCTTCAGTCGGCAAAAATATGACGGAGGAACGGAAAGCGTGTGCGGCGTCTCGGTTTTCTGAGGCGGAGAGGAGGCGCGCTGGAAGAGACGTTTGTTTCGAGAGGAGAATGCAGCCAAATCCATTTCAATTTGAACAAAATATCATGAGAATAATAAAGACGCTAGAATAACAAAATGCAGCAAAGTGTTGTCATGGCAACTCACAGGTGGCACAGCCTCTACCTGCCTCCAGTTTTAGACACAGTTGTTGCTTTAAACACACACACACACACACACACACACACACACACACACACACACACACACACACACACACACACAGAGAAAAACTGTTGTGGAGGTTAAAAATAAACCTCAAAACTTGATGCAAATCGACAGGAAAAAGAAGATGCAATCAACTTGCTTTTTTTTTTAAAAAGTATGTGTTGAAAATTGACACTATTTCACTCGTAACAACACAACAGTGGACACAACTGACCATAATGCAGCAGCATAACACAGCTAGTGTACGCAGAGAGACGGAGGAGTTAAAGACTAAACAACAGAGTTCAATAAAAGCACAAAAAAAGACTCCAAATGATGTTTTTCCTCCTTTGATGCCAAACAATTGAACGTGTTATTGCACCTTTGTATGCGAGAAGGCGTGTAAACAAAACACCTCGAAGAATTTGTGAATATACGGTGTCACACCTCCTACCTCTGTCTTCCCTGTGTAAATAAACACAGGGTGTGCGCGCGTTTGTTTCGGGTTTAACAAGGCGGACACACATTTTTACCCACAATGCCCCCTTTCTCACCTGCATGTGTAGCTGAGGTTGCGCCGCACGCTGCGCTTGAAGAAGCTCTTGCAGCCCTCGCACGTGAACACGCCGTAGTGCTTCCCGCTGGACTTGTCGCCGCACACCACGCAGTCCACCACGCAGGCCTTGTCGTCGTCGCCGGCCTCCATGTCGCTGCCGCCCGCCTGCGGGGAGCCGTCGTCCTCCTCGCCCCTCAAGTAGCCCTTGTCCCCCAGCCCGTTGGTGCCCCCGTTGGGATCTCCCCAGCCCCCACTCACCATGGCCATCGCTTGGTTACCGAACCACCGCGGGAGGAAATGGGACAGGCAGCCAAGATCTCTGGTTGCTGTCAAGGTAACATAAATACCAAAAAAAAAAAGTCCCGCTGTGTGTGTGGCGCTTTTCCTCCCTCACCTGGAGAGACTCACTGTGGTCCGCTGGGACGTGTTCTCAGCTGATGGAGTGTTGGACCCAACAGTGGCAGAAAAGAGGGGGAAGAAAAGCTGTCCTCGGGCAAAGTAAATGTCTATAAAAATTAAAAATAAAGCCTATAAGCTTTGAGGAGGAAGCTGTTAGGCATAAAAAAAAACAAGAGCCGCTCAGTCTCCGCCCCCTCCACTATGACCTGGAAACAGTCTCAGTGTGGCAACTTTTAGATTTGCATGTCTGTGGGTTTTGAAGCCTGCTCCCCTGTTAGTTTTTTTCCCCTTTCCCACGTCCAGCCCGTCGCCTCGCCTGCGTCGTCCTCCCGCTCTCGATCGGGGTCCCTGAGATGGTCGAGCCGAATCGTCGACCGGTCACACGCTCCAGCCGAGGGGGGGAGAACCTTGCCACAGGAAACAATGAGTCAAATATACATTCGAGAAACAGCAAGCCAGCCCAGCCAGATTTTACAGGAGGGGGATGACACGAGGAGGGGGGGATGTTAAATGGCACGGCTCCACGTAGTGTTGTTGTCTGTTTGACTCGCACACGTACGGCTCCGTCTCTGTAGCAACAGTAATGGCTGAAAAAGGACCTCGGTGTAGCTCGCCTTAGCACATGCCTGGAGAGGCTCTGACCGCCCCTCTTAAAGCAGCCCTCACCCTGATTTTTTTTGCCCCCCCCACCCACCCCCCACTCACAGCAAGTCATTCTTCAGAAAATGTTGCCTCGTGGAGGCGAATATTCACGGCCAAATCCGCGCTGAGCTTACCTAAAGCGTCCGTGTGAAAGAAATCCCTTCAGCCGCTCTAGATCTCCCTCCCATCCAGGGAGGCAGAGAGCGCAGACACAGCTCTCCTATTCTGCTGCAATCCTCCCAGCAGCGGCGGCGGCGGCGGCAGCGGCAGCATTGTGACCCACGGTGAAGAGCTTTTTTTTCTTTTTTTCCCCTCGGCGGGGCCAGGCGAGCCAGACGTCCACGCGACGGGAGCACCCCACCTCACCGGGGCTTCGCCTTTGGGTAGCTGGAGAGGCGACGTGGAGCGCCTGTGTTCACTTCCAAAATAGACGGCAGGGGTAGATCCTCGGCACAAGGAAGTGCTCGCTCGCTCTCTCCGCTCTCCCTCCCTCTCTCTCCTCTCTCTCTTCTCGAGTGCTCGGTTGTGACAGTAACCTTTTGAGCCGCTTCCTTCCACACACACCAGCACGAAATGGGAGAACGCCGGCGAGGGTCCGTGCGCTCAGCCCTCCGTAGTTCCTGTGGTCGCTCTCCAGGCACTCATGCGGGCTTCTCCCTCCAGCCTTTTGTCAGTGCTTGCCCACCAAGAACTAATGACTTGCGGCCTAGCCCTGTGTGCTGCTCTTTCGTCTGTGTGTGTTGGTGTGTGTGTGTGTGTGTGTGAAGCTTTTCCCTACGGCTCAGGCAAAGAGGAGGGGGTTGGAGAGATGGGTGCTCCTCTTCCCCCCTCTGTCTCTCTCTCTCTCTCTCTCTCTCTCTCCCTCTCCCTCTCTTCCCCTTCTCCCCAGCTTCAGAGTGCACAAATCAGATTATGATTCAAGGAAACGGCCGAGCCCGACACAGGCTGGAATTTTTCTTCTTCGCTTGCCTGCCTTTTTCCTCTCCTCTTCTTGCCCCGCTTTGCTCTCATCTGTCTGTTTTCCTCCAACCTATTTGTGTGTTTGAGAGAGAGATCAAGCAAAGCGAGAGAGCGAGAGGGAGAGGGAGGGAGGAGGGGGAGCAGGAGTGTATGCAGAGGGGGAGGGGGCTCTGTGTGTGTGTGTGTGTGTGTGTGTGTGTGTGTGTGTGTGCGCAAGTGTGCGTGTGTGTGCGCACGCTCCCAGGGATTTGACACTGCTATTCAAGCCCTGTGGTTACCATGGTGCTGGCTGCCTTATATGGCCATTGGAGTCAAAGAGCAAAGAGAGTGGGCTGTGTGGGGCAGCATACACACACACACACACACACACACATACGTGCGCGTTCGCACACACACACACACACACACACAGAGGAAGAATGTGGAGGATGTCTCTCCTCAGAGATGCAGAGAGCATGACCCCGAGGCCTCAAAAACCACCCCGACAATACCAGATTACCCTGAAGCCCCGCAGCAAACACAAGCCGGCCCATCTCCCGCCTGCCCTTTGTCTCCTGGAAAGCAATCAGATGTTGCCTCCAAATGTTTTCACACTGCAGCAAACTATTTAAGAAGCCGAGCGAGGCAGCAAATGAGGTGAACTTTGTTTCCCGACGCAAAAGACGCGTCTCGGCGCTCTCGAGCGGCGCACGTTTGATCCCGCATACGTGCGAGCAGACTGCCGGAGAGCCGCGCGCTGTGCCGGAGAAATAAAAGGTTAGCGTCCTGTGCCTCCTTGTTCATTTCTCAAAGGCCCTCTGTCTCGACACTTTGTGCAGCACACGGTGATTTGTGTTTGAGGTTACCCCGAGAGGTCAAACTGACTTTCACACCCCCCGCCGTGCTAAAAGCCCAGGGTCAAATGCAGATAAAGGGGAGGAGAAGGATGCACAACAACCTCGGATAAGAGCTTTAAGAGATAAGTGATGAATCTGCTTGTAAATATGCAGCTTCTCGGGTTTAGGCTGGATGGGGTCGGGGGGGGGGGGGGGGTCAGTCCCCCCCCCCCCCCCCCCCCAGTCACAGAAGTCACAGATGTAAGTGTCGGTGGTCTGACCAAATTCACTCAGCGCAACGTGTTGTTGTATCTTCCAGCGAATAGAGATTTTAAGGCAATTTTTCGTCCCCGTGGGGCAATTTTACAACATTCTTAAATCCAAAGCAAGCTTTGCCCCCCCCCCCAGGAGAACACAAAGTGTGTTTGTGTGGCAGGGACACATTGTCCCAACCATTGTGGAGCTAATGGGTCATCAGAGGGTTGTGTGAAAGAGTGTGTGTGTGTGTGTGTGCGTGTGTGTGTGTGTGTGTGTTAATTCGAATGAAAGTCCCTTTAATTAGGCCTCTGTGTCTGCTTATTGTCACTTCTTGTGTTTGGGAAAGATTAGGCTTGTCAAATAAAGGGGGCTTGTAAAGGACTGTGTGTGCTGAAGAAGATGAGATGTCCTACAGAGCTGTTAATCAATACTTTTGTGTTTCGAAAACAGTAAATTCAAGTAATTGCTTCCATGTACTTTAAATAGGTATGAAAAGACACCGTAAGGTTCAACAGATTCGATTTGGTTTTACTCAAGTCATTTTTATAGTTAAGTACAGTTTACAGGTTACTTCCTTAATTGTGTGAAGTATATTCGATGCTGCGTGTGGTTGGACACAGTGAGGAAAGCATTGCATTCATGCAAAACTACGCAACTAAACGCAAATTTTGGCCAAAATATCAGATGCACCTGTGTGATCTTACCAGTTTCACCAAACCTGAGAAATGTTGTGTTTGGTTGCATTTAGAAGTACTGAAATAACTGTGTGTGCGCGCGCGCGCGCGCGTGTGTGTGTCGATGATTTGCATGCCGACAGTTTCCACTTCAGTGTGCATATCTGTTTTGCTGGTATCGTCGGTGGCAGGAGTGACGTGACCTTTGAACCAACAGTCAGGAATGTCGTCGCTCCCAGCGAGAACTCAAGAAAATGCACGACTGCAGAAAAATGCCCGTCAAGCTGCCAGGCGCACAGTTCGCAGTTTCACATCCATACACACACACACACACACACACACAGGAGGAGAACAGCGAAGCAGAGTGATACTTCAGACTCGGAGTGTCTTTCAGTGAAACGGGGCCAGTTTAACCAAACTGCCACATGAAAGTAGTCGCTGACCTTGAATGTATCATGATGCTTCATCAGCAGCTATGATAGTATGAAGCTCCCAATGTGTGGGCTGCAGCCCACCGAAAGGCCTTCAGCGGACTGCAGGTGGGCAAAGAAAAGTCATTAGAAATACCAGTGACAGGCTGTATATAGGAACTTGAAGGTCTCAAGTCTCTTGTAGTAGAAAACCTGCTGCTCTTCATTTCTCCACATACAGGCTGCAGCAAAAAAGACTTTTCAGTGGAACAAAGAGAGAAAACACCACGCGATATGTTACCCAGCGTTTGTGTAACCACGGCAACATGTTGCCGTCTCTTGCTTTCTCGTGTCCTTTTGTTGTCCCCCGTGCTTCAGTCGGAGCTCGTCTCAGGAACCGGAGCCCCAGACGAACAGCTGAATTTGGTCCCTGCCAATTGAAACTGGTTCTCTGAACTGTCCTTTGGTGCAACCACACTAAATGCTGGTTACATCTCCAACAAGTCTCCAGTGCCTGGATGTTTCACATCTCTCCCAACAAGCTCGGTTCAAATCGGTGTCGCGCGTTGTTTGATGTTGACCCGACGACTCTCTGCTTCGTGAAGGAACTCTGTGCCAGCAGCTGGTGGATTCACAAAGTGAGGCTTTGAAGCACCCACAACATTAGCGCAAAGCCCGTCATTGACCCAAAGTCGCGTCTTTGTTCAGCTGGCCGCGTCTTGCTTTATTTGCTTTATTGGGGTGAAAGGTCTCAAAGTTGGTTGCGGATCAGGAGAACATAATTAACGGGCCGTGGCTGTAATGTGAGACCTTTCTTTCGAGGCCCATTTGGGACCAGCCACAGCTTTGTGGGAGCTGGAGGACCTAAAGTTCGTGTTTGTATCTAATCGCTGTGTGAGAGATGACACAAAATTTGTGAGATTTGAAATCAATTGCAAAGATTTTTACATTTGCATTCTCACATTCACCAGTTTTGCCAATTTCCATTGACACTCAACATTTTGACCTTTTTTCTATGCATTGATTTTGTTTTTTTGGAGCCTAAATCTCCAATTTATTAGTAGATCAGTCCAGATTCTTTAGAAAGCGGGGATTCAGCGTTGACTCATCTAAACTTTTCAACATCAACAAAATTTAATGAATATAAATAGCAGCTCACTACCTATATAGTGATCTTGTACTCTTCAGAAATCCCATTAAATCTGATGCTACAATGACAGGATGGCTTGTTGAACTATTCTCAAGCAAGTCTAAGCAGGAATCCCGCAGTATTGATTCACTTAACATTTCAACTATTTAAGTTAGCCTTTAAATGTGTGATGTTGGTCCCATCCTTCCCCCGAGGCGTCCCCGGCAACCGCTGTAATTCAATCCCAGGGTGTTAGCTGTGTGCGCTCAACTGCATCAGCATATGGAAAGTAGGTCTTTAAGTAGCCATGAGGCGCCGGCGCAGCCTTCTCGCAGGTCCGGCGTTCTCATCACGCTCGGACGGCCGTCAAATGTTTAGACTTGCAGTGACAGCTTCACCCTGAGACCAGGGTGACCTGTGACCTCTGAGGAATGGACAAGCCTGGTAACAAAAACAGAGGCCTTTTGTGCGGGTCAAAGGAAAAACATCTGCTGTGCCGAAGACACTGAGAGAACAGGGTGGGGGGGTGGGGGGGGATTAACTCTCGGGTATTCATCATTTGGTCCTTTCAGCCACCTTGGATGAGAGGTGCCTGAAGGGAGCGCACGCAAAGCCACTGTACGCGGCGACATCGTTACGAGCAGAATGCGCCTCCTTTCATTGAGCGATGCACACAGCGGCTGCTCCGCTCTGCAAGCGGGGGGAAAAAAATGATTAAAGGAAATGCAGATAAATACAATACGAGGGAGAATTTCTTCGATATGAATGGTGCGCTCTCTCTTATCACATCTCTGCAGGAGGTAGTTACCGCAGCCAGTCCTCTCCTCTTTAAATTAAATTTTAGCCGGAATAAATGATCTGAGAGGATTGCAGGTTCATTTGGACACTTGAGTGTTTGATATCGCCGCGCTTTGTCATGATAAATGAGCTCCTGAAATTTCTGTAGCCTCACTGGAAGCAGGACGCTGCCACAACTCGCGGGGAGAGCGGACAACAAAGGAGCGCTCGGCCGAAGCTCCCGCTGCACGTGCTGTTATTTAGCACCTTATTGTTTATTTGTCTTTGTTCAGCGGTGGTTGAGTAAGATATTTACCACTTCACCCCGGGTCTCCTCAACACAGAGTCCCCTTTCTTCAGGCCAGCCACCTGATACAGTGCGCGGCTGTTTCATGGGGAACCAGATCCCCCAAAAGCAAACGACCTATTAGGCAAACATCTCTGGAGGAAAGCCCGGCGGTGTGAACCTTTGTGTCGTGCAGGCGCTGTCATGCACAAACATGTTACTTGTTACAGCAGCTGAAACAGGGAGCCTGGCCGTGTAGTGAAAATGAAACACAGACGCTGGGTTCTTTCACAAATATTTGTTCTTAAAGGATGGGTTAAGACATTTTTGGAAATGTGATTATTAGGCGGTTGCCAGGCAACAAGCAGAGACTCAAGAAAGTTAGTGCTCCCAGCTGACACATAGTCTGACAAATCATCCACATCCCCTCCCACAAAACTGCAAACACTTTACACAAGAACACTTGAAATAGATCCGATACATTTAGCATGATGTACCACTGAGAAGAACAACAACACCTCATCTGCTGGAGGAAGATGGAGGATGCTCATTTACAAAAGAGTCCTGAATTCAAATAGGCAAGATGCGCCACACTGGATGTTAGTGTGTTTTTTCTTGAATAAAACCTCATGTCTTCTTGTCAAAACACTTCTCTTGTGGACTTTGGTCTTGGATTTGCAATCCTCCAAATGCAACATTCAGGTTGTTTGCATTTTGCAGAAATCTACAATGTCAACATTTTTTTTCTCTGAGATTTTGTTGAACTAACTCTCGTTTTCTGTCGAGGGCAAAAAAGCCGCACAGAAACAGGACAATTTTATTGAAAACAAGCAACAAAACTGCAACTACAATACATAAGTAAACAACACAAGCCTCAGCTTCAATCCCACCAAATGTTCAGCCAGTTGGCACAGCGTCTCAGGACAACCAGTAAACTCACTGTGTCGAAACCAGTAGGTGTCGCAGTAACTCACTGCTTTCCCTCTTTACAGCCACTCCTACAAAAATCTCCTTTTGTCGTCTTCAGGTGTTGCCAATCTTAGCTGACAAGGAGCCTTTTTCTCTGGTGTTCATTATTTTCAATATAGTGAAAATTTCCACTCACTGGACACTGATGGACACTGACCACAGTCCAGAGCAGGTCTGGCTGTCTCTTTGGATCGTCTACATCTGCAGCCAGAAGTTCAGTTCAGCCAGACATAGATCAGAGGGAAGTTGACATCAGGCAGCTTCTGCAGCCTGCTGATCAACAGTTCACAGCACAACGGTCAAACAGTCAGAAAGCCAAAGATTTGACCGGTGAATTTTTTTGAACATCAAGCTTGTTTGATTCCATTTTCAAATGCAGTGAGCACATGAAAAAATGTGGATGTTTCATGACAACATGACGGTTTTATGAGAGCATGTTTTAGTAAAAGCTCAGCTCAGAGATCAGCTGCTCTAAATGCACGATTCAGCCGGGCTCAAGGTTAGTTTACATTTTTAATACTTGGATTGTTTAAAGATTCACGAGCACAGACTTCATGTGGGACATCGTCCATCAATCATTGACTAACCTGATCAGAAGAAAGCAGTTTTAAATAAGTAAAGATACAGATTTTGAACACGATTCATGCTGCTCCTTCCCAGCAGCAGGAGACGTGTGCGCCACTGTTTGTCTTGTCCTTCGTATTCTCATTGCTTTAGCCAAGGACCCATTTCGTCTGATATCTAATGCTGATGGGAGCATTCTGTGCATTTATCAATAGATCTGGAGTTGCAGTGCTATTCACTGCCCACTTAGTGGCGCTGTGTCCCACAATTACCACTGCATTTCTTTCAACTATTGCGTTTGATTTCTTCTTATCTGGCAAAGCATCCCAACAAAAAACAAGTTATATCTATGTCTAAGTTACAACATCAACTGTGTTGCGAAATAGAGTTTTATACTGTATTTGTCGGCCCACATCGGCTGCTGAGTGTGAGCTCAAAAATCAGATGCAGTTGCCTCATTCAAAGCAGTATTTTTTTTTTCATTTTCTGGCACACATGAGCCGAGCTCTGGAGGAGCTTTTGGGGATTTTTGTGTGGGTGTGTTGTCTTCAGTTTCAAGGAAACAAAAGCATCATGGAGGTCTTCAGGTTTCAAACTACATACCACACATGGATCTTCTTTCAGCTCTGCACAGGAGCCACGTTAGGTTTCAGAGGTGACTGACAAGTCACAGTTTGTGGTGTATCTTGTGATACTGCATCAAACAAAAGTTCACCTTATTGACAGGGGGATGATTTGTGGATGGGACCCATAGCTATTTATTTGACACCTTGGCTGATAAGTCTGCACCCAAAACTGATCATCTCTGTTCATTGAACCTGGGAGTATTTATTTGATATCACAAGAACTATTTCTGTGGCTGTATGGCACATTCACTTTCACGAATAGATGAAATTAAAAAGTTCTCTCTGATTTGTGGTGAATTTGCTGTTAACTCTCTTTTTTCCAAGTTTTCTTCCTCTTTTTTTAAAATTCAATTTAATCAGATCTGAAAGGCTCTTGCAAAATAGTTACATTTCTTCTCCCCGTATGAGAGAACAAGCCTCCGAAGTATTTTTAAGGACCCCGCAGCTCATGTTTCACAAGCCGGTGCGCAGGATAAGAATAATCTCAACAGGCTCCTTCAGGTGACAGAAAAAGCTTTCTGTAAAATCCTTTCAGGTTACTTGGTTGAGGTGCTTCTCTGCAGTGTGCGACCTGCAGTGATCTCACAAAGAAAAACAATACCGTGTCTCAACACTGTGTATCCTTGGCTGCAAGATGCTGCTCACTTACGGTAACTGTGTGTGTGGGAGGGTGGTGGGAAGTGAGGCTGTTTCTCAACCACACGAGCAGCTGTTTTAAACAGTTTGCAGAGCCCGATAATAAGCAGTGTTTGTGTGAGGAGTTAAAAAACATCCTAAACCACCTTTAATTGTGTGTTGTAAATGTTTGCCATTGCAACACATCTCAAGAATACCAGTCTGAAACTTCCCGAGTCTGGAACAGTTTACATTCTCACTCGTGGTCGTATTAAACACGGATCAGTTGTACGGAAAATAGAATAATTGCACCTTTATATTTAACAGACATTGAAAAACATTTGAATAGAATCAGGAAGTACAGTCAAGGTGCTGATTAAAAAACTCTATTCTAAGTCAAATCTCACACCTGTGCCAATTTGCTTCTGCTTGATTCTCTTGGTGGTGTCTCACTTCTGACGGCTGATTCTGAAGGCGGGTTTAAAAGTTCTCCTGAGAAGTTGAAATGTGCATCGAGATCTCAATCTGTGTCCATCAAGGACAGCGAGGGGCTTTTGTTCCAGTAAACCTGCTGAGTCTGTTTCAAAGGAAATCAAGTGTTTCCTCCTTCAAATATCTGGAAATAGGTCACATGTTTCTGACTGCCGCTCTCCTCCCAAGAAGCTAAAATGTGCAACTTTATAGTGTCTCGATTGCTTGATTAAAAAAGGTTGTGTGTTTGACCTGAAATATTGACAAACTTGCAGCAAATGTTGCAAAATGAATTATTTTTCAAATTGAAAAACAAAACAGAACCCAAATGTCAACAAATCGACAGTTTACTTCACCAGCAAATCAAGCACGTCTCTTCACTCAGACATGAAAGTTGTGGCATCCTGACAGCACATTCACCATGATTGTAACGTCCAGCAGGGGTCAGCATGAATGTTTTTCTCTCATACAGTTGGGTGCGAAACTTGCAACCCAGGGGCCAATAAAACAGACAAAAACTACAATGTTTCAAGTTAGCAGTTATATCCGCAAAGCAGTGAAAGCTTCTCACCTGTTTAGCAGCAAAGTAGCATCATCATGAAAGTAAAACACTGAAGCCTAAAGCCAGAAACTATTTTGTAAATTAAGACAAAGGCTTTTAACTTTAGGTTGGTGAAAATCTCTGTGTTTGATATGTTTGGAATATTTATATGTTGGAAGAAATTTCAGATTATTCTAACAGATTTCTGGTCATTCTGAACAGGTTGTCAAACTGTGGTTTGATTGGTGCATCACTTCTGAAGTCAAACGGAAGCTTTCTGATGAACTTGACGCTGCTCTCTTATCCCAGTGATATGTGAATATGTGGCAGCAAGCAGGTTCTCCACCGGCGATTCATCACCGGGCTTTTTCATGTGACTAACCAAATAAAATGTCCTCTCGCACACGGGCTGGCGACATCGTTGTCCTTAAAGGAAACAGACGCGGTGTCTCAGCATGGAGATAAAAACAACCCACTTCAGGCTGCGTTGAATCAACGGTGGGATGGCTTATCTGTGGGACTTTTCTGTGATATCCTGCGTTTGTTGGTGTCTTTTATCAAGGGGATCCCAACCTCAGAGTTGCGGCAGGCTTTGTCCACCAACAGTTCCTTTATGAATCGCTGCTTCCTGTCAAGATGAGGCCCGGCATGCCAACAACGCCTGGCAGGAAGAAGCTGTGACTATTACTGTCAGGCGCTAACTTTTAATTACATCGACTCTGTGTGTGTGTGTGTGTGTGTGTGTGTGTGTGTGTGTGTGTGTGTGTGTGTGTGTGTGTGTGTGTGTGTGT
>JASSRZ010000042.1:12092356-12104612 GCA_032164315.1 Malacoctenus gilli
TGTGTGTGTGTGTGTGTGTGTGTGTGTGTGTGTGTGTGTGTGTGTGTCTGTGTCTGTGTCTGTGTCTGTGTCTGTGTATGTCTGTGTCTGTGTCTGTGTGTGTCTGTGTGTCTGTGTCTGTGTCTGTGTCTGTGTCTGTGTGTGTCTGTGTCTGTGTGTCTGTGCATGTCTGTGCATATATCTGTATATCTGTGACCATAGGGGTCAGTTCAGTAACACTTTATTTTCCTTCGAAAGAGCGAGATCTTACTTTTTGTGTGAAATAAAAAATTCAGACATGCCTCGCTCTCTCTTTCTGTCTCTAGTCCAGACCCGAGTTCTTAATAGCTGCATAAAAATAGCCGTGGGTTTCGAATGAGCAGATCTTATAAAAAATGTATCATGCATCTAATTCACCTTGCAGGAGCTGGTGATGGAGATTGAGGAGCTACCTGGCATCACCAGATTCATTCCCAAGATACTGCTGGCAGTGACTGTAACCGTGTGTGATGAAGTGTACAAGAAGATTGCCTACTGGCTCAATGACATGGGTGAGAGACACAACATCAAGTTGCGACGCAAGATAAGGGAAAATATTCGCTGTGTGATGGGAGAAAAATGACTGTTGGATAAGTGAAGTCTGCGTTTATCTCTGTTCCGTCCTGTTCACTCAATGATACTTTTACCTTCTTACTGTCATCCAGTCGTATGCTGAGTTACATTTCTTGTTTTCATGTCGTGACCAGAGAACTACAGACTTCAGAGTGCCTATGAGAACAACCTCATCATCAAGATGGTTTTTGTAAGTCATTCTTCCTCTTCTGTTTGGAGTGAATTTGCAACAGTTCACCTTCATCACCAGTGTTTAGATGTTGCTCCACCTAAAAGCAACAACGGTGCATTTTATTCTTTTATTTTAAAGTTTAAAGAAGAAAACTTCGACATTTTTGTGGGTTTTTCTACAGTTTGAATTCATCAACTCTTACCTGAGCCTTTTCTACATTGGATTCTACCTCAAGGACATGGAGCGGCTGAAAGAGGTGAGTTTGGTTCCTTTAGAGGGATTATGTTGAAGCACAGACACTTTCACTTCATTTGCTGTGCTTGCGAAGCTTCCTCTGGTATCACAGCACAACTGAAGCTGTGAACAAAAGGTTCTGGATTCTCCGTTGTATTGATCGCATCTTGCAGAACCAAAACAAACTCGTCAGTTGATGTTGATCATCTAAACAAACCGACATCGCGCCTGCTACAACCTCGTTCTCTGAGTCGATGTTGAGAAAAGTCTTAAGCTGTCTATTTCTGCCGTCCATGGTTGTGCCAAGTGCTTCCAGCTCCAAGTGCTTAGTTAAATGAAGGATTCGAAAACTGTTCAAACCATTTTGCAACCTCTTACTTCAGCTTTCTCAGTGTTGCCTCCTGTTTAAACGAGCCTCAAGTTGAGCGTCTTTTTATCCAGCGCCCCCTATATTCTGCGCAGTAACACGGCGTCCTTCTCCCAACAGATGCTAGCCACTCTGCTGATTTTTCGTCAGTTCCTCCAGAACATCAAAGAGGTCCTGCAGCCATATCTGTACGAGCAAAACAAGCTGGGTGTCTTCACCCCTAAGGTGCTGTGGGAGCTGCTCCAAGCCATCATACTCAAGTATGGCCGCCTTGCTTTGGGAAAGGCCCAAGCCTCAATGACTTCCTATTCCTTTCTCAGTCCCAGAGGAATCCCCGTCAGCCACTCTGCGAATGGCAGCCAAGAGACAAAGAGAAGGGGGGATTTGAAAGCCGGGTTCAGGCTGACGGAGGAGGAATGGGACATGAATGACAGCGCCTTGAAGCAACGGAAAGTCAGCTTCACTGAGAAGGTCGACTACCAGGACGTCACCACGGAGACGCACACGGTGGACGACAGCTTCCTGGAGGACAGTCCCACGCTGGTGGAGGACGGGATGGATCCGTCCAGTATTTTTGACAGTTGCGACGACGACAGTGATTGTGACTCGCTGGCTCAAGTATGTGCTCCACCTGCTCCAAATGTTTACCTCCCCTGTTTGTTTTAGTTTGAATGAAACTTAAATGTAGACTTTGCCACAAAGCAGTTATATACTGCATATTCGTAATATATCGTCAGACCACTTAATTGCTCCTCTGCACTGTTTTGATCGATGCGCACAGTGTCATGGTGTAAAGTGATCACTGCAGAGGCAGTTGTAGCCACAGTTCCCCAGGGACGCCTCAGTGCGTCATCATCTCAGAGCCACGCCACTTTTTTTCTTTAATCATTTTGCAAAAAGTTGAATAATAGGGTCTGCTGGCTTTTTCGATAGCAGCTCTTCAATTTCCATGTCTCCCTCTTAAGACCAACGGCAAGGTTATGAATATAGAGAGAAACCTATGAAGGTGCTAAATCCAGCAGGACACCAAGGACATTGCCCCTTTGTGCTCTCCAAAGGAAACCGACTCCCTCTGTCAGAGAAGAAAACACCCGAGTGAAGGACGTGACGACAAGAAGTCATGGATCGATCCACCTGAGGAGCCCAAAACCGTCACGCTGACGCAGGCCGAGATCGAGAGCTGCATGCAAACATACGAGGTGGGACGGGACTGCGGGTCATTCCTCGAGTCACAGCAGTGCGCGGCCAAAAACAGCGATGTGACTCCGTGATTTCTGGCCCCAACAGGACACGCTCCAGGACTACCAGGAGATGTTCATCCAGTTCGGCTACGTGGTGCTCTTCTCCTCCGCGTTCCCCCTGGCGGCCATGTGTGCCCTCATCAACAACATCATCGAGATCCGCAGTGATGCCCTGAAGCTGTGCACGGGCCTGCAGAGGCCCTTTGGTCAGAGGGTGGAGAACATCGGGCAGTGGCAGGTGAGGGTGGTCAGACGGCGCCTTTGCGAGCATCCCTGTCGATATTTTGGGTGAAACTAACTCTCCCTCCCTTCCTCGTTGTTTCCATCGACATTAGACTGCAATGGAGGCCATGGGCTTGATAGCCATTATAGTTAACTGTTATCTGATTGGTCAGTGTGGGCAGCTTCAGCGCCTCTTCCCTTGGCTGAGTCCAGAGATGACCATCATCTCCATCGTCTTACTGGAGGTATGCAGGGCAGCAGAGTGGGTACTAACGTCGATTCGCCTGAGGACTCGTTTCTTTTTGATGTAGGGAATGAACCTCCGGCCCCAGAACAAAAGTACAAATGTGGGTTGTATTTTTGTTACCGATATCATAACGTCGCGTTTTAATCCAGACTCCGAACACAAAACCTCACAGGTGATTTGCTTTGTGTGTGAGATTTTGTCGACAGCACCGCGCGACAGAACGGTGTGATTTCTCCTTGATGTGAATGCGTGTTGAGCCTGTTCCTCTGTGGTCTCGATGGTTCCACAGCACTTTGCAATCCTCCTAAAGTACATCATCCATGTTGCCATCCCTGATATCCCTGGCTGGGTAGCAGAAGAGATGGCCAAGCTAGAGTACCGACGAAGGGAAGCTTTCAAGGTATAGCTGTGTCATAGCTTGAAAGACCTTCGGTCCCTGTATCGCTTGCTGGTGGCTGTAATTTGTACCGTAGAACTTTTCTTGGTGTGTCCATTGTTGTTCCCTTGGTGTGCATTATTCTGAATTGCAGCCTTTTCTGATTGTTCTAAACAAGCAGCTACATGTTCATTTTAAAAGGTTTTTTTTATATATATCAATACGATACATATAGTGTGAAGGATTTTACCCTTGTGGCATCTTGTCACAGAGTAACAGCTAAAAGCAAAAAAAAAACAACCCAACAAAATGAATTATTTTCCAGTTTGTTTTCACCAAATTTTACCTCAAGGCCAAATTTCTTTTCTCTTGCTGCCTTCACTGTCTGTTTAACTCCTCACTTCCCTTTCCTACCTTCCCTCCTGAAACGTGTACCCGATAGAAGCACGAGCAGCAGGCACAGCAGCACTTCCAACAGCAGCTCCGCCGCCGCCGCGAAGAGGAGGAGCTCCACCGTCAGGCCGAGCTGCAGGCTGAAGCCCGGCAAGAGAGCGACTATCACAAGGCCGACTCGCAGCACCAGCACCACCATGACAAAGCACAAGGAAACAAGCCAGGGGACAAGCCCAAAAGACCCAGCTCTCTGCTGGGGAACAACAACGTGATGAAGCTGAAGCAGATCATCCCCCTCCAGGGGAAGTTTTCCTCCTCGGCCTCCCGCTCACCCGCCCAGTCCCCAACGGGAGGCGAAGCCAAGCTCCCCGGATTCCTGAAGTTCTTGAAGTCCCCCGAGGTGAAGAAAGAGCCGGCAGTGGCGGCCGGAGCCGCTCCGGGACCCACCACCACGTCCACAGTTCCCCCCGGCGGCCAGGAGAGGTCCCAATCCCCCAACAGGACTTTCAGTCCGGGGAAGCTTTTCAGCTTCAGCAAGTCGGAGGGGACGGTGGTGTGTGTGAATGGGACACAGCCATCCAGCCAGGCTGCTAACGTCCAGTCGAGCAGGGCCGACCTGAACACGACCCCGGAAGAGTTGCCCTCCAACGAGTCGGACAAAGGGGATTCAAAACTCCCGACCGATACAGAAAACTCCAAAATTTAGCTGTGAACCGAGGCGACGGTGCACCGCACGTGGAGCGAAATGTACAAAGGTTCAGAGACACTGATGCACCCGCAGTGTAGGACGCCATGTTAGTCACACGGATCATATGTAAGGCCAGCGTTTAGACTCTCACTCTCGATGCAACACGTCACACAAAGCATTACACTGTATGTATTAACTATCTAGCAGCCATGTTAAAGTGTACAGTAAATGTAACTTCTTGAATGAGGCTTTTCTAACCTTGACTGAAGGTTGTTGCATGACTGGCTTGATATCAACAGAACCGATCCGGTTGATGTGGAGGTTTTTTCTGCAAAATCCAAGATTAGATCATCCTTTTTGAGCCCTTTCGTTTGACAGTTTTGACCATTCTTACTTGATTCCTTTCTCCTTCTGATGCCTGATTCGTATGCATGCTGCATCATGTGCATGCATTATATGCCCATCGTGTCCCTTAAGTTGAGCATCATTTATGAAGCCATCATATTCTTCCCGCAATAGGTCAGAAACATATATTCACTGTGACCGCTAAAAAAAAAGTTCTATTTTTCTTAACTTTGATTTTCTATGAATTATTTTACTACATAAATTAGTGAATGTACTTCAAAGATGCAAATAAAACTCACTTGAAGAAACATCCATCAAGAGATAATGCACTGGCTAAGTTAATAAATATCACTGTATAACAGACGGTGCTGTTGGGTCCATTTGTTTGCTTGTTGTGTTTGATCACATCAGTCCTTCTAAATGAATGAATCTGTGTTCAGGAACCCTTTTCCAGACAACTCTGCATCACTCCACACACTATGAGACACACAACTGCAGACTCACATGGAGTGACAGAAGGAGAAACTTCTTTTGTTGAGTTAAAGTCTTTACTGCATGTCATGGGGCCATCAAAGTGACAACAGGATTTCAAACTGACAATACATTAATACAACAAAATAACCCCGGACATCTCCCATGAACAGGTGCTTGAACACAAAGCTTTAGAACAAAAGTAAAAATCGCACAGTTTCCTACGAACACCCGGGAGAACAGAACACAACGTGTCCTCGGTTTAGAATCAGACTCCAGAAATGTAAAATGTATCCTGTGGATTATATTTGTTGGCTTGCATAACCAGCCACAGTGAACATACTTTAACTTGTTAACAACTGTGTACTACCTGACAAACCTTAAAACTCTGCCAAATATCGGCGCAGTTTTTGTGAAGGTACGATATCAACAAACCTCTTTTTTTTTTTTAATCGCACGGGCTCACAGAAGTCCTGAACCGTTTCCTTCACACTTCCAACTAAAGTGTACATTTACCTTTTCCCACATACTGATGCGCCAACCTCACATCCTCAAATAAACACTGCTTATAAGGTGTCGAATTTCAGGGACTGAGGATAAATGGAAGGAGTAAGAGTATGGCTACAAAATCTGCAGGTCCCCCTTTTTCCCCAAAAGGATTTGCATCCTTACTGACTTACAAATGTACTCATCCATTGAACTCAACGGTGAAACATCATTCTCTGACAACAATGTAAACTACTACAATGTAGTGGAAACAAATTCACTTCCAATTAAGGCAACAAACAGGAAGGAAGGAGGGAACACTTGCAGTTCTCTGAACACAGCTGTCTTTTTCAGGAAACGTCTTTAACAAAGAAAAACCCTGATTTGACTTCTCAGGCCGTAGCACACGTATGTACACTTGCAGTCACTATGAAGAACAGGCCAAAACACATTTACAGGACACAAAACATGCATAAATGAGGAACTCTGAATTGTTTTCACTATGGCAACAAAGGAACCAAAATGCCTGCTTTGAAATCTGCACGAGCGTTAAGTGAGTAGAAACCAGAAGGACTGATGTCTAAAGAGGTAGATGTTTGGTTATTTCAAGATAGCAAAGGAGCATAGTTCTTTAGATGGGAAGATGTGTTGCAAAAGTAGTAATATACCAGAGGAAAAGAAGTTTCGGTGAAAGATGATAGCCAGAGTAGAATGTGAGGAATCAAACGAGTGTGACATTTGCTGTCTGAAATGTATCCGATCTGGAGTGCATCAGTGCCAAGGCCTAGATCTGCAAACACATACTCTGCATCCGTGTGTGCATTTTCTTAAAGCAACTCAGTCTCTGCTGTGTGAGCGTCAACACCACAGCGGTTCACGAATCCTCGGCCTGCTCCCGACTGTCCGTCCTGGCAATTTTCCGTGGCGGTGCTGTGTTTTCCCCCTCCGCTTGTTCCTGCTCTCGCTTTTTTGCACCATTCTGATGAAACAAAAAAGAGGAGTCAGTGTCGCCTTTTCTTGGCTCCGAGCACGTGGAATGAAAAAGACTGGGCTGCAGTCTTGCTTTGAAATCTCGGTGTACAAATGGATATCACACAGAAATACCACAGTGAGCAACACTCTCCTCTCAGATCGAAGTGCATCCTTACCTTTTTATCCCACTGCTGGTGAAGATATCGCAGAAGGATGTTTGTCTTCTCTGTGACAATGACTGTGGAGAAACAATACGATCACTGACAGGGTCCTGACAGCTACCAAAGGAAAACGACTACATGCTGGAAATGGAAGTTGAACATTTTCATGGTGGCAAAGCTCACAAAACTATGCAGTACTTACTCTGCTCTGATGGATATTCCCGGGTTGGGAGATACACTGAGGGTCGACGGTTCTAGAGAAATATTGATACTCAGATGAAGTTTTTTATTGGTATATTTGTTCCAAAATATGGTAAAAACCTGACTGCATTACATGTTTAGTTCTATTTTTCGAAATAAAGAAACACGTACCGATGCTTTGCACACGGAGTCCGCGTGAAACCTGCTGAAGTTACTCTTGTTGTAAACAGGCAGACCCTTGAGGAATTCCCCCTGTAAAGCCAACAAAATATACTGTTAGGTACTCACACTTCGAATACACAAATACATGAGTAATGGCAGCGCATGGTATTAGATGTACGAGCAACTAACTCCGCTGACGTTTTGTCTTGATAACTCGGGTGCTTCGAGGACGGGGGTGATTTCAGACTACGGACGCCACAACGCCGACGACAAACATGTACAACGAAACACGTTTCGACGACAGACCGCAACTGTGATGAACGAACCTTCTCCATTGCTGCTCCTTCTTCGTCCAGCAGCTCCACGTTACAGGGAAAAACACCCGAAGCTACTGTGCTAACCAGCTAGCTCCTAAGCCTTGTTGGGCTTTGCTTTCGCCAAGATACCTTCGTCTGCACAGCTTCCGCTCCTATTTTGAAAACTACAAACTGTAAACTAGGTGAGACGTGATCGCATCGAGTCGTTTCTACCAGCTGAAACACTGTGCCTCTTTTTATTTATTCAAAAAACAAAAACTAACAGTCGCATTAAGTCGCTAACTTGCCCGAAGTTCCCAACTCCATTTGTGTTTGTCCGTACCAGGGGCGGGACAATTGGCAAATCCCTTGATCGTCATTGGTTAATTTGTAGGAGCGGCTTGAAAAGCAGGCAAAAACAATGCGCTCATTGGCTGAAATGCTGATTATGTAACATACTAATCACCCAATAGGGGGAGTGTTGTGGCATGACGCACTGATGAAAACAACACGACTCCGCTTTGGTAGTGCCAGGATGGCTTCTTTCCTCCATTAAATAAGACACGTATCCTCAGAAAGCTCCAAACTGCCTTTTACGATTCAAACTTTTAAAGAAATGACTTTTGGTAAATTGATTCTTGTCAAGGATACTTCGGATATAATTCAGCACTTTGTTTAAGCCACATCAGACACATCTTGGAATGGAATGGAACAGAATGGAAATAATTAGATGAAGTGACAAGACAAAGTGTTTATGGACAACCACAGTGAATTTTTTTATACATACATTTTTATTAAGGTCACATTTTATCATCTTGGAAATAAATCTCCACCCAAAAATAAGCAGGATGATCTGTTCAATCAACGGCAGGTTTCTTCCCTCCTGGCACTGATATTGCCAGATCCTGGCTGCTCCGAGTACCAGTTCTTTGCAGTGTGATGACGCCCTCAATGCAATTGGCACTGGCAAATTCCTAAAAGTCTCTTGGGTCATTTCAAATGACCTTTCAATGGCTAAGTGATTTCCGTCCTTTCAGCATACGTCGCAGGATGACCTCAATGCCACCCTGAGAGCTGATCCTCTTGATCCAGCCGTGGGTTCGTTTCCGCTTGATGTTTTTCGGCTGATACTCCATGCCCCTTTTCCGGGTGCGGATCTGCTGATACTGCCACGGGAGCTGCTGGAAAACCCCCGACCCCTCAGCATGTGTAGAGAGGGGCCCCGACGATCTATGAGCCGGGGGTTTTGCGGTTCCTCCGGCCACAATGCAGCTGCTGAACGACCTCAGGTGCGCAGCCGCACACTCCCCTTTCGGGATGCTGTTGAAAGAGTTCCAGAAACATTTTACAGCGATAGAACCAGGACAAAACTTAGATTGTAAGTTACGCATCAAACTGCATATCAGTAATATGGTTTTGATCACATCTGTGTGGCTTGGGTAACGATGGTTGCACGATAAACGCGGTTAAATATAATATCCATTCAAAAATAGATTTGAGCTCACATGAACTAGCGATGCTAATGCGATGCTAACAGTTTGCTTCAGGATTTAGCGTCAAATACAAACACTTTGAGCGCTGCTGTCGGTCTCTGCTGTAAAAAACACGAGCTGTTTACCTGCTCAACAGAGTCAATCCACGTAGTCGGGAAAAGGACGAGACAATAATGTTCATTTTGGAGATTTTCACGGAACCGACACAGACATGCGAGCAGTGAATGTCACCAGTCTGCCAGGTTACAAGACGCTCAGCCATTAGCTCAGACGTCAGCCAATGAAAATGCTCCTTGCTGGACCGTCTGCCGGCTGAGGAAAAAGACAACTTTTACAATGCTCATCTTACAAAAAGTTATTCAGAAATTCAAGTCAAGTGTTAGTTCATCATACAACCAAGAAAATTAACTTGTTTTCAATAGATTACAAGACAACAAAGCAGATGACGTTCTCTGGAGCCATCGGCTCGTTCCCATGTCACTGACAGAGGCACCACAGTTGGATGAGACCCCTGTAAGCTCATGGAAAAGAAAATTATCAATATGATACAAAACTAGACTGAAATTAGACAAACAACCTCTAGCAGATTAAAAAAACACACACAATAACATTTTGCAAGGAAAACAAGAGGACACAGCAACACTTTTTTGTCTGGGTCACTCTTTCTGTCTGTGTTCTGTCCCTTCCTACATAAGACTCCCTCAGAGCCAGCAGTTGTACAGCTTGTCTCATGTCAATAATTGTGGGTGCAAAACATCCATTTGAACAGTGAATACTATTCTAATAATGTTGTTTATTTTGTTACTGTTCTTAAATCGTTTGCATGACACCCTTAAATGTGAGGCTTATATGAGCAGGAGTCTTCAGAGGCAACATCAGCTGCAGAACAGTAGCAGAGAGAAGTCATTTGGCTCTCTGCCCCATTCTCCTCGCAGTTGGCCGTCTAGTGACTGGCACAGACCTGCCCCAGCACAGCCAATTTGTTGATGAGAGTTCAAGGGTAACAGCAGGAGACAGGGCTTCTGAATCTATTAGATCAAAATTTAAAGGTCATTTCCTCTCCTGGGGGATGCAGTGACTGCAGTACTGCGATGGTGCAGGTGGACTAACGTGAGAACGTGCAGTCCGAGCTGTGCTCACACACATGCAGGCCTGCTTGTGATCACATGCAGCCAATTTAGACAATTTCCTGGACCCTCGTTTTATCACATTTGTCACACTCTGACCGCAGGCGCAGGCAGCACGCATTTTGCTGTTCACTTCGCCTTAGCAACAAGGGAACACGCCTCTCCCATTGGCCTCCTCCGGCTCCTCAGCTCTCCTCCATTCGCCCTCCCCGCTGCCACTCAGCAGCGAAGATGCCCGAGAAACTGCTGCGGATTCAAGGGCAGTAGGGCTGGGTAGGGTTCGGCCCGGGTGCGCAGTGGGTGCTGAGGAGAGAAAAACACCCGCCGCCTGCGATCGTGATGGGTATCCTCTTGAAACGCTGCTGGCACACTTTTATGGATGCATGCTTCGTTTTCTACATCGGCCCCGCCGTCTTCTGCAATGACAGCCCACTGAGGCCAATAAGGAGCTTTCGCTCTTTTGCAGCATCTCTCGCGTAGACAAATTGTTGCGCCAAATGCAACGTTTTCCTCCGCTCAGTGTCGTCGGCCCTCGACTGTCGTCGTTTGCAGGAGGTTTCTCATCACGTTAATCCTCAGTGTTTTCGTTGCAGGTAAGGAATCCATTTTTATTGCATTATGGAGTGTAATTAGCCGGTGTTTATGGAGCTGCATGTAATCACCCGCGTCAATAAACGACTGCAGATGACTGCTTGTTTTTGTCCGGTGACAGTGCAGAAATAAAAGATCCATCAATAATATAAAAGCTGCAATTATGGCCATGCACATAAACATGTTCGGGGTGTTCATCCGCTGGATATTTGCGACGCACTTAAGGCCTATTTAGGCTTAAACCAGAAAAAACAAATCGCCATCAGTGCGAATGATCTGTAAGCATATAAACAAAACAAGACAGCGTGCAGAATTGAATTTGTTTGCACCTTTTACTGCAATCCATGAACCAAGGTTTCAAAATAATCTGCTTGTTTTCATTTTTTCACTGTGACGTTTTTTTTGTTGTTTTTTTAGTCCAGTCAGTATCATAGCAGTCACCTTTGTTATGTGCACGCAGCCTATTTTTTTCTCATTATGTATTTTAATGAGATATAATGCCCTCATAGATATGTTGTAAGGCTCTTTCAAAGTGTGAACCTTTCTTGGCACAGATTTAGCAGCACACGGTGTGCCAGATGTGTGTTACTGTAGGGCAGACATACCAACCTAAATATTCTGCAATGCAGACAGATACTTGCGCCTCCGTGGCTGAGTAATCTCCAGCTTGTTTTGCCAACAGTTTTTTTCTTCTTCTGCATTTCAAATATCAATCAGCTGGCTCACAGCAGCTGTATTCCCCTCCTCTCTGACTACTGATGGAGAGTAGGTCAGGAGGAGAATCCCTGATTTGTAATTTCAAGGCTGCTGCTGCTAAGTGCTGTTGTTAGACTGTGAGGCCATTTCTGAGTGGCTGGAAATACAATATAGAGATGGAAAGGTATGTTTGGCACACCGACAGGTCATCTGAGTTTCAGGATGGATTGTTTGCTTCTAGCATTGATTGCATTGGGATGTTTATGGAAAGGCAGGCCACTCAGCTGGCATTATTCAGCATCTTGTTGTAACAAGATAGCGCCTGATACACAGACCTTCTATCCCTTGACCAACAAGGACACATTTGCACATGTGGGATCTGTTTTGCATGCGGCGCTTTGCACAAGAAAAGCATAGTTCAATAAATGGCGCTTGCTCAGTGGCGGCTAAAGTCTTACTGGCCTAAATTTGAACTGAAAGCTTCGAGGATATTGCAAGTAAAAGGCAGTAAACAATGAGTGACCGGGGTCAATGTCGAAGCATTTTGACTCCTGTTTGTGCACCTTTATCACATTTCAATACAATCCAAATTTCCTGTCATTTATGACACTATTTTTTGCAGCACATGACTTTGCTACCGCGTCCGTGTTGTATACAGAAATCATAATCTGCACGTAACAGTTATCATTTGACCTGTCAACCGATGTGTGGACAGTGGCCATGC
>JASSRZ010000042.1:12104712-12164872 GCA_032164315.1 Malacoctenus gilli
GTTGTATACAGAAATCATAATCTGCACGTAACAGTTATCATTTGACCTGTCAACCGATGTGTGGACAGTGGCCATGCTTAGCTGTTTAACAGGAAATAATGAAGCCCTTCCATGTATTGTGGATGTGGTTTTCTCTTGCTCTGTTTCCTACTGATAGCCACAGTTGGAGTTTTTTTTTAAAGCAAAACTGGGGACAAACCTTGTTTGTTTTCTTCCCAGTAGCAAAACACAGCTCAGCTTTGATCTCAGCAGTCACACAAGGACGGTTTTGCTCTCATTGCCTGTTTGAAACATGGTCGATTGAGGAACTTCTCAATCTGCCATGAGACATCCGTCCAAGTCACAGACATGTACACTATCATATCCCATGACTAGTGTTGTCTATTTATATATATCCTGACCATGAAACAAGAAGGAGTTTATTTATAGCAACCACCAAGGTTGGGTTGTGAACGCTCAGTCTTTATGGACACAGGGGAGAACAAGCATGTCTTTGAGTAGCTTTGAGTAGGCTGAAATCTCCTGGAAAGCTGCTTCACCACCAGGTGAGTTGAGGTTTCCAGCACCATCCTTTGCTCACTGTTTCATTTCCCCCCTCTCGAATGAAAGGATAAAGAAAACAATCTCATTGTGGCTCAGTTGCTAGGAAACAGCTCGGGTTCAATTTTTGTGCGCATCAAGCTGCGCTCGGTTCCTTCCAGTTAAGTAGTTGACATTTTCAAACACCGACTGCCTCGATTTACGATGCTTGAACAAGCGAGAGGAAATGGCTGAATAAGTGAGACTGAAAGGTTCCAAAAGCCCGCCTGCATTTGTTTCAACGAGGATGAGTAATCTCTGGGTTGTTCTTCACGCAGGGACGCACAATGCTCACCAGCATCACTGAGGGGATTCTCTGCTGCCTGACTGGGAAAGCTGCCAGTCTGGTTTTGCCCCTGGAGTCGTCCGAACCCTCCGATGGTTTTGAGTTTGTGGAGGTGAAACCTGGGAGGGTCCTGCGTGTGCGACACATCGTCCCAGAGCGCCAGCCCATAGAAACAGACAAGGAGGTTGCAGGAAAGGAGCACGTTGACTGCGAGAGTGACTGCTCCTCCGAGGACTCCAAAAATGACACGGACAATGGCAGCAGTGTTCACTGCAAGAGGAAAATCACAGTCTACCGCAATGGCCAGCTGGTGATTGAGAATCTTGGAGATGTTTTGCACTCCGAGATCCTGCAGTGTCAGGACGGGGATTTGGAGCCCTGCAGCACCGTCGAGGTGGAACTTGCTGACTACAAGGAAATGGCCTCCTCTCCCGATCCCAACCCCGCTCCTCCGCCGGTTCCTCCACATGCCGGGGAACAGAAACCGGCCCCCCCTCCTCGCCGCAGACGTCGCAAGCCCAAGCGCACAGTGCTCATCGATTCTAAGAGGGTGATCTCGAGCTGCAAGGGAACACACTCGGACGTAGCCCTGTTTTTTGTGCACGGCGTGGGGGGTTCTTTGGACATTTGGAACAGCCAGCTGGACTTCTTTTCTCGGCTTGGCTACGAGGTCATCGCACCTGACTTGGCAGGACATGGCGCGAGTACTGCGCCACAGATTGCAGCAGCTTATACCTTTTACGCTCTGGCAGAGGACCTCCGCGCCATCTTCAAGAGATATGCTCGTAAACGTAACATTCTTATTGGCCATTCGTATGGGTGAGTGCGTCTGAGACTTGATATTCTTCTTTCAAATATGCCGGAGTTTATATGATCTGATTTTGTGGCAGCAACCCACGTTTATGGAGATGTAACATTGGGATCATTTCATTTCTCCTCCTCCAGTGTGTCCTTCTGCACCTTCCTGGCCCACGAATATCCCGATCTGGTACATAAGGTGGTGATGATCAACGGGGGTGGTCCTACAGCACTGGAGCCCAGCTTGTGCTCCATTTTCCAGCTGCCGTCCTGCGTTCTGCACTGTCTGTCACCTTGTCTGGCCTGGAGCTTCCTCAAGTAAGATCCGTGTTTATGTGACGCTAAAACTGACTCCAGCTATGGTGACAATGATTCACGGCGTAGAAACTAGCTGAAGTCAAACCTTTAGAAATGAAGCTGCAAAAAAGGACTCAGATTTCTCATAACATTACCTTTCTCCGCTTGACCCCCAGAGCTGGATTTGCCCGTCAGGGTGCCAAAGAGAAGCAGCTGTTAAAGCAGGGCAATGCCTTCAATGTGTCTCCCTTTGTCCTGCGAGCCATGATGAGTGGTCAGTACTGGCCCGAGGGGGATGAAGTCTACCATGCAGAGCTCACTGTGCCCATCCTTTTGGTTCATGGTATGTGTGACAAGTTCGTGCCCATGGACGAGGACCAGCGCATGGCGGAGGTATACTCAAACTTCTTATATATGAGCAAAATCTACCTCACCAATTAAACCGAATGGAACATTTTGTCTGATGTGCATGCATTTAATTCTAATATTCTGCTCTCATCTTTGTTGTAGATCCTGTTATTTGCGTTCCTTAAAGTCATTGAGGAGGGAAGTCACATGGTCATGATGGAGTGTCCTGAGACCGTCAACACGCTCCTTCATGAGTTCTTTCTCTGGGAGCCCGACATGTCGAGGAAAGACAGTGGCAAGGCAGACACAGAGAAAACGGTTGCTGTCAGTGACTGTTTTCACACGCTGAGAATCAGTAAAACTGTGGACAAATAACCGTCACCAAGTCTAACCCCATCCCAGAACCGAGCAGAAAGCCTTTTCGGCAGGTGGCACGTGTTCTTAAGCGAGCGAGCTCTTATAAACAGGGCCACATCCTAATGATGCGGACAACCAGTGGTGCTCCGTGGTAAAGCAAGGAAGAGCACGTGACAAGAAGAAGTGATGCAAATACACTGTCTGTTCCTGCTTCACCTTTTGATTCTTGATTCTGTGACCCATTGCACCCTGTCTGCAAAACTGCACATCACTTGGATGTTGAAAGGACTGTCCACTCCTGGTATTGTGTATGAAAGGTTCGTGGTTAACGGACGGCAAAAAGATGCAAGAGGTATGAATTCCACCAGACGGTGTGGGATTTTCTTCACCTTTACCTTTAACACTATGTAAAGTTCTCCTGAGCTTCTGTTGTGTCGCTTCCCTGAAACGGTGAAGCGATGGTTTGGCCCGTTTCAGATCAGCTTTTAATTGAAAGCCGGCACAATTAAAACATTCAGGAATCAGAAACGTTGTTTGGTGGTGAAAGACAAGGAAAAAAGAAAAAGGTAAATGGTTGACGATATTGATGTGTTTTCACATGCTGACTACCTGGTAGCATTGACTGGGCAAAAGACATTGAATATATACGAGTGTATGTGCAAAATGTAGTAATAATTGCATCACATGCAAACATAAATTATAGTATGACTGAAGAATCGTTCACTTGCAATCCTGCCACATATTATTAACACCCATTAAAATGTGCAGTGTCATGGTCACAGGTATTGTCGCCACAACTGACTGATAGATGTCCGATTTACAGAGGTATATTTATCATCTGCTGAACCCTGACACAGACCTGAAACGTTGAAGCTAAGTGTCAGTCATAAGCACAATGTAACCAGCTCATCTATTTATAAATGCATGGAAAATTAAATAATGGTTAGATGAGATAAAACCTCACAAAAGCTGTTTGCGGAAAACAGATATATATGAAAAAAACACAGATAAAATAAAATTCCCTGTTTGTTTTTTCATGCAGCCATTTTGAAATATATATATATTATCCTAAGGATACGAGATATGGAGTCCCTGCATGAGTTCAGAGTGTGAAAACAAATGAGAGTTGTGTGGACACTTGCATTATTATTAGCATTGTTTTATATTCAACCCTGAAGTAACAACTGCCAAAACAAACTGTGGTTGTGTTGACCTCCTGAAGCTGCTGTGTCTCAACCTATTCAATGCAAACAAGTGTGTTCCTCTACTACTCAACTTCACTCTATATTATCTATTTGTATCAGACTAAAACAACAAGTGGAACATTTTACTAACTGAATTACATTCATTCGTGGATGCTGCTTTGTCTCATAGTGGGACAGTGAGGTGTGTGTGAAAGCACAGTCGAATACACCCTGGACAGTGCTTATCTATTGACTGGATATTTTACTGTTTTGAGTAGCAGGGGGTTAAAAAGTGGAACGATTTGAAACTGGATGTTCTGTGCTTATGATTAAATATGAGTCAGCCAAAGGAGACATTTATGCTCACCAAACTGATCTGTTATATATGCATCTGGAGAGAGTGTGGATGCGACGTGGCTGGTTTTATGCAACCGGGATGAAACAGACAGATATAGCGTTGAAATGAACACATCCGACCGAAAACATGAAATTTTCTCTGAACTTTACAAAAAGCCAACAAGTGCTGCTGATGCAACGTACTGTATGTCTCCTACAGTGTAAAAGGTCAGTAAAGTTGTATGGACTACAGGGTGCACATGTTCCTCTTATGCTAAAAGTGTGCAAATACAGTTTGTCAGTGCTCATATGTGCTATATCTTTTTGTGGTTAACAAAAATGTGTTAATGTTACTGTTGCATTTATTCATGGGAATCATATTATATGCACTGCCTGAATGTAGATGCATATAACATTATATAGCCTATCAGAACAATTGGATTCAGTGTATGGATGTGCCTTTCCTGGCATGAAATAAAACAGATCTTCACAGTGAAAAGTGTTGTTTCATTTTGTTGTCATGCAATATTTTAATTTAGACTTTGCTGACCACAATGTAAGTCAGCTGCCTAAAGAGGGGACGTGAAAACATACATTCGAAGACAAACTGTAATAAAGATACATGAAAACACACACAAATTCACACATACACATCTGCCAGATAAAACTTCCTGTCCAAATTCTGCTGAAATGTGCCTCCCTTGCATTGAATATATATTTAAGGTATCAATGAGACATCAAACCAAGCGCGCAAACAAATTTCAGATTCAGCCTCCCTTGCCAATACCTGCAGATGGAACTGAACGCGTCCACCATTCACGCGAATACGTTATAGCCAGCGTATGACGTTGATACGACTCAGTCGCTTATTGGTTGAGCGTGTTCCATGCGTGCTGTGGTAAACAACATCCAAACAGCGTGAACGTGCGTGAGAGACGTAATGGAGGATAGTGGTATTCTCACTGTAGGCTGTTAGCGAGTACTTTTCCACTTTGCAATGTCCCGAGCTTCGGTTTCTGCGGATTTCTAGGTAATTGAAATACCAACGACAACCCCTGAGTCAAGAGAGCGGGTGGTAAGTCTTTGCATGTCGAGATAACTTGTGCTAGGGAAGGAAAATTAGGTATCACCCAACGGTACAGTGGTTGCTATTCATCTAGGACCCCGGATACGGCTAATGGAGTTGCTAACATACGGGCTTCGTCTATGTGATGGTGAAGACATAATTCGTGTAACCGCTCACACGTTCTGTGCACGTTATGTAGATTTTACACAGGTCTCAATGACTGTAATTAAACTCGGCGGTTTATTACGAATTTATGCTATTATTGCGAGCGTTTTGGGTTAGCTTTAGCCAAGTTTGCTAGCCAGCACGTTCTACAAATGAGCTATGTTGAATGCAGTGCAGGGAATAGTCTCATCCGTTTATGGTGTTGACGTGAACCAGATTATTTTGGACAAGGTACGCCGACTTTTGACCACTGCGTCGGTCATTTTTCTCAATGCTTAGTTGTGAAAGGACTTTTCATCGAGATACATTGTACCGTTTGCGTGACTTGAGCTTCTCGGGAGTTGAACCGCAGTGACTACTGTTACTGTCAGGCGAAGTGGTGCTAATGTTATGCTGTGTGCCGAATTAGCTCTTGTTTCACAATTTAGCACTTGAGCTAACTTGAGCTAGCTGGGCTTTAAACCATCAGGCCGCACTGAAACTGACGCCAGGGGAGACGGGACTTTTCCAGTGGGGCGGTAATGGTCTCCTTTTGAACGGGCCACGTTAGCTTATCCGCGCCATGGTGATTAAACATGTTGCTATACGAGACTATTTGAATTACATATTATTCTCTTCAGTCATGATTAAACATTTTAAAAAGCTGTGAAAAATATGTGAAAATGTAATTTTTTTTCATGCTTGAGCCTGGAATCAATAACTGTGGGTCATTGTAATTTCCCTGAATGAGATCAATGGTCATTTGTCCAAATCAGAATTTCTGGGTCAGTGTTAAGTGAAATTTTAATACATTTATCTGATAGAATTATCGCTATATGTACAATATGTTTGTTTTTTGTTTTTTTACTCAAATGATCTCATCAGTCTGTGACTAAAGAAGCTGCACAGGGTCATGAACAGGTTAAGTCACATTGTCCATAATGGACCAACTAAATAAATAAAAATCATGAAATGCAATTTTCCGCTTGAAATTTGCAGGAGCTGCCACCAGGTTTCAGGATGGCCTCAGATGCAGGTTCCCAAAATCATGGTTCCAAAGGGATCATGACTTTCTACCCCACTGCTGAGGAATTCAAGAATTTCTGCCGCTACATTGCATATATTGAGTCCCAGGGAGCACACAAAGCAGGCCTTGCTAAGGTAAGTGATACTGCACCGTGTCAAAGAGAATCCAGTGTTTCTTAAAAACTGGCGTAAATTCAGATTTTAGTCTTTCTTTGCTGGTTCTGGGAAGAGTCTATAAGCATGCTGTCCAAAACCAAACTTTCTTGTTTGTTTTTTTCCAAATTCAAGTGGTTCTCTGATGCGCCGTGAAAAAGTTTCGCTTTTAGATTCTCTTCTAATATTTCTTGTACTCTTTCGCTAAACCTGGTGTTATTTCAAAAGCAGTGGTGTCTAAAATATCTTAAAGCAACCCAAACTAAAAAAAACTATAACTTATTCCTGCTTTCCCCCCTAGATTGTTCCGCCAAAGGATTGGAAGCCTCGAGGGTCTTACGATGACATTGATGACTTGGTGATCCCTGCGCCCATTCAGCAGGTGGTGACGGGCCAGTCAGGCCTTTTCACGCAATACAACATTCAGAAGAAGTCCATGACTGTCAGAGAGTTTCGCAAGACAGCCAACAGTGACAAGTGAGAAGCGCTGGAATAAATCAAAATATAGCTTGTTCTTCAGACAATCTCATGTGCTACATGGTTGTTACTGTTATTTTCTATTTTTAAACATTCGATAGGTTCTGCAGTCCCCGTTATGATGATTTTGAGGAGCTGGAAAGGAAGTACTGGAAGAATGTGACCTTTAACCCTCCCATATACGGGGCTGATGTCAACGGGAGCCTTTATGATCCAGTAAGTAGTCATTCTTGCAAAATGTTCTGGGTGCACACCTTATTTTCATTGGCTGCTCACATAATGAGTGCTGATCATGAGACCACAGGTATAAATTCCCCTTTCAAATCTGCTTTCATCTCTTGATTTTATTATGTTTGTTTTATTCTGACAGGATGTGAAGGAGTGGAATATTTGCAACCTGGGGACAGTTTTAGATACTGTTGAACGTGACAGTGGCATTACTATCGAGGGTGTGAATACACCCTACTTGTATTTTGGCATGTGGAAGACGACCTTTGCGTGGCACACTGAGGACATGGATCTCTACAGCATCAATTACCTGCATTTTGGAGAGCCCAAATCATGGTAAAGAAAATTGTTACATCATCAAACTGTGCTTTTAAAAAAAGAAATGTTTCAACATTGAGTCACCCACTGTCTGACACATGTGTGGGTGTTATCTTGCAAGGTTTGGATGAAAAACATGTTTTAAAAGAACAGGCAGCTCAGTTTATTTTGAGACATTGTGTTGCCTTACAAAGTATTATAGTAGCCCATCAAATCTGTTCACCAGGTGTGTGATGTGTCACTTTGTCTGACTGAGAAGCACATGAATTGAGTTGATTTTTATTTGGCTGTCTACAGGTACTGCGTTCCTCCAGAGCATGGAAAAAGACTGGAGCGTCTTGCCAAAGGTGAGACTATAATGGAATAAAAGTTCTACTTAGTCTTCTTTCTATAAAACTGCGATAATGGATACAAATTTTTTCTGGATCATGACAGTTAATGATCATGTGGCAATATTTTATCTCACCAAATGATTGAATATCTTTTTTTGAAAAGCAAAATGATGTCATTCTTGTAATGTCTTTTTGAAAATATGCGATGCCTTACAAAAACATTGCATTGCTTGTTATCATACAGCTTAAATACTTTTTGGACCATTCAGTTCAACAACTATCTATTATTTTGCATTTTTTAACTCTTTCAATGTTCTGCTTTCTTTTTCAGGGTTCTTTCCGGGCAGTTCTCAGAACTGTGAGGCCTTTTTAAGGCATAAAATGACTCTCCTCTCTCCTTCAATATTGAAGAAATATGGCATTCCATTTGAGAAGGCAAGTCTTACTATTCACTATAAAACCTTCCTACTGTACCTGATACATTACAAAACTCAAAGAGCACACAGGGTTTAGTTTTTACTGTATCGTAACTGGACAGCTGGTTTTCATGAAAAATCCATTTGTGTCGGATCATGTCCGACCAAAACCAGAGTTGGTCTTACGATATGATAGAGCAGCTTAAAAAAATCACAGTGCACATTGTGAACTCTATTACAACTGTTTTATCTTGTTTTTTCAGATAACACAGGAAGCTGGTGAGTTCATGGTGACCTTTCCCTATGCCTACCATGCTGGATTCAACCATGGTTTCAACTGTGCCGAGTCCACCAACTTTGCCACCGAGAGATGGATTGAGTATGGAAAGCAGGCAGTTTTGGTGAGTGACTACCAGCAACAGTACAGAAACAACACATCTGTATGTGCCATTCAGATTTAGTTCTAAGACTCCAACATTCTTTCTTTTTTTTTAGTGTTCGTGTCGTAAAGACATGGTGAAGATTTCCATGGATGTTTTTGTGAGGAAATACCAGCCGGACCGCTATGAACAGTGGCTGGCAGGGCGGGATGTGGTAACAATCGATCACTCGCGTCCTACACCTGAGGCCAAAGAGTTCCTTGGCGAGTCTTTCAATGACATCACCAACAGCAGTAACAGCAGCTCCGTGGAGAGCTGTGGGGATGATGGCGAACGTAAAAAGTACGTTGTTACCACGGAAAGTAGTGTTCTGTATTTTCTCACTTTGTCATTATAAAATGTAGTACTTAAAAAGATGTTTATCTCATATGACTAGGAGACCCTTGTGATTCTTTTGTGTAGAATTGACAACAACTAGAGGTCATTTAAGACCTAAATTGCTCAGTACTCGACTGGACTTCTATCATGTTGCATCAGTGCAATTGGACTGATGATTCATAATTTGCACTGGTTGAAAGCAGTTCTACAAATGTACTTGGGACTCGGCCAAGTCCGTAACAGAATTCCCAATGCATTATCACACCTCACAGATGGTGTTGCTGAGAGTATTTCAGGGTCCAAATAAGTATTTAAAGAGTGGTTACATGTAAAGTGTGACATTTAACAAGTCAAAATACAATTCTCATTATCACCCTTCCCTCTCTTGCTTAGCACTAAACAGAGGATAGAGACAAAGAGACACAGAGTTTGTCTGGAGGTACCTGAAGAGGTTGTCCCAAAGGATGAGGAAGATGAAGATATGAAGCAGTATGGAAAACGTCCCAGACTGAGTCTTATCCCTCCACGTCCTACTATGCAAGATGGCAAGAGAAACAAAGGTACTGTGCACCTCTACATTTCTTCTAATGAGCAATACTTTACCTTCTTCTTTCGGCTAAATGTAATTTATGTTTAAAAATGGCTTTTTCTTTCTGTTGCTGAACTTCCAGGCCCTCCTAAGTTGGTTGTCACACCAACGAAGCTCACGCTAATGGATCCATTTCACAGGGGCTTGACCCAAAGTATCGGTGACGGAGGCCGTCCTCCTCATTATACCAAGACTCGAGCTCCTGCAATCTCATCTCAGTCCAAACCGAGAAATGGACATCTGTCTGTTTCAGTTGCGCCCACATGGACAGAATCAGCAGCACAACCTTCCCGAAAAATGGGCGTGGCCAGCCTGCTTTTTCACAAAACCCTGTCTCCAAAAGATGCCCTTCAGGTGCACAGCTACACCGGAGAACGGCAGCAGCGGCAGCAGCAGCAGCCCCACACACAGCTCCAGGTGCACAGCTATGCCCGAGAACATCAACCCCGTCACCTCCAGCACAAAGTCTGCTTAGCATCACAAACACAGATTCAGATTTCATCTTGGGCGCCAGGCGCTGCGGGAATGGCCCCCCTGAAAGTGCTTAAAATCATGCACTCGAATGGAGCACCGAATGTAACACAAGCACAGATTCCAGCAATCCAAGAAAAAGAGATTGAGCCTGTTGAATGTCCGCCTAAAGTGGAGGAGCCTGAAGTTAAGCCGACAAGCCAGTCCGTTCCTGCCCAGATCCAAGTGCAACACCAAGGCACCCCCCAAGAGAAGACAGAGGCTCCAAAGACCACCAAAAGAAAGGTCTGTGCTTTCACTTTTTTCACTTGCATTTTCTTGCATAAAATCACAACCAAGGCTAGAAAATGAAGCTGCCACTGATGGTTTGAAATATAACATTTTGTTGCCTTTATTGCTGCTTTGTGCATGTTGTTCGATTCTTTTGATGTTCAGCATGTATTGTCATCTTTCTAAAGCTAACAAGGATGTATACGAAGAAGCTTTTAGCTGCCTGTGGTTTGATTGAAGGCCACTTTCGAGAGCAGCGGAGCTAATCTATTTTTTCACTTAACCACTTGATAGTAAACACTTGTGTTGTGCTCGAACTCTGTGAATGAACCAGCGGACCTCTCTGGTGGCTCTGTACTGGTGCATTTTCCTGGCATGATGTCTGCTTACTAATCCTGTGGATCTCAACTTCCACATATTATTCTACTAACAAAACAACGGTTGTAGTGGTCTCACTGGCAGATCACACATTTACGGGAAATGTCTGAAACCTGCCATGAAAGTTCAATGTTATTCCTGCTGTTTAAACTGCAGAGTAACCAATGCCCCCTTGCGGATAGTGGCATTGTCATCCTGAAAGACACCATTCCCGTCATAAAACCAAAGCACGATGAGGTGATGGTGGTTCCTCAGAATAATTACGTAAGTAGTTGCCGTTTGTGTCTCAAAGTTTTCTGAAGTCGTGGTTGAATCTGATGTTTATCTGGATATTTCTAAATACCAGTACAGAGCCCCCAAAAGGCCTCATTGTTGTGATGCCACATGACATGATTTGGCTTTCACTGCAGTGTTCAGAAAGCTGAGCATGTGGCTCGTTTTGAAATGTTTTGCTTCACTTTTCTTTGACCAGCAGGTGGCAGAAGAGCAATCTTACTGCAAGTCGGTGGCAAAGAAGCAGCAGCAGCAGGCAGAGCTTTGCAAGCTGCCTCGCCATCACCCGCTCATCAGAGAGTTACTGAGTGACGACGGTCTGTAGTTTTTGCAGATGTGGAGTTGTATGCAAAGCTTCCATTCACTTTTATGCTTACGCTGCTTGCTTACTTTTTTTTAAAACGACCTCCCTGTTTATCCTCCTCTCTACAGATGTTCACACGAATGTAGAGAAAGAGCCAGTAGAAAAAGAGGAGTGGGCAAAGCCCCTAACCCAGTTGTGGCAGAGTCGGCCATATAACCCTCATGCAGAGAGAGACTACAACAAAAGGATGGGCCAGCAGGCTCCTTACTGCTCTATCTGTCTGCTCTTCCACACTTACCATCAGGTAAGTCGCCTCCCACAAGTTCTCATAACGGGAATGTTTTTGTCTCTTTACAGTACATTAATTAAAATATCCAAAATACCTTGACATGCCATATATCAATCAGTATTTGAAACCGACACGTTCATGAATAAAAAGTGACTTATTATTCCCAGTGGGTTACATTGGCGGGATCCGAGCTTTCAAGGTCAAAGAATCTACTAACAACTGTCTGCCCTTTCGAACTCTGTTCTTCTCAAGTCTGATTCCAGCTCCAGCACGATGCTGATCAACCGTCCAGGAGGCCATCAGTGGTCCAAACCACTCATCCCTGAGATGTGTTTCAACACTCAGTCCAACAAAATGAGTGACAGTGGAGAGGGAAC
This sequence comes from Malacoctenus gilli, assembly GCA_032164315.1. NCBI lineage: Eukaryota > Metazoa > Chordata > Actinopteri > Blenniiformes > Labrisomidae > Malacoctenus > Malacoctenus gilli. Next base: position 12,116,767 of record JASSRZ010000042.1, read on the forward strand.
ACTTTATAACCCTAATGTAGCAGAGGACGGGACCAGCCGGCTGGTCAGCTGTGCTCAGTGCTGCGTTCGAGTACACACAAGTAAGCCTTTTTTTATTGTCTTTTTTAGAATATGATTGTTTTCTAGAACTTTCCGTCGGGGACATTACAGATGAGTTCAGTACGACTTTTGTTTCAAAAGAGAGTTGATATTTAGTCGTGTTTGTATGATACATTAAGTGATACAGCACTTAAATATCTGACTTAAAACGAAACAATTAGATGCCAATGAATGAAACTTGCTACACGTTGGTCTGATCCTGTTTAGGTTGCTATGGCGTGTCAGGTGATGGAACGGAGTTGGACGACTGGCTCTGTGCTCGCTGTGAGGCTGACGCCGCCACTGAGGTCAGTTCTTACATGAAGACACTTTGCTGCAGATAGTTGCATTAAAGCCAGTTATTTCAGTCATTTATGAAACTAATAAGCCCCAAACGCGGCAGCCATGTGCCCTCAGAGGTGATACACGCACGCATGTTCTTGTTCTGGTGATAAGAACAACAGCTTTTTACATTGACCTGAATTTGGCTGCATTATACACGGACATGTTTTTGTGATTATATGCATACCAAATAGTGAAATGCTTTGTCCTGAAACAACCTAAAATGAAAACCATATGGTGACATTGAGGGTTCAACAGTATTGTACTTCCTCATCAGAGAAAAACGTCCAGACCTGGTTTGAGCTTCTGTGACTACAATTAAAGAACAAAATAAACTGCCATTTCAGGGATGTGGCTTGAAGTGGAAGCTCACTGCTGCTGCTGCTGCTGCTGCAGCAGCATGTAAAAACCCAGCAGAACAGTTGTTGATTAAAGCTTGTTATCTACTCTTTTGTCACACATCCCCCCTTTTTTAAGTTGTGTTTGATTTTACCTGTAAATGATCCTGCCCAACAGCATCACAAATTGAGCTTGTATTGTTGTGCATTTAAAGTGACACCTGCCGACTTTGTCACACTTGACAGAACTTGGCTCAGGTTCTCGCTGCTTCCTTTGTACTGGGACAGTGAGAGTGTCCCCTTCCTTTCTTTTGTTTTTGTTTGGAGATTTTTTACCCCCCACCTTTGTGTGAGGATTTGATCTTCACATTTTCTTTGCTTACAGCATTCCAGTCTGCTCGGAACAATAGAAGGCTGTGAGATAATCTGGGAATGTGATCTGGATTTAGCCCAAACCACTCCGACCGCAAGCGGACATTGTTCCATTTTGTGGTCTATTGAGACAAATTAGTGTTATATATTTTCAATGTTCCAAACGCAAATATTCAACAGAACTTGTCACTTTTAAAAAAAGTTATGTCTACTTCTCTGCAATTTACTTTGGTGGGTTCCGGCTGTAAATATGGTTGCTGCATGTCGCCATTGATCTCCGTGACGGTAATTTCACTGAGTGGTTGCATTTTCTTGTTTCTAGGATTGCTGTCTTTGTTCGCTGAGAGGTGGCGCTCTGCAGCGAGCCAACAATGACAAGTGAGTGGTACCAGCAGAGAGCAGTGCTGCCTACGGCCACATTGCATTCTCTCTGACTGCCTGTATTCTGTCTTCTCCATCAGTTTGTCGTGTGTGCACATGGGCATTAAAGGCCCTTCAGCCTGTGGTTATTTCATTGTTTAATGTAGGACACGGTTTCTAAATGTCAGTTGAAATGGCTGGAATTGCAATACACCACAGCAATGTTTCTCAACCTCCTATCTCACGAGTTTCTTATTTTTGTTTAGAAGAAAGGTTTTCTCTTTTCCTGAAAACGAATCACTCCTGGCTTCCTTGAAACAAACTGTTTACTCTTATTTTCCAGGAAGTATACACAGTATGACTCTGCTTTGCCTGTAATAAAATATCTGAGAATGATTTTAAAGTATCAAGAAATTTGATTCAGATGGGAGTGTTTTTATTTTATATACATCCTTTGGGATCTTTTGCGGGTATTTCTTCTTGATAGAAATGCAGTTCGACTGTCTACAGTGTTCAGTTGTGTGAATTGCTGCATGGCTCGATTGTTGAATTCACATTGCTGAATCGAGTTTTGACATTTCTGGAAGCGTTGGACCCTGGACGCTGTATTGTTTGTCCTGAATCCATTTTCTGTTTGCCTTTTGCACAGGTGGGTTCATGTGCTGTGTGCCATCACTGTGCTGGAGGCTCGCTTTGTCAACATCACTGAGAGGAGCCCCATTGACCTCTCTGCCATCCCTCTGCCACGGTTCAGACTGGTGAGAGCCGACCGTTGCTGCTGCGTGCTGTAAAGTGGTTCAGCTGCACAGTTACATGACACCTCCTTACTCTCTACTAATTTGGGTTTCTGTGTTTGAGTAATTTTAGCCTGACCTCAGAAGTTTCACCAAATGTAGCAGCTACACAGACCACAACACTCAGAGGAGCTTCATCTAGGCATTCAGCCTCTTTTGTGGGCAGATTTTAAAAACACTTGAATTCTTTTTTCAGGCTTCCTGACAGTAATGTCAGAAACAGTTTTTCTTTAAATTAGTTTAACCAAACTGTTCTAGAATAAGGTGCATTATGAATCAAAAGCTCTAAATATGACTACAGATGTCTAACTTTTTGTCCTTGTATAATGAGTCTAACATTGATGGAAGTTTCACAATTGGAATCAAACAACAAGAAGAATAAAATCCTTCGGATGTTCTTCACATTTGACTTCACATGAAGGAAATTCACCTTCTCGGTTCATGACACATACACGACCTCCCTTGTCGTCCTTTTTTTTGAGCGGCTCTAATTTTAGGCTAAGTAATTGGTGTCTGGGATTTGTTGGCAGTAACTCATATTTTACTCCATCCAAGTGAAGTAGAGCGACGTAAACTCTATTTGCCAAAATGGAATTGCACACAAACACAACGACTCGCAACTTTGCAGGCTCTAGGCTCATGAGGTAACGATAAACCAGGCGATAAATCAACCGTAAAAGCATTTTTGAATGCCCGGCTGATTCTTGCCTGCATGGCGGGCGGCAGTCTAAAAATCAAACACGAGTTGTCGGAGTTCTCGCCTGTCGTGTTTGCACATTGCTGTTGGTCGGTCCCATGGTTCATTTTTTTTGCCCCTAACGGTCTTGTTTGGGTTTGCATATCTTGCTCTCACGATGCTTTCCTCTCGACTTGTTCATGGTGTTTTGATTCACTTCTGATCTGAGCTTCACTCCTGATGGCATCTGCGTGTGGCTCTCAGTAATTGTACAGATTTAACCTTTGTGGTGCCTTTTGGCTGTCTTCATGCTCTCACTTCTCCTTTCTGGTTCCTGTGTGTTTCTCACCAACGTGCTGCTGAACCGTTCAACAGAAAAGGGAAAACCTGTAACTCATGCAGTTTCCTTTACGTTGTTCTGTGCTGTACTTTTTTCTTTGACATTGTTCCCACATTCCTACACGGAATAGAGCGGATGGATGCATGGTCGACTTCAGTGTGCGAACCCCCTGAGGCTTGTTGACGATAACTGCAAGGCTTTGTTCTCATCAGTTGGCTTTTCTCTATTGTTTAAGATCTGAAAGGACCAACTTCAAAATGCACTGGAAGTTATTCGCATGATGTCAGGACCTTTATAAATTATGGAAAGGAAGTTGTGTAACTTCCATCCTCATATCTGGGTTCCAGCTCGTGTCTGGGTCTGCTTGGGCATTTTTTTTTAATCATCCTCTCTTTCCTCTCCTTCTTGACTGGTTTCCTTTCACCTCCTTTCCTTCCCCTGTATGTCCTTTTCCTCCATCCTGCCACTTGTAACTAACCGCCCTTGTTTCCCTTCTCCGCTTGTGTCTTTGTCGCTCTGGTAGAAATGCATCTACTGCAGGAAAAGGATGAAGAGGGATGTGACTGGCTGCTGTGTGCAGTGCTCCCATGGGCGTTGCTCCACCGCGTTTCACCCCACCTGCGCTCAGGCAGCTGGCGTCCTCATGCACCCGGACGACTGGCCGTTCATAGTCTTCATCACCTGCCACAGACACAAAGCGCCCGTCATACCTGAGGTAACCCTTCAAAACCACTGTCAAGGGAATCAAATGTCTTATTATTATGTTTTATACCGTTCTCCTGACAGTTACTGTTGGTAGCAAATCACCCTGGGTTCATCCATCTTCCTTTGCTCTCTCATTGCAAAGTTTGATGTGTGTGAATAAAAGAATAGCTAGCATTTCTGTACTAGTTTTAAAGCTGACTTCTTGTGGTAGGGAGACAGTTTTTTTGTGGTTGTTGCTTAACTCCTGAAAATTCTTCAGTCTGCCAAAAAAAAAACATTTTATGAGATCAACTCCCCTTTAGGTCGTTTCTGGATTTTCCCTCCATATTTCTACTTGGCAACCAGGAGTTTCTCAAGTTTGTCCTCTCAGTGTAAATAAGGGTTCCTGTTATGGTATCAGAGTTCAGTTCAGTTCACCAGTGTTTACTGAAACGGCAGTTTAATGACTGATGTTTGATTTCGATGCCTTCCCAAAGGCAGATGAGAAGCTTGTGTGGACTCTGGATAAAAGCTAACATCTGAGTGTAACTTGGTGAACACAAAAGATGAACAAAGTAGATAAATTAGGTTTCCCATTTCAGACCTCTACCATTTTTGCACAATCCTGGAGTATTAATCATGGATCTCTGGTTAGTGGTAACTAGACATTGTCAACCCAACAATACTGCTCTGGTCACAATTTGAATGTTTACTCTCACAGATTTTCTTCTGTGAAACAATCCTTTGAAACAGTTAAGTTGGTGTAGCTGAGGGCCCCTCAGAGGGGAGTCCCACTGTCCAAATTGTTCTTGCTGCTTTGATGTTCTTTGTCCTGGGAGACAAACATCTGCTCGGTCCTGTCAGGAAAAATTCTTGTCCGGCAAACGGTCTTTCTGCGAGTGTCTGTTGTTGAAGTGCTGAGTTATGTGGCTGCAGGTCTGAGCCTGTCGGTGCAGATTCTCATCTGTACTGCTCATATCTGTGTTTTCCCATAGTGCAGAAACAGCAGAATGTGACTGACTCGTCTCTGGATTATGATCTTTGAAGAGCACGAGTGATGAGTTTTTAAAAGCAACGTGTTCTTTCTTTTTGTAGCGAAACTTAACTTCCTTGCGGGAGCTTGCAGTGGGTCAGAAGGTCATCTGTAAAAACAAAAATGGACGTTACTACCACAGCGACGTGGTGGAGCTGACTACAGCCACCTTCTATGAAGTGGGATTCGACGATGGCTCGTACAGCGACAACCTTTTCCCTGAAGACATTGAGGTTTGTAAGATTCCTCGGCCATGTTTAAAAGAGCGTGTGCTTGTTGGGCAACGAGCGGAAATAATGACGAGAGCTGAGACAGTCCAGTTCCCGTTTAATTTCCTTTATCGGCAAGTGTTCCTCCTTTTGCGCAAGGCCTGCGTTCACCTTCGGATTTATCTGCAGAGCCGGGACTGTGTCCGACTCGGCCCACCCACTGAAGGCGAAGCCGTCCAGGTGCGATGGACGGATGGGTTGATATACGGAGCCAAGTTTGTCGCGTCACACTCCATCCCCATGTACCTGGTAAGCACCCCCCACCACCACCACCACCACCCCCCCCCCCCCACCACCCCCCATCCTCTTGTATCCCTCTCAGTTTGACAATAACCAGCATTACTTACGTGTCTGTTTCTGCATGTTCAGGTGGAGTTTGAGGACGGCTCACAAATCACAGTCAAGCGAGACGACATCTACACGCTGGACGAGGATCTTCCCAAACGAGTCAAGTCACGACTGGTAAACACAGACGCGCTCAGAAAAACCATCACATGCGACGGTTCCGAGTGAAGTTACTGTTTGCGTCGGATCGGCAGCGCAGCCAAACCGTGATGTGTGTGTTTGTATGCGTGATGTTTTTTCCTCCGTCCACAGTCGGTGGCGTCGGACATGCGTTTCGAACTCTTCACACAGAGCGAAGTCAAGCAGAACTCCAAAAGGCAGCGGGTGATCAACTCCCGCTACAGAGAGGACTACATCGAGCCCGTCATCTACAGAACCATCATGGAGTGATGTCCTTTGTCTCTTTTCTCATCTTGTCATCTGCTTGCGTTCTCATCAGCTCACCATCATGAGGTCTTAATTTCCCTTTCTGGCATCTCTGCCCACCCTTCATAGGAATAGATCCCACCGTCTTGTTCTTCCACCACCTGTCAGGTTTCATATTTATAAACTACGGCTGGGACTCTCGATGACTGTGTGTGTGTGATGAACTTATTTTTTCATGCCCATGTTCGATTTTATTCCTCTTTTCATTATTTCTTTTTTCTCAGGAAGAAACCATGAGTGAGTGGGTCATTCAATATTGGAAAAGTTGAACTATTGATTGGAGATAAATGTTTTTTGTTTACAAATTTGGTGGAATAAATAAACTTCACACTGTGTACAGTTGGCAGTTTTTCTAATGACGCCTTCTTAGCGACATGCATCTGTTATTTCCGTGACAGCCGATCATAGTCATACTCTGCCGTCGTTGAAGTGAGGCTTGGATTCGGTATTTATGCAGTTTGAGTCGACTCTTTGTGACTTTATTGTTCATTTCCAATCATCCGTTGAGCAACTGAAGAAAGAAGGTACAACCCCAAAGAGTCCTTTCAATACTTGTCTCAATGTTTTTCTTTTGTTTTGTTTTTTTTAATGTACCCACTTTGTGTTTTTTTAATGCTTTGATTGTACTACCCACCTCATGCTTTGCACCTGCAGTTGAAAAGCGTACACAAGCGTGTACTTGATTGGAGTCCTGCATCTTCTGTGAGAACAGAGGGGGTCTCGGCCCTCCATTCATTTCAATGGGCCAAGTGGGCTTTCCCTCTTCTCTTTTGGTCCATTTCTAACTGTTGTAATTATTGTTATTATACTTTAATTTATGCGAGCATATTGAGTTTGAGAGCAAAGCTATTTTTATCTTTTTCTCAATATTTGTAGAAAGCTACAGATGTATTTATATTTATTATAAAGAGAGGTTTCCACGGCTCTCCTCTCCTCCTGCTGCAGTTTGGAGGGTGAGAACAAACTGGCTCAAGTTCATCTTTAATCGGAAGGCACCTGCTGTTGCCAAGTGTCAGTTTGTGTTTTGCTCAAATTTCGGTCGATGGCTCATAGTTTCAGGTCATCGTGTGACTCGAAAGGAAACTTTGTGAAAATGCAGCAAGAGGATTATTTTCGTATTTGAAGAATCTCTCCAGGATGTTAAATCTGCTGTTGCTGCTTTGAAGTAGTTTTGTGTAGCGTTCATAAAGTTTGTCCCCCCCCCCACCCCAGTAGGACCACGTGTCCAGACACCTTTGAGCAACGGTCATTTCTTTCTCACTTGGATTTAGGTACATTTAGTTGGTAGAATCAGTAAAGGCAGATTTCAAATAAAGAGAGAAAAAATGCAGCAGTGGAGTGACATGCACAGAAGGTGCAAGTGGGAGGGAAGAGAAGGAATGACCCCCACCCCACCCACCCCCACCACGCGGTCATCGGCTCACCTCGCCACAGATCTGCTCACTTCATGGCTCTTCTTGTCTGGTTTGGTTTTCTTTTGGGTCTGTCATAAAGGCAGCATTAAATCTGTACACTCTCTTTGTAAACTTCAACTGGTTGAGTAAAGTTTGGAGGAAAAAAAAGAACGCGCACTTTGTCTTCTTTTTCCACAATGAACACTTCTTAAATAGCAGAATCAAAGGCGTGAGCTTCAGGCAGGGTTGTCGTCCAGCTGTGAGCCTCCTCGCTGTCTCTGGCTTGACCTCAGCCAGAGGTCAGCAGCTGTGCCAGAGCAGGAGGAGTGTGCAGGAACGCCGCTCACTGACACAATGTCCAGCGCAGCAGAGGTGTCTGATTTCTCTCTTCATACTTGAACAACGTGGGAGTTTGAATTCCGACAAAACTATTTCAACTTGAGATGGTAGCACAATGTCTTGGCTGGTGTGTACAAAGTGTGAAGCTGCACTCCTCTGAGGATTCTGCTTGTAATCAGACCGGATGAACTAGAAATGGGCCTCAGCAGTATTTGGCTTTAGGATCAATCACTAACATTTGCCTTTCATAAACTGTTGAACAAGGACAAACATGAAAATAGGTTGTATGTTGTACTACTGGTCTGCTTTGGTTTTGAAGGTGGTACTTTTATTTATTTATTTTTTACTTTATGTGCACCATTACACATCCTTAAAGTACTGATCGGGTTCACCTTTACTGAAAAAGATGCAAAATATTCATTTCATGATGTAAACCTTTCGGGCAAATGTTACGGAAAAGTAAAGTATTGTGCTGTTCCGGCTTTGCTCACTAGGGGTCGCAGTGCAGGAGGAGAAAATGCAACGGAGCAGCTGGCGGCAAAAATGTCACACGGAGGAAGCATGCTAACATAGAGCTCGCTAACACAAGAACACAAGAGAGAGTAAGCTTGAAGGTCGTTTCCAGGGGGAAAAAATGCTGGTTGGATTTCACATTATTCCTAAAAAACTAAATAGAACAAAAAATTACGAATGAGTGATTTGGGAATCTCTGCACCTAAAACAGGCAAACATGATAAAACTTTCAGGCACTTTGATTTTTATTGCTTGGACTTCATCGGTGCAAGGTAACTGCCGCGTCAGGCAAGCATGTCGCAGTCATATGACCGATGGTTATTCGTTTTGTGTGCGTGTGTGTGTGTGTGTGTGTGTGTGTGTGTGTGTGTGTGTGTGTGTGTGTTACAAATGTCTGCCTGTCATGAGCTTGTATGAACAATAACTATTTGTAAACTGCTGGAAAAACAAAAAACAGCTGGAATTTCTCAACACTGGTGTGAAGTTTTACTCCTCACCTGCCCTGTTATCTGTTTGGCCAAACCCCCTCAGTCTGTCATAACTCAAGTGTGACAACCTGTAATAATCTTTATGCACCTGTACTCAACTTGTTTCCAAATAAAGAGAGTGGAACCTTTTTGAACCTCTGCGGCCCAATCGACCTTCTCCGTGCAGCTGACTCAGCAGCTATATGAAGCTGGCTTTAGGCAAGAATGTGATGTAAGGAAATTTGAGAGGAAATATTGATGCCTTTTCTTATTGGTTGCTGCATATGAACAGCTTGTCGGAGTCTACATGAATCAAACATGCCTGCACAGGAGGAAGGGAACATTCCCTTCAGACATGAGATCCTCTGACAGACAAATCCCCTGAGATCGTGTGTGTGTGTGTGTGTGTGTGTGTGGGTGCGTGTGAGTGTGCGTGCGCTTGTGCGTGCGTGCGCGTTGCAGTTTTCCCCAGAAAAAAAAAACTTCAATTACCTTACACACGACTGCACACACAAAGTGACACCGCTCGCAGATTGAGGTTGCCTCGGTCAGGGGTTTGTTCCACACAGTGTGAGCTTTGGTGGGCTGCAATTTATTGTTCAGTCAGGTTGGCGTACCACATGAAAAAAAGCCACTGGGGAGTTTTTAAACTGTGTCAGCTTTGCGTTAATGAAATGAGACATTTCACTTCTCTGAAATTAGATCTTGTTTACGTCAGTGTTGGTTCAAGATTCCGCAGGTTAGATGTTCATGTGCGTGGGTGTGTGTGGGGTTGGGGGGGGTCCATCTTTTACCCACACACCAACATAACTTTATGCCCAAACTTCCTCCAAATGACATTGTGAAAAGCTCGTGTTAGGCCTTCAAGTTATTTCCCTGTTTTAGTTTCCATCTTCCTGCGCTGGCAACAACCTGCTCTGGTTTTCTGATGCCGTTCATGCGTAGATGTGGGTTTAAGTTTGACTGGCGTTTCAATGGGGAGATACCAGTTGCATAGGGTGGCGACTTAGATGACTGGTGAAACCAGCGGGACCTCCACCGTCCAGACCCTGGTGGTGGAGTGGACTCATGGATGTCTGAACATGTGGTAGACGACAGAACAACAAGCAGGAGAAACAGTGACTGCAGAAGGTAACATGGTTGAGCATCGAGCATACAGACAAGCCAGTGGTGCCAATTTGAGCCACTTTGTTCGGATCCTAAATGTTTTTTGTTACAGGTTCTCAAAAACGTTTCCATTTTCAATACAGAAAAGAGATGCGTAAGTCATTGCTAAATATTTGATGTTCGGCCTCACATAGCTACTCTAATTTTTCTACCAGTGACAGCTGTTTTAAGTGAATTTGTGTAAAAAGAAAGAGCCATTGTGTGGTTTGAGCACCACTGAAGGAAAAAAGCCAAAATGATACAGACTGACCTTGAGAACAAAGAGATTTTTCTGTGGGGCGTTCGGGACGAGCATATCATGACTGATCAGAGCACGGTCATGTGGATCCATCTGAGAGCTGTGCCCGTTTCAGTGGAGTCTCTTGTTCAGTTGGACCTGTGGAGAAGAGCAGCTCGGATCGCGCAGCATTAGTCAGAAAGGACATTCGGCTGTAAGTATTCCGACCTATCACTTCGTCTTTTCTGCTAGAGGGATGAAACCGCCATCAAATCCTGACTTCTCAGTATTACGATGTAAATCTTGGAGTTTGGTTTCCTATACGGCAAACATGTACATTTATAATGTCACTCATCGAATGACTGAGTGATGCTGACACAGTTTCTGTTTGTTTCTGAGGTCGCGTTTCACACTTCAAATCAACACAGCGTATAAAGCGGATGTTGTATTTGTTTCAAATGGTGTGAGTAAAACAACAGATATTAGGAGGAACATATTCAGCCTGCAAAGGACATGAACTCCAAAAATAATGTTGCAAGAAACTCCAGCACCTCTTGTGACCCTTCGGATGGAGAAAGCTGCATAGAAGATTTGTGAGTGGGTGAATTCATGAATGAATGCATTTAGAAATGGCTGCTCAGTATTTATGAGGGGAAAAAGATTAAAAACAAACATATTCACAGCAAACACTTTTTCTGCTATCGAGCTGACATCTATTTCTGTTGCAGAAATGCGCATGCAGACGAATGGCCCAGCTTTTTGTTTTCACACCAGTGGTCTATCTCTCAGCATGCCTTCACATCGAAACTCACACCATCGCTCCCTCCCGCCTCTCTGTGACCCAGCAGCTGCAGCTCGTTCCTCCCTTGTTACGGGCGCCGCTGTCTGCGACGCCCACACAGAGTCACATGGCAGTCAAGTGTTGCCGCTCAGGTCACTTTGTGCAACTGATGTCTACATCTTCAGAGCGGACTCCGCAGCCGAGTTGCACAACTGCTTTGCTGTCTCTGCCCATGTGCTCCAGCTTCAGAGTCTTTGAGCGCACACAAAGTAAGAGTTTGTGCACTCACAAGCATGACCCAACAGACCCTCAGTTGAATGCTGGACTTCCAGGCCTTCACAATGAAAGATCTCATTGTCTGCAGCTGATCGAAGGGGGAATGAATTGCACTGGTTGAGAGGCGCTCGTTAAACGCTTTTTCCGCTGGTTGGTTGAAGTTTCAGTCCCAACTCAAGTAAGTCTCTGCAACCAACGTACTTGTTACAACTATCATGGTATTTTTAGATGATGAATTCAGCCTCCTACGATAAATTTCAACTGTGTGTTCAGTACGAATGCATGTTTCCCTCCACTTTGTCCCCCATCACTTGTTTAGCTGTGAGAAGTCTGGAGGTAAGCAGCTCTTCTTTCTTAAGGCATGGACGGGGGCGTTATGGGTGCTCTTGAAATGAGTGTTCAAATCTCACGCTGCGTTTTGAGATGAAGCCTTCTCGATACCATATTGGTGCTTGATGCCTGCAGTTTGCACTACGTTGCCTGGAGTATCTGAGGGAGAGAACGTGACTGTACGTTTGCCCTGTTACTGCTGCCTGACTGCTCGGTGAGGACTCTTGGGTCTGACGCTAGTTCCCTGTGAAACCTCAGACAGAAAACCGACGGGAAGCAGAACAATCGCTTTCGGGCTTCCCATTGTCGCGTCATCTCTTGGCAGTTTCAGTTTATGTCCCTGCTCTCTGCAGTGAATCTCCCACCTTGTTCTCTTTCAAACACCACTGAGGCTTTTCTTCCATCTTTCACATCGTCGGCCTGTCATTCGTACTTGCTCACATTAATCATTACCGTGCCAGAGACGACAGACTTTCCTGTCATGCGAGGGAATGCCAGACATTGGCCTCTTGTCCATTACCAGGCACACACAGCACCTCACACCTCACCACTTAACACTGCTGATGGCTGACCTGGGTTCAGGGTCCTGACGCCAGTGACGAGGCTCCGCAGCGCCACAGGTGAACAGCAGGTCAGTGCACACAGGGATTACTGTCAGCCTCACTGAGTGTATGATTCACGGTTTGCCCTCCTTCCTGGCTCAGAATGGTGAAATTGTTTCAATATTGCAGTGAGGAGACGCCGGGACCTAATTTGTTGTAGTTAACATTTTGTGACGTCTTTTCCAAAGGTGCAAATCAGATAAATCATCCCCTACTGTGCTTGGCTAACCTGTTACAGTCTGACAGACAGGAAATGGTTTACAGAAACTGGGCCAAAGGTTTCTAACTTAATTTCTTGGGTTTTTACAGGAGCAAACAAAAGCCATGTGGCCTCAATGTGGCTTCAGCTGGATCAAATCATATAATCAGTGGTGTAAAACATGCACATAAGAGTTTTCATACAAACTTCTCTGCATCACTGAGCATTCTGCTTCTTGTTGTTGCATCTGCTTCTGTGTGGTCCATTGTGCCATTGGGAACATCCATCAATGATTGACTGTGATAACGTTTCCCTTGGATCTCATTATATTCCTGACTGCGCATCTTCAGTCTTTGGTGCTTTTGTTCCTGGCATTTACTTACACTGGTTCTTATGGTTATTCTACTTCTTTCTTGGTACTTTTGTCTGGTCCCTTTTATCCTTTCAAGATGTTGTCCTTGAGCAGTGCACCTGAGTCCCCTGACTGCTCTCTGCAAGCTGCGCGTCAAATCAAACCGAACCTGAATTGAGCGATCTGGCAGAAGGAATCCAGACTGTTCATGCGTTGCGTGAGGCAGCTGGCTGAAGCGTTTCACTGACCTTAGGCTAATCACCTGTCTTCATGTGCGTTGTGTGCGCCGTGCTTGCCACGACCTGCCTGCTCACGACGAGCCATTTCCGGCTTCTTGCAGGCTCCCCTCGCTCGGAGAGCTCAGCAGCATGAGCTCACTCACAAGCCCGCAGAGCCGCTGCAGCCTGGAAACATCTGACAAGTATGCGCATCGACACACACGCTCACACTTACACAAACCCACACGGAGACACAGATGGGAAAGAGTTTGTGCGCTAAAGTGACAGAGACAGAAAGTCTGGTCTTGTGGTGAGGTGAAAGTGCAACTTGATGAATAAATAAACCCTTGTTTAGCTGTCAGAGGAAGCTGAAGATCTTTGGCTTTGATGCGTTTACTGGCAGTTGTTGTATGATTATTGTTGGTATGAATGGGCTGTGCTCTCGGCAGCATTTGCGTTCCATTCAAATGTGTCCCTCCTGTTGCCACCTCATTAAACGGCAGACTGCAGCCAGTACGAGCCCATAGGTTTCCCCCCCGAGCCTCCGCATTGACCCTGTTTCATCACATGAGGGATCCAGCTCATAATCGTCTATGCAATCTTGTGTTTGCATGCACGCAATACATCCCTTTTGCAAAAACACCAGCTCAGCTGAAGTGTGGGTGTAGGACTGAAGCTTTTCCTTTCAGAAGAAATAATCCACACTGTGTTCAGTTTATTCTTTCAATGCAGTTTTTAGCAGAGGGTTTCACAAACTAGTGTGGTCTGCGTGACCCTGAGATTTCTATCTTGTATCTCTGCTTCAGCGTGTCAGAGGACTTTTTTCACTTTGGTGATTTTTCAGTTATGTCGGTGTTCTGCAACATAGATGTATGTATGACAGACCATTTTTTGGGGCAGTTTGATTCATAAGCACCTCATAATAACAGGGCTTTGCCATTTAAATACTGTGTGCATAGCCTGCAGACATGTAATTTTGTTAACTGGTACTTAGGATCTACTTTGGGTACGAGTATGTGAAGGTGCTTGGCTGTGTGAGCCTGACGATATTGAAACGGGATGTAAATGTCGTAATGCAAATGACGACAAGCCAAAGCTAACTGATCCGACTGATCCAGGTATTTCTTCAATGATCGGCCTCTGATTTATTCTATCTCTGTCCCGCAAAGCCCTCAGTTGGATGCAGGTTACTTTGCAAAGGATTAGAATGGCACCTTCTCACAATATTTAACATCTGACAAAAACCGAACAAATAGCTCATGTCCTTCTATTAAGCCATCCGTGTGTCAGTCTTGTTCACTCTGTTGCTGGTTAACTGGTGTTTGCAGACTGGGAAAGGTAGCACATTCAATATTGTGTTTGGTGTTGCCTCTTGCTGTCTCGTGAATCAGACGGTGAGTGATTGAAGATATTTGCATGTAAGATGCCGTGTTGAGTTTGGTCTGGGATCAGGGACTGGATGGCTGCAGGTGAACAGTTTAAACTTCCAACTTCCATCATTCCCACAACATCTCATCACAAGATGGAGATTAGTCGGAACAACTTGGCATTGTTTTGCTGTCAGTCGTCCCTCTGAGAAGACGGGCTGACCTCCCACGTGGCAGCGGAATCCCCCCCCCTCCCACAGAGCCACCAAATCCCCAACGTGCAGTGCTCGTGGATTCAGCTTCTTTTAAATCACAAATGTAAAAGTAGAGGAGCGTCTCACAGAAAGCAACATAAAAGCCACATCATCAGCTTAGAGGCTCTTTTCGGCTGGTGAGATCTTAAGAGTCTTACAGATTAAAGAAAAAGCAGCCTGAAAGCCTAAGTGATGCACATTAGATCATTACAGTACTTTATCCCAGAGATGATATCCTTCACATTGTCCCCCTGCTTTCACAGATTCGTCCTTTCTCCTGTAATCTGCTGCACCACAGATAGACGATTAGAACAAAAACAGTTGTTTGTGGGCCAAGGATGAATTCGTGACCTTGGCCAGTGGAGCTGAAAATAACCTCTCCAGTGTCTCCCGGAAGGTAGATGGAGAGTCTGAATGGAGAGAAGCATCAGAATTTCTTGCATGTCGTTTCAATCTGTCAGACCGGCTTTACGGAGACAACATTGATGGCTGAACAAGTAAGGCTATTTATTTTTGGCATTGTGCATTTTTCTGAAAAATATAAAAGGATGAACTTTTCAGTATCATCTTTGGAATTACATTGGGATGTCGGATTTCTGTCAAGGGCAGCCCATTGGTGTACTTTTGGGCACTTTTGCCTCACAACAAAAACGCCGCGTATCTCGAAGGAAGCGTCAGCTCTCCTAACATGTGAGACTGAAGCTGAAGATGAACACTTGGATATCTGAGGAAAGCCACAGCTGCTTTTTACCCTAATTGGAAACTCGAGCAGCAGGACTTGATAAGGTTCCTGAATGAAGGATTGCTGTGTGAATGTTCAAACGAGTAAAACAAAAAGGTTTAATTAAGGTACCTGGTTCCAAAAATTGATATTCATATCGCCTTTACAGCTGAGCTTTACAGTCCCATGCTTAAACAGTTGCTAGTATCTCTGTCAAGGCCATTTGATTATGTGACAAGCTTACTGCTGGCAAGATCTTTCGAAACTCGTGGGGAGAGCTCGAGTGCCTCGGAGACGCAG
This sequence comes from Malacoctenus gilli, assembly GCA_032164315.1. Lineage (NCBI taxonomy): Eukaryota > Metazoa > Chordata > Actinopteri > Blenniiformes > Labrisomidae > Malacoctenus > Malacoctenus gilli. Next base: position 12,132,321 of record JASSRZ010000042.1, read on the forward strand.
CTTACTGCCCTTGTACTGTACTCGCTTTCTGGAGTGTGTTCAGCTGTTATTGCCTTCCTGATGGAGCAAAATGCCAGACTATTGAGCAAACACTTCATCTATGATTCAGCTGCCTCAACAATGAATTATTCATCTTGCCACAGTTAAGTCTGGCTGCACTCGAGTTAGAATTGTGCTCAGAGATGTTGAAGCAAACATGGAAGCGCTGCTGTCACTGTTTTAAAAAAAAAAATCAAAAAAAAAATCAGTAATTACTGCGTTCAAACATTAGAGTACTGTACACCACCACCACCCTCTCCCCCTGGGATCATCTTCAGAAAAGACTATTGAGAAAAAACTAACAAAAGTACTGTCACTAACACGCAAAAGCAGGAACCTTCAAAATAAAAGCATTTGGCAGTTTCTCAAGACTGAGTTTTTCACTGTAGTTTTTCTTGGAAAAGCTCAGGTCAGCTAGAGACCAGGAGTCCAGATTATGTCCTTGTTTGTCACTCAACTGTCACAAATCCATTAATTGTTTCAAATGACCCTTCACTTTATTCATTGCCTGCCTGTTGGTGCTACTTTAAAACTCGCAGTCTGAGTAAATGTGCAGAGAAAAGGAGAAGTTGTGCAGTTAGTATGTAGAGTTACATAATCATTCAAATGTGGTTTCATAATGGCAGCTAGATTAGATTATCCATGACAAGCAAAAGCAGAAAACAGGTTGTGATTTCCCGACGTCTCCTTGCTGTCAGACAAAGAGGCCCGTGCACTTCACAGACGGAGACAGTGGGGCATGACGTGTCCTTGCATTGTTTTCACCAGCCATTGATCCATCTCTCTTGGAAGTGGGATGTGAATTTATGATCCGGGTGCCAAGGGCCATGAAGTGCTGCCAAATCACCGGGGAGCCCCAAGCCAGCTCTGTGATCACCAGGCCCTTCAATGGCCTGTGTGTACGCGTGTTTGCTTGTGTATGCGATTTATTCTCCTGGCTCCTGCTAATCTCCTGACCCCAGATGGAGAACAGTGGGTGAGCATATTCTATTTCCTGCTTGATTCAATATTAATAGATCGGAATGCTACTCCGCCGCACTCCTTGCTGGGCCAGAAGAACGGAAGACTGCCTGCTTCCCACCCTCTCTCCTGACTTGGCCGTCAGCCCAGCCGCTGCTTATGTACGATAGGAGGCCCCGTGAAAAACGAGGCACAAATAGGAAGTGAGATCCGCAAGGGAAAAACTGAACAAACAGGGGTAATGTGAGCAGGTGTGGTGGACAGGACTATGGATCTGATGCCACACAACAATCTGCCGTGTGCAGACACATGATAGTGTGAAAGCCCAGCTGGGCTTGAGGCCGAAATACAAAGTCTGGAGGTGCTGTGCTCATCCGGCAGCGAAACGGGGATGTTTTCCGGCGTGAGTCAGATTTGAATATTGATTTTCTTTAAACATCACTACCCCCCCTCCCCTAGAAGCCAGGATGTGTCGATCTATCCCTCAGATGGGGAGAATATCTTGAACATCTTTCACTCTCACCTTGTCATTGGGGCAGTTTTCACCGAAAGGGACCGCCATGCCCCCACTCACCTCCTGTACCACTAGTTCGGTAGCCAAAATTGCGAATTTTTTGGTAAGCAGCCATTTTCGATCTCGGGTTAATGACCCACATGAGGTTTAAGTGAGGCGCCACTGGGACTCGCCAGAGGAAAAAAAACGTTGTCATCGAAACACCAAACTGCACTATTTGATCAAGTATATAGTTTTATTAAATAGTTATTACAAGTCTTGTGTGTGTCACTGAGAATGAAATGAAGCATTGATTACATTGATGATGGCTCAGTCCCTCATGAGGAGGACCAGCAGACACTCTGGATTTAGGACATTAAGGAGGCTGATTGGGGCTCTCAAAGACGCCTGGGGTGTCTGCTATCAATGCGTATGAGCCAAAGCAGCAATAATGTCCTGATAACAGCTGACGAGCAGAGAGGAGCACCACGTGAAGCGCGACATGAAAAGGGTGCATTCATCTTAACCCTGCTAAAACAGGAGGGGGCACCGTAATTCACCAAAATCCCCTCATGTGACTGGCGGCCACTGTGACTGTGTAGCCAGTGGCGAGTCGAAGCCGCCGTCGATCATCACGCTGATGGAGAGGCTGCCTGTTTGCTTCTGTCAGACCTGATGCGAGTCGGAGCTGGTGAGACGGGAGCGCGAAGGACCGCAGTCAGGCTGCCCGCGTCGCGTTCGCAGAGCCGCTCGCATTCACCGATCGCTCAGGGATGGCTTGGCGAGGGGGGAGAAAACGGTCGTTTTGTCGACATATCAAGTGTTTCATCTGAGGCTGGTTTAGTTCACGACGGGAGGACTCGAAGGATCAAAAAAGGTAACGTGTTGTTTGTTGATATTGGGAGCTCGTGCTTGAGCTGCCTGTGATGGAGGTGCTTAATTGAAGTGAACCGGTGGTCCTCGGTTTCCCCTGAACGACAGGCGGATCACCTCTGTATTGTTCGCTGGACTTTCGCGACGCTCTCCATCCGCTGATGCCGTCGGCCATCCCCCCGTGTGTGGACGACGGCCGCGCCGTCTCTTGGCTGTGCCTGTCGCCGGGTTTAAGCCCACGTCTAGTCACACCATTTCTCGTCCAGTGTTGTGTTGTTACGCTGCAGGCCTGCCGACGGGATCAAGGCGAATTTCCCCACTGTGCCAACGCAGCGTTGTTAGCATAGCGGCTCGCTAACCCATGCTAACGATACTAATACTGAGCTTCTTGTATTTTTCTGCCGTTTTTTCCGCCGACGTTTCTCACTTTAGCTGCATGTAAACATCTGTCGGGCCTTTTTTTTGGGCTATGTTCGTGGTGTCGTTTGACGGTGGCATCGGAAAGACAGACTTTAGACGGACACAAAGCCAGGTAAGCTTGAGAGTAGCCTCTGTTTTACTGAGATATCAGCGCGGAGTTGTCGGAGCGCAAAGTTCCGTTATATTTCTGTCTTTATGCGCGGCGGTACTTTTTTCCCGTATATTTACAAGTGTATAAACCCCACGCAACCTCTGTCCAAGACGGGGCATCTAGCCCGGGCTGTGACCCGCGACAGCGTTTTTGTGAGTCATAGAAACGGTTAACGGTGTAATGTAAGTTGACAGTCTGCTGTGATGCTGTGACGCTGAGGTTGCCGCTATGTTCAAGCGACTACTTTCCGTTTAGTTGCTATTGATTTTAATTTCCTTTGACATCTCGCCGTTAGGCAACAGAAATGATCCGCCTTTACCGGGTACCGTTATGTTTTGTTTAGGCTGGCGCCTGCATGCATGAGTACACTGTACTGTGCAGTCAGTACTGCTGAATGTACATTTGTGTGTATCATTGTTCCTAACGCACATGATGTAGGAGAGTTAACGGCAGCACCTTCTGGTTGCCAGTGACCCTTTTTCCCCCAATTAACTCCTTTAACTCTGGATTTTGAGTCAATTCACACAATTTTACATATTATAAAGTACTTCATTCTCTAAACAGAGACCAAGGACACTGACTGCTGCTTGCAGTCTCAGTACATCTGTTGGCTCAGAGGGATTATGGTATTTTGAAATGCAGGTTTTCTGTGAATGTATTGCAGACTCCTCCCTGTGCCGAAGCCTCCTTTGCTTTCGCCACTTGAGGTTCTCATGATGCAACAAAGATGCTCAGGATGAAAAGACACTTTATTATTTTTCAGACTTGTCACGTCTGAGATACTGGACACACAGGATACGCTGGTGGGGTTCAGAATCACCTGCATATAATGTCATGATGGATATGATGCTGGGGAAAGAGCCACACATGCATGCAAAGGCCCAATGGCTTGTTGTGTCTTCTTTCAGGTGTAATGATTCATAGCGAGTGGTGTGATGTTTGATCCTTTCCACACACTTGAGATCTAGACCCCTTGTGGACACAACGAGGCCAATTTGGTTTGAGAGGCAAGATTTATTAGACTGAGCAACAATGTGTGTTCCTGGCTAATCGTATGAAGCAAGAATGGCAAGAATGACTCCAGTTCTGTGAAACTCTTGTTGTGTTTCAGTCATGCTTTCAGCAACGGTCGGGGCGGGGTTTCCTGCAACTGAGCAAGAACATTGCGGTTTTTGGATCAGGTGTCATGCAGATACTTATGCAACAAACTATTTGCAGCATTTTGCTGTAATCATCACTTAGTAGCCGCTTTAACAAACTTCTTTCACACTGACCAGTCTGTCCCCTGGAGTATTGCCCCCTTTCTCTGTATCTGTGTGAAATGTACCGAGGCGTGAGGGGGCTTCATTCACCCTCTGTCACCTTTTCAGCAGGTTTCACAAAGGGGTGGCAAGCCAAGGTAGCATCCTGTGTGAAAGGGACAAAGGGGCAAGCCTCGCGGGAGACGATAAGCTGAAGTTTTACAAATGGGACAGGCACCAGAAGGGTTTAACGTTGGACAGACAACAGTCCCTTACTTTCCTCACAACAGCCGATGCAAGCACACATGAGAGTGAGCACTAACTCGGGGAAAGTCGATCTAAAGGTTCACAAAAAGGAAAGTGGATGTAGCAAATGGTCAAACACTTTCCTTTGTTATTTATTAACTTTTGGAAGTTATCCCATATACACGTTGCCATTGTTCTCAGGTTAGTGGTTAGTGTATGGAGATGAAGTGAGAGCCATAATTTTTAACTCTGGAGAAACTAAATGTCCCCCCCTGGTCTTCAAACCATGTTATCTCCCCTTCTATTTAGTCGTCCTTTGACCTCCAGCCTGCCTTTAGTTTGGACTTCACTCTTCCCCCGCTCCCCTCTTGTTTTGCTCAGGTCTGTCTCTCTGCTGCTGACGGGTGAGGTTCTCTTTGTACGAGTAAATAAAACCTCCCACTCTCGCTTGTCATGGCAGGTGATGACCTGGATGGTGCCATGTGAATGACTGAAGACCATGAAGCCCACACACAAGCTGCTGTTCGTCCTGTGTCCCATGCTGGTCCTGGGCTTTATTTACTACTCCTCGGGAAAGCTCCATCTCCACGTGTGGGGCCAGAAGCCTCGTAAGTCTCGCATCCAGTCCGACTGACTCGCCTTCACTCATTACCTCATCATCCGTCTGTTATCGTGCTGCGAGAACCTGGCACATTGATGTGGTGTTATTGAGCGAGTCCGTCTGAAATTTGCCCCTGTTTGCTTCCTTGTGCTTCCTGCCAGTTACCTGTCTGTCTATCTCCGTTCATGATTCATTTGTAAACACTGTGCTGTCAGAGTTTTACATGGCGCTGTCTCCAGTGTTTAACTAGTTGCTCACTCATGCCACAGAGCTCGGGATACTATGGGATGGCTTAATCAGATTGTCTGGTACATCCAGTGTAATAGCAGCGGATACACCCATGCGGGTTGTCTCTCTGATGGTAATCTACTGCCAGACCTCAACTGAAGCTCCAGTTTGAAGCCTCTGTGTTATCTGTGAAGAGCGAGGCCTTTTTCAGTCCCCGCTTTGAGCGACCTACTTCTTTTTTTTCATCTGCTTTTGAAGTCGAGCGTAAATGACATTTAGAGACTTTCATGCTGCGGTGATGAAACTCTTCACACCCAAAAGCAAAAATGGAGTTTCACTCTGCCATCACAGCACACAGAGAGGGCACAGCTTTCATTTTCCAGTTAAAAATACCGACGTCATGAGTGGACTCGGCTCATGACGTGCTGTGTTTTCTTGGTTTGTTGGACATCCTGTGTTTAGACGTGGCTGAGCTGCTGCTGAAATTATGTCACACTTTGTGGCCTCAGCTGAAACAGCTGCATAAGGCCAGCAGAGGGGGCTAGAAGATTTTGCTTAAAAAATGCCTTTTAAAAAAAACTCTTCGCCTTCCTCCTCAAGATGGTTTTAGGCAAACAAGCTTAAGAAGCCAGTAAAATGCACTTTTTGTGCTTTTGGGTAGAATAAGCATCAGGCCAGAGGGACAGATTGTTGTTCAAAGCTACGGGAAACTTTTTTACGTCACCTTGAGGAATCAGCTTCATCCTGGAGGTTTGTTTTTGGAAATGCAGATGATTGTAATCAGCTGTTACAGGTGTGGATGTTTCTGACATCACAGTCTGCCTTTTCCTGCCTCCTTTTTTCTTCAACGGCTGCCTGCGTGGGCCGATCAGTTCTCAAACATCCATTCTGCGAAGCAGTTATCGTTGTCAGTGTCTCCAGCCTTTGTTGTAGTCTTCAAGACTCTCAATGTTGTAAGCCACTGTTCAGTCATTTACCTCTCATCTTGACTGCTAAACAACAGATATTGACTTGAAACTGCAACATGGATTGGCCTGTTTGAAGCACGTGAGAGGTTCAAATGTCCCTTCTCCTCTGCGTCATGAATATCTTTGGACTCATAACCATTCTTTCAAAAAGGTTTCACACTGGACAAGATGAAGCTGGTCCTCACATTTCTCATGTTAATGGTTAGGGTGCCATGGTTACAGTATCTGAAACTGGGTTATTCATTGCAGAACTGCTGGTTCTTTATACCTGCACAATGTAATGTGATCTTTACCAAGAACTGCGTTATAGATGTGGCTTTATTGAATTCAAGAGTTAACCCGAGGGGCTGTATTCATCATCCATTCATTCTTGGACTGTTGGCATCTAGGATTTTGATTGTATGGTGTTTAAAATTATGTAATTGTGTTAACCAAAAGAAAAAAATTTAAGTGAAAATGAAGTCTCTGTCTTCAAGAAAAACTCATCATTGTTTATGACGGTGTGCTTGTGATCACATCTGATTGTACAGATGTCATTGAAATGACGGATGAGGTCATTTTTGTTCTTGAACTTGGAGATCTGGCACAACAGAGAAACTTATTTTTCTTGTTTGTTTTGGTTACAAGCTGGAATAAAAGGCAGCGAATAGCAGTTTCTCCACGTTGCCTCATCTGATACCAGAAAAAATGCTTCTGTCATCAGCATCTTGTGAAATCATTCAGAACCTTAAAGTGACTGTTTTGCTTGTCCTCTCATGTTGCTGTTCTTACAGGTAGAAGGAGACAGTGTCAAAAACACTGTTATAAAATGAATGCCGGTCTTGCGCTCTGTCTTATATGTATCAATCTGTCATGTTTGTCCATATTGGACTGACTCTAGCAAGCTGCACAAAATTAAGAGTCCCCTAGTTTTCATATTATTTTCTGTCTGTCTTAGAATAAATTGTGCGTGTTGTGTAATGTTCCTCATGAGAACGTGTCCCCAACCTCAAAACTTCCTCTTCTGTGTCCTCTCACTCTTGCAACACTTAATCTACTGATGACACGTGTTACAGTTTCCTGGGGTGAATATGTATGTGACACGTTGTTTGGTTGCCGCGTGCTATGTGTTCTCTCTGTGCTTCCCTCATATCTCTGCGTGAAGCTGAGGTGATAAAGGCTTCTAGCTTTCCTCTGTGTTCTGTGGGATCGAAGTTTTGCATTTTCTCGTGTTTTAACTGTACAAGTGTGACAAAGATGGAAGTGTTTCCATCTTGAACATGGAGTGGAGGCCGTACAAATAAAGGTGGAGCTTTGAGAGCTGTGTGGAATATTGGCTTTCTGCTCAAGTATGATGCCAGATGTTTGGACGAAAGGGGGTCAAAAGGGGAAAGAGGAACATGTGGACGGTCTGTCCTGGTCAGTTAAGCTTTGCTGTTTCACTGAGAGGATCAAATCTGAATAATCTCTCTTTCTCATTCTTAACCTCGACAGCTCCAGGCTCACTGCTGTAGGAGCTAATGTGGAAGAGGTTTCCGCACTGTTTTTACTCTGTAGTTTTTCTGCACCGTTGTTACAAAACAGGATCAGTCTTGATGTGAATAAATGGTGTCTCTCGCCCCCTAGAAAGGACTTCAGTGATGTAGTTTAAGCGACCACTCATTCAGAGGATCAGGCTTAGAGTTCAGAAGTGCTCCAGTGTGTTCAGTGCTTTTTAAAGTAGGCTGTGACGAGAACTGGGGCGGACCAGCTGTTGTAGACAGATTCGCCAGATAGTCACTCTAACTGGAAGGGCTGTTGGTTGTCGCCTGTAATCACTGATCAGGTCATTTATTCATCCGTGTTCGGCTTTTTCCAACCAGCAGCCGGAGGCTTCATATCCTCTTACCCTTTGTCGTTGTGCTGTGCTGGAGTGTCGGGTTTGAAACCACTTCATGTGATCATTGCGATTCTGGTGTGGTGTGTGTGTGTTTGACAGTTGTGAGCTGATGAGGAACTCCTGTGTCTGTTATATTTCCTTAAATTGCATTGACATGAGAGGTTCTACCACTGACTGTCTGCCATTGAGAGGCCTTGTATCGTCTGTTTCTTCGGAATCATTACAGCCTGGATTGTTAAAACATTAAATGATTGTTGGAAACATACTCGCACTGCTGACATTGTTACTGTGTTCAAACCTCAACAGGCTGCTTTATGCATGTGGACAGATAATGCTGCAGCACGAGCAATGCATTGATGTGTGATCGTGCCCACACGAGGAAGGACTGTTCATAAGCTAGACTTTCTATGTTCCCTCCAGCACCATTTGATTGTTTGTTCTGAGTGGCAATGGTGCCAATTACAACACAACTGTTATCATTGTTGGTGTTCTAGGGGTCCAAAACCCATTAGTTTGAGCAGCTTCCTGTTGAACAGAAGCAGCACTTAACTTTTATCAGCGAGCGGTGCAGTAAAGCCATAAATGGGTGTTAAACTAGAAATAAAAAAATGTGTAAAGAAGATATGATCTGTGTTTGATCAACCCAGTGTGTTTGAGAAACTCGAGAGCAGCTGAAATCGAGTTTATGCATGAGTGGTGTGCCTTTCTTGGGGCTTGGAGCGATGAGCTGTGAATGATGTCACCCTGTTGATTAATATGTCCGTCTTTATTTTTACATTCAGTCATGAAGACTCAGAGCCAATTAAAAATGCAGGTAACCCAGGGGGATTCAGAATCCTATATAGTTTCAAGGCTGTTTTCTATTTTTACTGATATTTAGGATCTCAACAATTGAAATAAAAAAAAAGAAAAAAATAAGTTCCTTAATTGGCTCTTTTTTCGAAGCCCTTTTGCTCAGTTTGTTGCCATTTTGACCACATTTTTTGGCCAGCACTTTGGACCTTGGAGAAGTGTCATCCTAGGGTTTGGTTGAAGCTGTGGGACTGCCTTTTGAAGTGGGAGCTTACCAACCAACAGCAGGGTCACTTATAATTGGTTTTCTTTGCTAGTAACGGGAACACCACCTCAGGGTGTTAAATCGCGCTTGAAATTAGCGCCTCCAGGGTGAGAGGAGAATGTGTGCCACCAGCCGTGCTGCTAACATTTTTCTGCTCTGTTTACAGAAGCCAACAAGCCTCGCTTTTAACGCACTCATGCCTGAACTAAGAGAAGCAGTGTTGTGTTATTAGATCAGTGCAGCTGTTTATGAATGGTGATTTCCTGTATCTTGCAGTTTGTTCCGAAGCTGTCATGATGTCTCCAGATTATCTTACTCCCTCCTGTCATTTCAAATGCTTCATTAGCGCTGACATGAGCAGCTGCTGTAACATCGGTCTCAAGTGCTCGTGACCCCAGCTTGGTTTTCAACATCACGGATGGGCTTCTTTTGTCTTGGAGCTGTAGTGTTACAGTGATACAGGATGAACTATAAGGGAGTGCGAGGTTTGCTAATTGGGAAATTCAATCTGGTGGACACCCTTACCGGGAGAGGCTGGGTTGTGTTGCACACTGTCCAGAGGAACATCCAGACGAACACAACTTCTGTTGTGTTTATTCTCCGATGCTCGTGTGAGATGGCATTGCAGGTGTCCTCTCGTTAGGAATGGCCAATTTATCCTTGACCTCAATTTGTATCAGTTCAGTAGAACAAGTTTGGATCTGTTAGAGTGGTCCGAAAATATAAGTTTGCAATTTGTGACAAAGGCCCAAAAGCGGATTTGGCATGGTCGAGTGTTGGATTCGTATCACTGCAAGTCTATCAGTGTTTAGTGCAAGGTTCAAGCCGGCGATAATCACAGATAACTAGACCAGTAGCTTGTGTTGTTGTTTGTTTGCTGCCACTGTGATCGTCTAGGGAATGAGGACGAAACTTTTCTTTTTTTGTGTCCGTTTTTGTGTCTGCTGCTCGTTTTGTGTGTCAGTTTTTTGTGTGCAGCCAGTGTCTGTGTTCCGCTGCTGCAGCTGAATTCTATTTTCTTGGAATAAATTCATTATATTTTAGCAGTGGTTGATGGCAGCTTCACAGCGCTGCACTCACGATGATGATCTTATTTCAGTGTGTTCACCCCCTTTTGTTTACAGAGAGGGAAGCAGAAGAGACCACTGTAGCCATGACTAAAGGTGCTGAAGTGAAAGGAAATACAGGTAGAGGTACTGGGACTCTGCCCATAAACACTGGGTAACTTTTTGTGACGTGGGTGTTCTTAGATTGGGTCGTTGAGTGTTTTTCCCCTGGAATATAAACTTCTAACTCAAGATCGATAGATTTCCATATTTACTGTCCTACTGACTTTCATTTACCCGCCCCCTTTTTTTTTTTTTTTTGTTCGGTGACCCGAAGTGTTTGTGATCGTTTGCTCATTCAGTTTCCATGGGTACCTTTGTCATAACAATCAAACAATGATGGCTTCTTGCAGTTAATTTTCTACTTCATTGGGCTTTCTCTTCTAAAAAAAGATTGAGAATTAGAATTTAGCCCACTGGGATTAAAGCCAACTAACCATGCCCCTCCCACCCTCTCCTCCTCCTCCTTACCTTCTAATATCGGTAATTCGCATTTGCCTTTACTTTCAAGTCCATACAGTGTGCCACATCAGGCTGACGTCAACTGGTGCTAACTGACCCTCTTGTGTTTCAGAGATGGAAACGGACATCAGCGCGGGACGAATAGTAGGCTCAGGTACATCTGCAGCCCCACCAGCCAAACCCTCTGCCCGTCCTTGTTGCCCTTCCACCATTTAAGAGCTAATAAAGCCTTTTTTAATCCTTTGAATATTCAGTTGCCTCATTTGGGTGGAAGTCCAGGCAACGTATGTAAAAAAGCAGCTTTTTTGCATTGCACTTTTTTCCAGATGAACAAAACTCCCCTTGAACTTTCCATAGACCATCGTTCCTTCCAAAAAGCTGTAGTGTTGTACAACACTGCCCTCTGTTGTCCTGGCTCGGTAACAAAAGGCAGTCTGCAGGGGTTTCGCTGCACATTACATTCATTCCTATATAATGAATCTCTGGCGGGTGCCAACCTGCAGCTTTAATATCTCTCAAGTCGCTCTGGCTCGGCCCTCTGGCTGCTTTTCGCCTGTGCTCACCAACACGTAAACTTACCCACGCACACCCGCTGCCACTCAATCATTGTGGCTGCTGTTGCAAAGTTCCCATCCTGGAGGGCAGTGCTTGGATCCTTCCCTAACCAGTTGTCACACATCCCCATTGTCCTTTTCTTTATCTTTATTCTCCAGCTTCTCTGTGAAGACAAGATCCGCAACCACAGGAGTAATGCCGCACTATTCCTACTTTTAACTCATGTTTGCTCAAAACTAGTCTTCTGTCATGCTGATGCAGTTTACAGCTGAGAATTCATGTAGTTATTTGAAGAGACTGCAAGTATTTTTCCTGTAATATGTAAAACTACAGTAGAAACTCTTGTCATTTCACAATAAAAATTTCATTTCATCCTTTAAGATTTTCCTCCTGATTTTCTGTGCTTCTCTGTCTTCTACCTCAGCGCTTCACCAGGCACCTATTGGCTGTCCCTTTGGTTGTCCATAGGTGGTCTCTAACTTATTTTCTAACTTTATTTTAAACTCAACAGATTGTTTTGGCTGGCTTCTCTTTAACCTTGCTTTTATCTTGACGCTTTTAATTTCACATTTGCCATATTGTTTGTTTTTTTTTAAATCTGCGAAAGCGGCACAGGTTGTTTGCAACTACAGCTGCTGAGCTGCTAGTTGAAGCGTTGTGGGCTCTCAGGGTGCCACCTGATGTGCCATGCTTTTTTCCCCCCCTGTGTTTTGTGGATTCGTGTGGTAATGGACCGTTTCCACCTCTGTTCTCTTTTTTTCAGTGTATGATAAGCAGGGCTTTCTTCTGCAGCTCGACACCAAACTGTGAGTACATCTCTGCCGAGAATACACTTGTGTCATGTTGTTCACTTATGTCGCGTTCTATTATTTTGTACATGCTGGACATTTCCTCTTTGTAATGCCATTGTTCCCCAGAAGCTTTTGACTCTTTAATTTTTACGCCCTGTTTTCATAAAGCACTCTGCCAGGAGGTTGCTGTTTATCATTGGGACACTGCAAAACATTGAAATGTAAACATTTTGGCCAATCAATCTAATGTGACTGTTTTAAATACACACATAGTTAAACAAACACACATGGTGACAAACGCACCAATACGATCGGTGGTCTGAGTGATCATTCTGTAAATGTGTGTGATATGAGATGTAGTTAATGCTTTCTGTTTACTTCAGAAGAGCTGCGGTTTGTCAGAGTGAGAGCGTGCTGCAGTGAATCACTCACACAGCTGTCTTTGTGTCGGCTGATGTGTGTGTAGTTCCCCGAATTGGTTTGACACGTCTCCTCTAAACTGCCCCAGTTGGGTCCTTTCCGTGGCCCTGCATTACCATGCCGGCAGTAATCATATGCTGCCATCACCACCCCGGCTCTCTCAGTGCGTGTCTGTCCGCACAATGTGTCAGCACATGCTTCAAGGTGGATTTCACATGGTTTCGGTTGGAGCATTGAGCTGCTTGCTTTATGTACGCTGTGCCATTAATTATGCCATTAGAGCCCAAACATACGAGCTTGCGATTCATCTTCAAGCGAGTAGTTAGTTTTGTGACGAGGTTCATTTGTTACCGCTGCTAGTCTGAGTGATGGAAAAGCGCTGACTAGAAATCCACCAAATGACCTACCAGCTGGAGGCCAGCTAAGACCGAGCTGCAAGTACGGGCCCAACAACTGTTCAGGAACGGAGCGTGTTATCATTTGGCCTGTGAGCTGATCATTCAGAGCTCTGGGATTGAAGCTGCTTCCCCAGACGATGACTTTGGACCTCACATAGTGCATGAAAGTGGCCTCCTTCTCCCCTCTCTCTGTTTATTTGAATTAGAATCACATCCTATCATCAAATTATTAATGACTGTGGTAGTAATTGGGAAAGCGCTCGTTCTACCACTGCCAGTGTGATTATTTAAACAGGGCCTCTCCGCTCCGTCATCCCGCACACAGGCAATGTGCTGAGTTTTGCAACTTCCTAAGTGGTTCCTCTTCCTTATCTCTCAGGCAGATTGTTTGACAAGATTGGTTTATGATGCTTTGAATTTGTCAGTGTGTGTAACAATCAGTGATTTGGTTTGTCTGAATGTCTTCCTCCTTTGTTTTTAATGTGCAGGCCACTGGAGTTGGCCTACAAGTATGGCAACCTCAGCGAAGGAGTGTGCAAGCCGGGATATGCAGCAGCCAAGATGACCGCCATCTATCCTAAGTAAGGAGCGATCAATTCCACACTTCTTTCAACAGCTTTTCCTATAGAGGTGTTCACGTATGGAATGCCTGCCAACTTTTTTTTTTTCAAACAATCTATTTACACGATCAAGATCCATTTCGATTTGATTCCACTGGATGAGAAGCTGTTATTCAAGCATACCAGGATGCATGATGTCACTCATCAAACCGACAAGGCCTTCAGGGTTTTGAGTCGCAAACAGAAAAGCCTTCACATTCCTGTCCAGTCTTCCCCGGTCTCATTCATGTCTCTATCATCTTCTTCTCTGCCACAAAAACTTGACTGTGTCCTTGTGATGTGCGGCTTGCACAAAAGACCCTCTGTCCCCCTGTCTTATCACTGAGCCTTAGAGGCTTTCTATATGAACCACACCAACCAGCTTCCTGTTCTGACTCATCGAGAGCTTCCTGGTACTGGGCCCACTCAATTCGTGACCCTCTTTATGTCATTGGCTCTTTTGATTTTCCTCTGGCCTTCTATTTGCTGCTAGCTTGATCTATAATCATATCTATTGGCTATTGTCCTGTTAGCGTTCTTGAAGCTAAGCAAGAGTAATTTTCTGCTTTGCTGAACAATAGCTCGTGGCACTTCAATGAGTTCTTGACCTCGTTATGGAACAAATTGGCCAACCCCACTTACACGAACACTGAACCCAGTGGAACCATTTCCTGCACATCAGCAGCATTTTGCAACACAATTAACACAATAAATGCCACAAATAAATGTTGTTTTTTGTGTCAATTTCCCATTGTTTTCTTACCAATCAGTAAACGCTTCAACACCCCCAGATGCACCGTTTGATGTGAAGCTGCAGTGCTGCTTAAGAAATCGAAGCAGCACTTTTGTGGAGTTGCCCTCCACCTTTAGGAGAGGCTACGTGTTAACAACGTCCTCCCTCCTAATGACTTCCGCTAATCAGCCGCACGTGTCGGATCAAAGTTCTGTACAACACAGAACACCCCTGGGAGCTCACTGATTACTACCACCTTCAACCCGCTTACACGCAGGTCAATGAGCACAATTAATGCTGCATGTCGTGGACGTTTGTGTGTGTTTGTATACACGTGTTTAAGTGGATGGTTGAACTTGTTGGTGGTGATTTATTAGGCTCTCTGTGGAAGGTAGAGAATTTTTTTTTCCTTTTGTGAGTGCATGACTTTGTTTGTTCCCGCTGAATATGTTAACCGGGGGGAAAAAAGGGTGAACTGCTTCGATATTGTTGGTAACGTTTTCCCCTAATAGGTGTGGCCTGCAGTTTCAGAGGAAGGCTACTTAACCTCAAGCAGTGAGGTCCTGTGACTCCCCTTCTAATCTTCTTCTGCCTCCATGTTTGTCTTCTCTGAAGCCCCCTTGCCCTGCAGAATCCAATTTATTTTGCACACCTCCCCTCCCCTCCACGTTACCCATAACAGTTTGTGTTGGAGCCTTAAATCAAGTGTCGGCAGTGAACTTGAAGTGGCTTGGTTATGAAAATATTGCACGGGAAAGATGGACACGGCAAAGGAAATGAGCACAATGCGTCCCTGCTCGCTGGATGTTGTGGGGAGCCCTCACTTTTTATTTCACAACAAGCAGCCCCCTGCCCCTGCACCCCCCCCCTGCTTTGTCAGGATGTCAGTGACTGACTGTCGGTCAGGGCTCAGTGACTTGTAATGGTCCCGTGTTATTTATAGCCCCTCCTGGCCCCGAAAGTCTCCAGTTTAATGAATCTCCATTTGTTTTGGCAGGACAGAAGTCTTTTGAGTGTGTGTGTGCTTCTGTCAGGTGGTGTGAGGAGGAGAGAAAGCCACACATATCTGCCTGGTCTTCATCTCCCTCCACCCTCATGCTTTAAAGCCAGGGGATAATGAGGCTATCACGGGCCGATTACGGTACTTTGAAAAGGTTGGAGCTAACCGGAAGGTCTCCCAACAATGTCGGCCATGTTTGGTCATCGTGTCTCGGAGATCCACATATTTCCTGTGAACCCACGGCGGCGTTACGGGTATGAGCTTTCCAAGATTCCTGCCGAGAAACCGAGGAAGGCAGTCGTGCTTTGATATCACTGTATAAATGCCTCTGCTAGCTAGTTAGTGTAGCTGTTGGCTGTGGGAGCCGTAATTTATGGCTGCTGAGAAAGAACAACGCAACGTATTTCTAACACAGCACCAATCATCAGCGCCTCAGGAGGATGCAGTGGTTATGTTGCTGGTGGTCTGGTTCTGGCTTGAAAGACAGTCCAGCAGTAAATGTAACGCAATCCATGTATGTCTTCAATCTCAAACGTCGCACACCGGCCTCTGTATTGTCCTTTCAGTAGGTTAGTCCCGAGTATTTCTCAGGTCTGACATGAGAATGCTCACAGTGTCTTGTAGAAGTATGTCCATAGAGTTCCATGCATGTAAACATAAAAAAAGGGGGGAACAACAAGGCCAGCCGTCCCCTTCTCTCCTCTCCTCTCCTCTCGCATCCCTCCAGCCTGACAGCAGGTCATAAAAACACACATCCATCCTGCAGCCAAACTTGCAGAAGTGGCACATAGCCCAGCGCTCGGGTCACAGGCGTGACTTAGAGGAAATGGATTCTTTTGATTTTGGAGCTGCTATTAATCAGAGAAAGACACACACTTACTTATATAGACACACAGGATAACTGAGAGATGATGCTGGAAGTAGCAGTTCACGGGACATTAAAAACAGGCGTTTTCTTACAATATCAGACCCTTTTTTCCAGGTTTGACTGGAGTCTCAGTGGAGTAGTTTGGACATGTTGTGTTTTACCTCAAGTGGCTACAGTTAGACCAGCTTCCTCCACTCAAATTCAGTTGGTGAAAACAGTGTGACTCAAGCTCATTTGAGAAAAGTATTCTGGCATAAGTATATCGTCTCAGCAGATTTATCCACATAACTTTGCCTCCTAGGCCTGAATTACGACTGACACATATAGTTATGTTGATGGCTTGGCACTGTAGCCGCCTTCCGTCTCCCTCTTGCCTCTCGCTTTCTATTACCTGCTTGGTTTTTGACTGCTGTGTCAGTGTGTGTGCGCACATCGCTCGTCTCGGTGAGCTCAGACAGGCTGCTGGAGACTGTGATGTTGTTGAATTAGGTGGACTGTGAGACGATTGAGATGGGTTATCACTTGTTTATCGTGTAAACCTTTCCCAAAACATTTACTCCCTGTAACGGGGACAATAAAGTTGCTAAGAATACAGTGATATAGTTAACAAAGAGTGTATTTTCAAATGACGGACATGATACATTGGTGAACTTTTGATTTATTTTTGCAGGTTCATGAAACCCGCGCCAATGTTTCTCGATCGGAACTTCAAGCATCTCGGGAAAGTCAGCAATTACTTGCCGCCATTCGGCTTCAAAACACAAGGTAAGACTAATCATCATTGCTGCCTTTTTCTTGTGCCAACATTTCAAAGCCGGGACTGAGTTTGTGTTCTTGGGCTACTGTTTCTGTCCAGTTTCAAGCGCAGTGTTGGAGGTTGATGTCTCGAATGCAAGCCAACAAACGTGGCATATTTGGTTTACGGTTTGTGTTCTGGTTTGCCAACTGTACAGTTTGCTCAAAAGAGGCGGTGAAATGAAAAGTAGGGGCTGGTTATCGGGTAGCACGACGGGCTCTTAACACTCTGTCATGAAACCACTAGGGTGTGACCAGACCGCACAGTGAAGCTCGTCTTCTCTGGAGCTACTTTGCAGCCTGATATTGAAACAAAAAAACGTCCGAGTTAAAAGAAACCAGTTGTTGGTGAAAGCTGCTAATTTCCATAATGCTGTAACAGGTTTTAAAGAGGTTTTGCTATTGTTCTGATTTTGGCCTAAAATACATTCTCTTTGGCTCAATACACATGTGTCAGTGAGAGACAGATGAAACTCCGCATTGTACTTTTCATCACTTCTAATCGTTGCCAAAGTTAAATAGTCAGCAAATAATAATGCAAGCAGGGAGTGGTTGCATTTGTCAAAAGTAATTATTAAAAGAAAGCATCCGGTCTCTGAGCCTCATTCGACTGCACTTCTTGAGAGAGGTTTTATTTGGTACCTTCCTGTTCAGTTGAAGCGTTGAACCCATCTCAGTTCCAGGCTGCCAGATTTGATTTCAGGATGTTCGTCCATTCTGTGAACATCTATTGGAATACATGTTGGTGTCAGCTTTACCTTTCAAGGTATAAATATGTTTGTTCGATCAATTGTCTCATCGACTCACGGAATGCGACGTCTCCACCACTCAAAGCTTCCCGTCCCCACACACACTGCTCGGACTTGTTTTCTGACCTTAACACACCGAAGCACTTCAGATATCGAGCGTGTACACAGCACCATGGGAACTGGAGAGATAACGGCAGTCTGGCTTCACTGAATGCTCTGTCACATATTTTCCAATACTTATGAGCAGAATGTGAATGTTACCTTTGTGCTTTGGCAAGTTCTCCACTGTCACTTGAACACGAACACACGGCGTCGCAGCAGCCATCAAAGGAGCGCTCCCCCGTGTGAGTGTTACACCTGGTTTCTGTTTTCTCTCCGGGCCGCGATGGCTGTGGGGTTCCCTTTGAGCGGTACTCATGTGGAGAGATGATACGTGTGGATCTTGAATAGAAACCCACAAAGGATTCCAAATTGGGAACACGGAGTGATGGTGGCAGGAGTTTTATTTTTACCGTTGGCTCGGCCAAGGCGTATCTTTGGCACACATCAGCCTTGACCTGCGAGCAGCTCAACTGTGCTGATGTTTTGCAACAAAGACCGGAACAAAACATGAACCACAGGCGAGATGCTCAAGAGATTTCCGTGGCTTTTCATTTGATGCTGGAAGTTATGGCAAACACCTCACCCGTGATGGAGTTCAGTCCTTCAGCCCCTTATTTGGTGTTGGACATGCATGTGTGTAGATAAAACTCCAGCCCAAACTATACCAGTCAGCACGGAAAGATGCCTCGCAACCATAATTGGCCAAAATATGTGATCAAATTGAAGTGAGTTGATTGTTACTGTGATTCGAATTGTTCTTGTAGAGTCCTTTTTTTTTTTTGGTATGCCGGCCACATTTACCACCTTTGACATAGATCCTCATCAGCAGTACTTTGGAAACGCTGCAGTATTTAAACCTGCGCGTCTGCATAGTGTGAAGTTATTGCAGCAGAGTAATTAAGTTGTTGCCTTTGAAGCCTTCTGCATAGTTTCACAAGTAGATGAATGATACCGGCATGCCGTTTTCATTCCTTGCGTGCCCACCAATGAATGTTCACACTCTGTTATGTAACTTTATACACAGTTGGGAGTAAACATGGTGCAGGATGAAATGGTGAAACTATGTTCTAAACCTCAGCACGTCTCGATGCAAAAGTCATCGTCTTATTGTCACCAATCATAATTTGTTGTTTGATTACCGTCTGACGCCGTCATGACGAGTGGAAAGCCCACTTAACTTCAGGTCTCTGTAGGAGTTCCTTATATTGTTTGGGCTCCACTCTTCCCAACAATGTGTCTGTGTTTATGTATCATGTGGCGCTTCTTCAGTTCCCAGTAAAGATTTTTGTCATTTCAAGAGTTCCTCGTTGGACCAGTGTCTGAACTTACAGCCATTCGTCTTGGGCCCTGACACCAGACATACTTTGCTGAAATGTTTACCTCCGGTACTTATAACAATTAGCTTCCATGTCGTCCTGGGGAAAGAGAGCGCTGGCCATTGTGATTTTTCACTTTTCACCCAGTTGGAGCCAGGTGTGGTCCTCTGTGTTTATGCTGCTCGGGGTGATGCTTGACGCCAGACATCGACACCACATCCAAACAATGGGCCGCGACTCTGCTCGCCTCCCCTCTGCAGGTTAATCATTAGGACCGTTAGCCAGGGTGAATGGGCCTAATATGTCTTACAAACTGCTCTGAGGCCCCACTCTAAACTCCCTCCATCTCACTATCCCGACACTCTCACTTTTTGCTGTTTCTCTTGGCCCCTCGCTGCAGACGATGAGCTGTACGGTGATTAGGCTGATGTAGAGGGCAATGAAAATGTCTGACTTTTTTTTTTCTTCTTGGAACAGTGCGCTGCAGGTTGACTGTCAGATAAAGTGATGATAAAGAAACTTGTATTCAAAAGTTTAAAGTCGTCTGATCTATGGTCTTGAAGTTTGAGTACAAACGTAACCTTGATCAGAAATGTTAGCAACTCTGATCAAATCGGGCTTATTATAGAAGACGGTCTAAATTACGCAAGGTCTAAAAGGGGTTCGGGAGGAAAAAATAGGTATGTACTTTCTAAAGGTGGAAGTATGACTCCAGCAGAATGCGCCATCTAACATGGTCGGAATGTGTACTATGGCTAAACACGGCCGTTTCTCACCCGCCGATCGGAGCGGCGTGAGCCACGCAAAGAGAGGAGCTCAGCATCGCCCACTTAACCAGGAGAATGTGCTTGTTTGAAAACAGCATTCCTCACTGAGTGCTTTTATGGGAGAGTTTCTACACACACACACACACACACACACACACACATGCATACCATCCTGAACGCTGTATGTCTGCTTCTCCCAGATTTCACATCTCACAGCAGCTTTTTTCCCTCCGTCATCCCATCCGCTCTATTTCTGGAGTTTGATTGGTGGCTCCTTATCTGTAACTGAATAAACGGAGAAGGGCGCTCTCTCTCCTCCTGTCCAAAGACCACCTAGATGGAGATATCTCCAATGATTCGTAAAGACCTTGCACAGCCCGTTCACCTTTTAAAGGAGCATTTCACTCTTCATGAACTTCAACAGTTTGAATTTTACTGTTGGCAATTTGCTCAAGATCACGTTTTTAAGAATTGGGTTTATGTCATCTTATGTCTGTTCAACAAAGTAACGTTAATTATTGTAGAAGAAACATCTTGTGTGGCAGTGTATGTAGATGATAAAAGTCAGAATGCTGCTCATGCAATAATTTATAAATGTTTGTCTCGTGTATTAATGTTCTCCTCCCCTTGTCTCTTTGTGGGGTTTTGCTTCTTGCAGAGAGAATAATTGACAGTATTTTAACCACCACCAAATATTATGGACTTGGAGAGGAACTCGACAGGTACCCACACTCTGTCCCCTCACATCAACAGAGGAGCTCGTCTCTTTGTTTATGTGTTCTTGACGGTGACGACTTCTGATTTCCCCCTTTCCAGTCTCAGCTGTAAAAGATGCATCATCGTGGGCAATGGCGGAATCTTGTCCAACAAGTCTCTTGGCTCCCGTATAGATGACTACGATGTTGTAGTGAGGTAAGACAGTGAGAGCGCGACATGAGATCCTGTGCCTGAGTTTGTATGAGAGCGTTGTCCTTTAAAAAGAAGCTTTTGCGTAGCATTCTGTCAGTAGTTTGCAATTTGCCTGTTTGCAGATGTCATGGCTCTTTTATAGCGAGCTTACTGAATGTCTTCCTTTCCACCCACTTGTCCTCTTCACAACCTCAAACGCTGAGCTATTTCTTTCTGGACTCGTGCAGACATTTACAACCTCCCCACAGATTTGCAGTGATGCAGGAGACCAGTGAGGGAATGCCACTCATTGCTGTCAATCTTTGTCATGTTGTAGGAAGCAGCATTTCTTCAGCTTCACTTTAACTGACTTTAGGCCAGTTGCATCTAGATATTTTTGACATTTCAGTCGTGATGAAGATATTGGTCATGTGGTGACTTCTGATGAGTAAAGCAAGATTTATGGCTGGAGGGATTGGTTGATGTTGGCTGTTGTATCCCAAAGTTTAATGAAGGCATTATTGCATTTGCAGAGCAGCCACACTGTCACACATAACGTGCTCAGTGTTCAGATCTTACAAAGAACCTTAATAGAAAGCATTCAGTTTTTTCTGATTGTTTGCTTGCTGCAGTTTTTTATTGTGTCAACTGCAGAGGTCAACCAAATATGTTGCGTGTTCATCCTTTTACAGACAGCTGTAGTCGATAAAGTGTGAATAGAAAAAAATTCAAGCTGGCGAACATGTGCTGCGGGTCTTTTTCAGGCCCAAAGTCGCTCACAACTGCTTTCTGTTGGCCCTCAGGTTGAATGAAGCCCCAGTGGCCGGTCACAGCAAAGATGTGGGGACCAAGACAACCTTGAGGATTACCTACCCCGAAGGAGCCATCCAGAAGCCTGAAAACTATGAGAAAGACTCTCTTTTTGTTTTTTCTGCTTTCAAACCCCTCGATTTCAAGTGGCTCAGACAGATGGTCTTCAAGGAAAAACTGGTGAGGACACATTCAAGTAGCTTTAGAGATAGAGACGTTTGAACCAGGAAATACACACATTCATGACCGACACAGCTGGAGCTGCTCAACAATGCTGAAGCAATACTCTGAAACGCATCAAACCAGAGTTTGCAGATTCCCTCTTTGATTTTACTCGTTCTTTTCATTATTTTTCTTCCACACACTATCCAGCACCCCACTGAAGAGAATTTCAATGTGTCTGTGTCTGAATATGAAGGAGTACCTTGACTCTTTTTTAGCTAAACATGTCTACCATCTGATCACATTCTGAACATTCCTGCCTGTGGAAACACAAGCAAGTTTTAACAGTAATCTCCGCTTTATGGATGTTTTCTATGTCTTAAGTGCGCAACGTGGAAAAACACTTGAGAGTTAAACACTTTCTTCCCCCTGATGTTTCACCTTGACATAAACTCTTTTGTGTTCCCTCTGGGAGGTTATGATTGCCACGGGTTCTGAACAGGCCTCGTAATCACAGGGTCAGCCTGAATGAGAAAAATGTGTCCGCCTTATCTCCTGAAGTCCTACAGAAGACAGCTCTTTTAAATAGCCTCGGGGTCTTTCAGATCCTTTGTCACAAGAATGCTCCCACAGGCATTTTTATTCCGCCGTCTCCGTGATCACATTTATTTCGAGTCCAGTCAGCTTCAGGTCCAAAAGCTTCTCATAGGATTAGAATGGAGGTAGCTATAATTAAAGGAGCATAGCACAGGGGGGCTTTCTTCACTATGAGGGCCGATATGCACCAGGAACAGGAGTAACAAATGGCACAAAGCTGCCAAATAACTGCAGGAGAATATTTTGCATCCAAACTGTTTACACTCCGCGCAATGTACATTTCTGACAAATGGTCAATAGAAGGTACGGCTCCATTTGTGCAAGCTCATTCCTCTGACAAGCATGATGAATTTAGTGATAACTGGAGATAGTAATCACATCCTCCTCTTCCTCAAAAAATATGAGAACATTTTACAGGAAAGAAGAGAATCGCGAGGGATTTTTTTTACTTTATACTGGTGGTAAAGTTCCACCAAAACCAGCTCTCTGCATATATTATAGGGTGCGTTTGTTTTGATTGTGCCACATGATCATCAAGATGAGAAATACTGAAAATGGGTTTTGCGGTGTGAAAGGTTGATTGGGGGGGAGGAGTTTTCCTGATGATATTTATGTTGTGGCTCTAAATGTACTTTTTTTTTAAACTCCAGTTGGTAAAGATCACGTTGGGATTTGGAGTCTGTTCCAGATGCATGGCAAGTTTGGCCTTCTGCTGCCACAGTATGATCAAATATTTAATAAGCTGGCTCAGCTGGAAGAGTGGGCTGTACGATACACTGAGTATAACAGCCAATCGCGAAACTTTCCTATGATTTTTGTGTTTGTGTTGGGGGCTTCAGTCTAATCAGGGAACATTGGGCTGAGGAAATCTGCTTCACTTTCCCACACAGCTGTGTGACATTCAGGGACCAGCTGCCTGCTGGAATTTTTACAAGGTGACATTTGTCAAAGTAGCGAATCGTGAACGTGAAAGTGGGGATTAAAAAAACAAAAGGAAACGCTCTATACGAAGGGGGCGGGGGGTGGAAAGGGCACAGGATGGCAAGCTGTAACGAAGTAATGGTGTGAATTTGGATTAAAGTACAAGAGGAAAGGATGGATGGAAAGGATGGAGTGAAAAAGGGTAAAGGGATAATAGCTGGGGAAAAGAAAATGAGCAGTGGAAGGTAACGGTGAGGTAAAATGGAAGAAAATAGCCTTGCTTGGCTGCCTGATGGCCCCTTCAGCCTTTGATAGGGCCCAGACTTTTGTGGTGTGTCAGAGGGAGAGGACAGTGGAAATGGCTGCCTGGGATAATTGATCTGGCCCCTGGCGTCCCACTCGGCTCTCTTTGATCTGCCGAGGAAAGAAGAATGCTTCTCAGGGGTTAATAATCAGGCAGCAAAAAGAAGAGAAAAAAATCATCAGTGTCTTCTGGTTTGAACCCCGCTGATTATATGGTGGAGGACAATAGACAGACGTGCCCAGATGTATGTTTGACTGGTGGAGCACAGAATTTGATTTAGTGCTGTGGGGGGAAAAGATGTAGCATCAGTTAGGACACGTTTCCGAATCATTAGAATTTCATTTGTCGTAATTTATCTCGACATCGACATGGAATGTTGAACAGAAATTTCTCTTCCTCCATCCCGTAAAGACAACCCTCAAAACTCTGCAGATGTAGTCGAGACGACTAGACTGGCAGTGTTGGTCAGTTGCTCAATCAGTTGGTTTGAGCCAGTGTGGTCCAGATGTTAAATCCGTGCCTGCTGCTGTTCTTTTCCACCACTGGTCTCCAGCCGGGGCTCTTTGGGCTCCTTGCCCTGTGTATTTTTAGAGGTCTTCCGGCCTGCACACCTGATTCAAATGAGTGTTTCATCATCGAGCGCTGCACATGTCCGGTAATGATTAATCATTTATTTAAATCACATATGTTGGAGCAGGGAGGCAAATTAGGCATGCAGGGCCTGTGGGCTGCCAGGACCAACAATGGGAACCAGTGTGGTGGTGTTTGAGTCTCAGTGTTTGGATTCCAATGAAGTTTATATGCAAAGGTAAAAGAAATCGACCGTTTACAGGCTTATGTTTGTTGTATCCGTATGTTCCGACAATGTAGCAGATGATAACATTGAGACAGTGTTGAAAGCTACACACAGGAGCCATCAGGTCCTCTGTACAAGCAGTCTTCAATACTTTCCTAAGTAGATAATGAGAAACTGAATGAACAGACATAACAGATGGTATCTAAAATTAGCCACATAATAAAGTCAATTTCCCAGCTAACAACTTTTATATGATTGCATTATCTCACTGTGAAGTGTCACTAGAAAACCCCACATCAACTTCAGTGCATTTAGAAAGGGAAAAAGGTTGGTTGTGGCTCTGCTGAGTTAAAAAAGCTGCTTTAACTTTGTTTTCATTGAGAAAAGAAGAAAATATAGTAACCTTTTTGAGACACAAAGCCAGAAAAAACGAGTTTCCACGGCAACGTTGTTCGTTTACTTGTGGTAACAACTTGGCAACAACATGAAAGGAAGTGTTGTCCCGTTAAAAGACTCTTATCCCGTCTTCATTGTACCTGACTCACACCGACTGAGGACAAATGCAGTGGAAACATAAACATAAGGAGGTATTTATGGGTGCATGTAAACGGGCCTCCCGTGAAGTCGCGGGGGGAAAAAAGAGCCCAAAACATTCCCAAAACAGTGACTCGTAAATGTTTTATGTCGTACTGTTTTCACTTATCACCAAACCGCAGCTATTTAAACCAGCAAAAGGGAGCTGTCAGATTTGGTATCGAGAGTCAGAGCCGCGACTGAATGTGCTGCAGGAAATCCTCATCAAGCAGCAGCGAGCTTCCCCTCCGTCTCTCTATTCTCTTTGTGCATCGGTGAGGGAAGCATAACGTGGCTCTGGACAGTTGTCCCGTGGGAGCTTTTACGTCTGCCGGCCCGGCCAGAGACTTCTTTGTGACCTGCACACTTGCAGCCAGGAGGGATGCGAAACCTTTTCACTCGCTTTCTGCGGTTATGAAAGCAAGTGTATTTCATTTTTCTCTCTTTTTTTTTAAAGGTTAGTGGGTGGTTCACTGTTCTACAAATGATTCATCCAAGCTCGCGGTTAGCGTGCCGAAATGTCTTGCGCTGTTGTGGCTTTTCAGATGCCTAAAGTGCAGTTTTGGAGGGCTGAACAGAATCCCAATTAGCGAGGCAATTTCCCAATCTGGGATTCTCTCACAAACATGTGCGCTCAGCGGCTCACACACGCACGGACTCCTTGGAAGTTTGCAAACCCGTCCGCCGTCTCTTTCGGAAACGGTTTTCTCTGAACGTGTCTGCCCTCTGCCTTGTTTACAGTATCACAGCACCACAACATCACCGGGCTGCCGGCTTCCCTAATCCCTCATTACCGCAGGCCGACATGATTGCGACTCAACTTTGTCACTCTGCTTGAAAGTCTGACCCCACAGATGCAACAGCCGGCTTGATTGCTGCGCTGTTTACAAATGTTCTCAAACGTGTTTTCCCCCCTCAGTTGATATTTTCTCTTTCTGCTGCGTCTAATTTCAATTCTGGCCCCACTCACTCGCGCTTCATGCACACACGGCCGCATCTGTTTGTATATGTGGGTATGTTTTTAAACAGACCCAGCGCAGGATATACAGCCGGCAGTAAACAGGAGAGCTTGAAGGTGGAGTGCCGCTGTTCTAGCCCCCCTTGTTTGTTTACAGGAGCGTCCTGTGCTCGCCACAAGGCAGAGATAAGTGATGGACGCAGACAATTTCAGGAAGGCAGCACTTGTCTCTTAATAGAAATGCAGCCAGCGGTTCCTCGACAGAAATATCAAAACATTGTCATGGAGCCAATCGTTTCAAACATGAGACGGTGCGCTGGTGATGCCAGGAGTCGAGTGTGCGATCAATGAGTACAATAGCCACCAGGCCAATGACCGAATGAACGATCATCTGCTCAGAGGAAAACATAGGGATCCACTCCCTTTTTTGTTTTCAAGGCTCACATTTGTTGTTAAAACTGTGTTGTTTTGATCCTCGAAATGTATTTGTGACTCTGCCTCTGAGGGTTCACCCCAGGCAGCTATATGGCTCCTCTTGAAGGCCCAAACATCTGTGGGGAAGCCCTGAGTAGCATGCATACATGCGTCCATAAACATTTACATGCTCGTAAACACGGATTTGAACGTGAACCAAGTGACTAACATGGTGTCCGGATGTCACTGATTGCCATCAGGGTTGGATTTCAGGAGTGAGTCACCTTCCTACCCACGAACGTTCACCCCTCAGATCTGGACACTGGGGTGTTCCTCTCCATCGTGGGTAATTGAGTGTTTAGAGAAGTTAAAGGACAATTTTGACTCGTCACTCTGATGACTAATCTGTGTTTAGCCATTACCCATAGGTCCTTGGGAGATTCCCTCCAAACTTCCACCTGTTGTTTCCCAGCGAGCCCGCTGCAGATGCGCGCCTGAAGGGGCCGCAGTGTTGTCAGCCGCTGGCACTGTTTTCATGTTTGCCGTCATGGGATTGTGGAGACAAGAGTTTCACACACCGGATAACCTGAGAGAGGCCACGAACAGAGAAGCCATTGACCTCAATGGGGGCAAAGGTGGTGGTATGTGTCAAGAGAAGCAAAAGACAAATTGGCGAATACTTCAGATTCTTGGTTAACAAAAGGGAATAAAATGTACCAAAGCAGAGTGAATATTTTACCTCCCCGGACCCGACGGTCTGTAATCCCCCCGCCGTGCACTTTTCCAACCATCTCTCTGACGTGGTTCCTCTTCACTGGAGCAGTTTGGTGGCGAGACTGTGCAGCCTTTACACGCAGAGACCCAACATGTACACAGTGCTAATGACCTCCAGACCGCTTTAATTGAGATTATTCACAGTTCAGGGCTGCCGTTTTCGTTTTTTAAATTGCTCGAAGTCAGCCCTCCGCAATCCGCTCCACCAGGCCCGAGTTGTCCGCGCCGCCAACATTGAGTCTAATCACTTCCGACACAGCGACTTGGAGGACTGTAAAAGCCAGGCAGGGCCAAATTGCACGATGGCGTCCCATCCCGTCAGCCTGTGCATCTGCACCGCTCCACTCATGAAAGCGTTTCAAAAAATGAGGTCACAAGTCCCCAAAACAGACATCTTCTGTTTCTGGTGGCGCGATGGTGTCCAACAAACACCTGAGGTTTGTTTGTGTCAGTTTACATGGAGGTGCTTGAAAGCCACCTGTAGTCGCTCAGCATATGTGAAACATTTCGTGCTTCCCTCACCCCTCATATTTCAGTTCCACTCAGCGCGTCTACACTTTTGGGCTCGTCCCGCAGGGGCTGTAAACTGAGCCATCAGCTTTACTCGGCGCACAGAAACATTTCAGTTTTAAAGGTGAGGCACATTTCATTGCCCTGCACTTAAAACCACAGAGAAACCAAAGCGCTGTAAATGCAACCCAAGCTGTTTCTTATTTGGTGTTTTTTTACATTTGAGTTGGTGAAGCACTGCAGAGGGGTATTTCCCTGCTTTTTATGAGGAGAGGATGCCGCATCGCCATCGGTTTGCAGCAAGTCACCGCGGCTTACACTCAGTCAGACGCTTAGTTTTCAGCGTCATCTTTTTCCATTTTACTTCTCTTTCGCCGTCTCTTTAACCTTCTGTGTCCTTGATCCCATTTTCCATCTGCGTGATCCCTCACTTCTTTTGGCTTGCAGTCGCTTTCCTCTCCTCTCGGTGCCATTGTCTCCATCTAATCCTCTGCTTCAGGCTTACTTTGATCATTTGTGTTACAGTCATCTTCCTACGGCTTAGAAATCACAAGACAAACACACTTGGTGTTTGTGAGGCTTCCGGTAAAGTTGGCAACACCGATGTACTTCAGAAGTTGAAAAACCAAACCTGACACGCTGTTCTCGACACATGGAACATGAAGATTGCACATATGGGCGGGAAACTGTCCAAAACTGTAAAGTCTGCGGTCGCACTGACTCTAAGTCCTTCTGAGTGGGCGAGGTCGACCTCTCTCCACTCTATCTTCTCGCAGTGCGTCTAATTGACGCTTCCAGTTCAAGATTGTTTTAACAGGTGCTTTATTGAAGCCCACAGTCTTGTGCACACACTTAAATCTAATAATACTGACCAATTTACCCATAAAGCTGTCGCAGGAGAAGGGAAACAGTCATTTCCTCTCTGACCACGGCCCAGCGACAGCCTGACCGGCCAGAGCTGCTCGCTCGGGCTCACCTCTGAGCATGTGTGTGTCAGGTCTGGGTGAGTAAGTGGTCTTGGACCACTCTCCGGCTTCCTGTTCTGGTCACGTTCAAATGCCACTGTTGCGGCGGTCGGCCTTGACAAACTAATATGCACTCAGGCAGAGGTTAGCGGCCGCTCCGCTGGGGGAACTGTATCCTGTTCCCTCGGGGCTATTTGCCAGAACTCTGTGTACAGATTTAGCACTTTTTGCCACGGCAGAAGTTCTTTTCTCCTTCATTCAAATTTACTAGACTGAAAAATGTTCTGCTACTTATTTTCCCCTTTATTCACACCCAATAACGAGCTATAAACACACTTTTCATTGCTGCTGTTTTACCGCCCTTCTGGAACGGTTGAGTAATCTGCTCACAGTACAGCAGCAGATGCTGTCAAAGGAGAGCGGTAACTTTCCCCTGTGCTGAACTGGTAAACGTTCCTTTTAGTGTAAGCAACTTCCCGCATTCCTGAACACACAACAGCACCCACAACCGCCGCCGCCCCCCCCCTCGCAGTTTGAATCCTTACGTACTAATTGCTCATTTCTCAAAGCCACCTGTACCTGTGTGAAGATCTTCAAAGAGATCCCCGCCCTGGGACGTTTGTGTCTATGTGCGTGTCAGGTCATCGCCGCCGTGTAAAGCGAGGGGTGTGTGTGTTGTGTGTCATTAGCCTTCCCTCCTTCCCAGAAGAAAGAAAAAATGCATCACTGTCTTTATTCGGCGTACACAGACGTGCACACATCCTACCAGCGCTGCTAAATAGATTCCTGGCAAACACAAGCTGTGTTGACAGGAGAGATGAGCCGCTGTTCCTGTTGCAGCTTGCCGAGGGCACGGAGTCGGGCCTGCGTTCAAAAAGAGCCGCCACTGTCGAAGCCACAAAGCCAGCAGACTTGTTGCTACTGCCTCTGCCAACACACACAAACACACACGCGCGCGCACTCACACACAGTGTCATGCATTGCTGTATCAAAAGCGGCCAGGCGGGTGCTTGAGTATTTGAACAGGTGATTCCCATTTACATCTGCTGACCCTGTTGGCTTAATGCCTGTTAGGAAGTTACACTGTCATAAAAGTCAACCTGGCACCACTCGTTTGTGGTGCAGCAACTGCTTGTCGGACTGTATTCTTGTCGCTCAAACCGTGGTATTCACTCGCGCTGTGTCCACAGTTTTTATTTTTTTCAGGGATATGTTTTTATGAGCGTATCAGTTTTCATAGGCCATGCCAGTTTCCGTGCTGGACCGAGTGCATCTCATTAGACCTGCATAATTTTATTCAGATGCTGTTGTTATCCTGTCTGACAGGTTGTCCCGGCGACTGATGGTGATTGCCTTGTGTAAAAAGACCTGACACCCTCAGGTCAAGGTGTGATTGGAACCATTTCCTTTCTAATGGCATATTTAACCGCAGATGTTGGCTGCGAACGCCGCTTTTTATGAAACGCCGCATCCGCACGTCACGGCAACCGATCGCTGTGGAATCCACCGCCGTTTTTCTGCTGTTCCTTGATGAGCATAATAACAGAGTAAACCTTTCACTCGTCTATCTTCCTGATGGATATGTGGCGGCTGTTCTCGGTCGCAATTAGGAAGCAGAAAGTTCTGAAAGGAAAATCAAGGAAGACCTCGTGAGGACAAAACAATGGAAACCATCACCTCAGGGATGGAAAGGAAAGTGCTGCTCCACAGTTCAGCGCAAACATGCTTCAGCTTCATAAAAGTTCAGCATTGGCGTCACACTCCTGATAATCATCGTACAATGTGTTGATAGAATTAATTTGAGGCTCAGCTGCACAGTGTCGGGGCTGCAATTATGCCGTTTATTCTCAGACACGACACCTCAAATGACAATTTTCACTTGATTTTCGACAGCGTTTTGTTCATTTTTGCCGCTTATTATTGATAATGTAGATATATTACAAAAAATGAATCTTAAGCCTCAAATATAAATCAAAACTCATCTGACATCTGCTTTTTTTTATCTTAAAATGGGAGCAATGCAAAAAGCTGGGGGGGATTTTGAATGCTGGAAACTCTTTGTATTTGTCTGAAATGAAGTTGAAAAAAGAAAAAATCTTCTGAGAGTCATTTGTTTGGTAACGTTCTCCGATTAACGATATCTCATTAGGAGCTATCCTCTCCTCTGGGCCTCCTACAGAAAGTGACGGGCGGTACCTCTGTAGCACTTAACTCAGGGCGGCTGCAGTCTCGCAGACGGCTCGACCTTTCTTCTGGTGGGTCATAATTACCGATGTCCTGCGAGCCCCTCAGCCTGACTTCATCCATTAAAGGTCCCAAAAGCCATTTCCCCAATCAGAGGTACCCACAGTCTGGCTCCTGGAGAGCTCCTGTGTTTTATGTCAGACTTACACGGACTGATCTTCCTCTCTGATGTCGGCCTGATAGCGGCCGCTCGCCTGTTCCCACCGGAGAGGCCGGCGAGTGTCGTTCAGCGCCGACTGTTGTTTCTCTGCGGGAATCCAACACTGACGTGACAGCAGAAGCCTCTAACGCTCCGTGCTCTGTTCTCCTCCCTTCTTTTCGCCTTCAGAGGGGCACCGAGGGGTTTTGGAAGTCGGTGGCTCACTACGTTCCTCGGGAGCCGACCGAGATGAGAATCCTCAACCCGTACTTCATCCAGGAGGCCGCCTTCCAGTTCATAGGCCTGCCCTTCAACAACGGCCTCATGGGTAAAGGGGTAAGTGTCAAGGACGCTCTGCTTTGAGCTAAGTCATTTATTTGGAGATACGAAGGTACAGAGTAGAGTGTCTGATTGTGTTCCTGGTTCATAATAAACACACTTTCATTGCTCGTGAGTTGCTCGACAGGCTGGTCCGACTAAAGTCTGTGTTCTGTTCAGGGAGACTGGACGGCAGCGTACTCGCCCTTCATGACTGAGTAGAAGTTGAATTGCTGTATCATAGTTCATAAAAACAGGCCTGCAGCCAGTGCCTGTATTGTTACCCAAAGGAAACATTATCACCTCCCTCTTTTTGCACAATGGATTTTTTTTAAAAGAACTAATCAACAAATATAAACAGAGTTATATAACCTGTTGTTCCTGGAGTTATTTAAGGTCTTTGGGCTGATGTTTAGAAACATAATTCTCTTTTCGAATAACTATGATTAGGCTACTTGTACGACAGCCAGTGCCATTTATGCTCGTGCAGTAAAGCGTTCTCTGTAGCAATGTTTAACGTGAATTCAGTTCTACCTAAATCTTTGTTTCTTTACCTCTCTCTAGTCATTCATCAGCGCTGCTGTCAAAGCACAAAAAGCAGAAGGAAAACAGTCTGAAAGGAAAAACAGTTCCTCGTTGTTGACATTGCAGAAATGTTGAGCGCCGGCTGTGCGGCAGAGCCGGCCTGAATGCTACAGCACTGCGTCATGTTTTGAATTATTCTTAGACCGTTTGTTCGGGAATCATGTTTGACTGGGCCTCAAACTGCTGTGTGGAAGTTCTACCGCGATAAAATAATCTGTTTCTGGTAAATCGAGGGGGGGAAAAAGTGAGTGGAAGCTGCGAATTAAAGCACAGAGCCTCGAAATGACAAATTAAACATGCTGCCGTTTTTGAAATTAGATCCTAATGTTCATGTGTGTCGCTCTGCACACATTCTTTGTGTGATGCTGGTGAGGGGTGTGGGGGGGGGGGTATTGTTGGTTAATTGGAGGGGACTTGAGGAGTGTATCACCCTAACTCTACCCTCTGGGGCCAGCAGAGCACCCCTGCATGAACTCCACTCAGCCACATGTGTTGAACATGTGGGCATCTGGCTGTGCGTGCGTGTGTGTGTGCGTGTGAGCATGTGTGCACACATTTGTGTCTGGACATTTGCAGTTCTGTCTCGTACAATACGAGCCGCGCGTTGTGTGATTTGGCACTTTTCCCCCGCCGAACATGTCGCTGTTTTCCTTCTGATCGTTGTGGAGTATGTTTATGTACATGAAAATTAATGAACAGCTCTATTTGTTAAACTAGTGTTTATGTTGTGTGTGTGTGTGTGTGTGTGTGTGTGTGTGTGTGTGTGGGTGTGTGGGTGTGTGTGTGTGTGTGTGTGTG
>JASSRZ010000042.1:12173504-12198592 GCA_032164315.1 Malacoctenus gilli
TGTGTGTGTGTGTGTGTGTGTGTGTGTGTGTGTGTGTGTGTGTGTGTGTGTGTGTGTGTGTGTGTGCGCGCGCACGCATGCTGCAGTGTAAATGCATGCGTGTTTTGCTTGCATGGGGTTTAGCTGTGGGTGTACAAACAGTGTCATGCTGCAAATCCCTCTCACAATGCCCGACAAGTTCATCGTCCCTGCCCGCAGTGACGGATGATGTGGACACACGCTTGAAAACAAACACACGCACTCCTGAAATTCCCCCTGCAGAAACTCTGCCACCTGCAAACCGTCTCGGTCGTCTGCTGGGAAATGAGCTTCACTGGGGGTTTTATGTCTTTTACACCCCGGTGGCCGCTCTGTCGCTCTTGCAGGCTCATTTTGGCGTGTTAAAAAGGTCCCGACAGGTTAAACTTGAGAAGCGCTGCTCGGTGCGTCCAGTCCTTGATCCGAGCTCTCCGCTTCCTTCTGTTGTTCTCGGGCTCATCCTTATTATCTGATGATACATTCCTGCCTGTCAGGCACCTCAGCTGTGTGCATTGTTGCCTTGTTGGTCCCTTCTATTCTTAGGACTGTGGCAGAGACCAGGGATCCTCCCTGCATTTGTCTCTGCCTCGGCCCGGAGAGGTGGGCCTGCGGAGGGAAGCGAGGGAGCTGTTTACCCAGCCCTTTGTGCTGGCGGGCCTCCGTGTTTGCCCTGCAGGGAGTGCCTCCACTTTCAGGTCCTTTTGGCTGCGTCGGCGGGCGGGTGGGTGAATGGATGCAGGGAGGACCGGACCAACCTCCAGGGCGAAGCGGGTACGGGGGCAACGGTGCTGGGTTTCTCGCGGCGGCTCTCCTGTTTCCTCGGGCCATCCTTCAGGCCCGACAGCAGGTGACACAATCTGCTGCGAAGGCCACGGGAGGACAAACGCATGCAACGGCCCTGCAAACATCTCTGCAGAATGACGTCCAACAGGTGGATGCTTTCAATCAAAAGTACATGAAAAGACTACAGTTCAGGCTCACTGAATAGAAGCCCGAAAGGTCAGAGGTGAAAACAAGCAACAAGAGGAGCGCAGACTTCTTTTTTTTCAGTCTCAGTGTCTTGTTACTCTGCAGGAGGGGTGGGTCCCTCATGGACTCTGGGACCCACTGTGACACTATCCCTCCATGTGTGTCACTGAGCTCTGTCAATGAAATATTCGTGCGGCGACGCGGCATTTAACAGTCTGAGAGCGTAAACACGTAGGCGCGGATTGTCTCTCGCCGGATTCTTCCAGCGTGAAACTTCTAAAAAAATCGTCTTGTGATAATCACCCCCCCCACCCCCTCCTCCCCCCCCCCCTCCTCCCTCCTGCTCCCAGCGAGCGCACGAACAAAAAGACATCCGAGCCATGTGGATGGGTAGAAAACTAGCAGCACTTTGTGCAGACGCCGCCGCCGCCGCCGCCGCCACCACCGCGCTCCGGTTTCACAGAGCCTCTGACAGGCGGAGCGGCGCGCTCTGTTTTTACGCATCGCCTCCAGTCCTGCGGGGAAGCTATTGTAGACTTTGTTTGGTAGCCGTGTAGGAGCCTCCAGAAGACACAGGAGCGGCACCGTCTGTGATCACGGGATACCGGAGAGTCTGAGGGACGGATAAAGGAGGGAAAAGGGCGCTTTCTTGGAGATGCCGACTGTGCGTAAAGGCGTGACGCACGGACATTTGATTTTCTGAGTGAGACATTTCGTCCCGCCGCGCGAACCTTTGCTTCTGTGGTTCGAACGTCGGAATCAAACCAAGCCAGAGCAGCTGACACGCGGAGGAAGAAGGGGGAGAAGGGGAAGAAGGGGACGGGACGTTCCTCCGGTTCGGTGTCAGATCGGATCACCTCGCTGTCCTCTCCCCGAGCGTGGAACGACCTTGACTTCAGATGAAACCCGCAAATCGTTTTGTGAGAGTTTCTCCCGTGCTGCTATTTACTCATTAACCCCACGAGCTGTTTGGAGGCAAGACCGAACAGGTTACTGGAGGTAAGCGAAGGAGAGTCATGCCTGAAAAACTGGCTTCATTTCACGACCCGATGGTTGGACGTGAGTCAGCCGCGCGGCAGCAGATCGGAAGGCAAACATTTTTCACACTTCGGACTGTTTGACTGTCTTCCCCCCCTTTTCTCGCTCTCTCGCTCTCTGGCTCCGCGTCGCTTGTTTATGTCCCTGCAAACAAACTCCTACCTAATTAGACTTTATATAGACTGCAGCCGGGCTGCACCGGGCGGCTGTAAAGTTTATTTTCCTCGCCCTGGATAGGCTCCCTCCGCCTGCCAAATGTCCATCTTAACAAGTCTTTTTTGTCCCGCATTTCACCTTGAGGAGTTTTTTTTTCTTTTTACGTGGAAAAAATACATCAGAGAGCGTCAGTTTCTTCAAGATCATCCATCTTCAAACCAAGTTACTTAAATCGAAGATTGGTAGATAATTTCATTGTTTTTCGGCGAGAACTACAATAAAATAGCGATGTATGTATGAAAATGTTCCTCAAGAAATCTAAATTGTTCAGTATTTTCTCCTTCGTGGCATCACACCTAATTAGGAGTGACAGGAAAGATGAATTGGGCGCTGAGGCTGGATCTGTATTTACTACCCTCTCTCTCTCTCTCTCTCGCTCTCTCTCTCTCTCTCTCTCTCTCTCTCTCTCTCTCTCTCTCTCTCCCCCCCCTCCCTCCCACTTCTTGTTTAGGGTGCTGAGATTTTGCAAGAAGCCGTGACAGGACATCGGCCAGCGAGAAGGCATTCTGGCCGCGCACTGAGGAGGAGGAGGAGGAGGAGGAGAAGGAGGAGGAGGAGGAGGAGGCGCCTCTCGCGTTGAAGCTGCGCTGCGTTTCGATGGATCCTTCAAGTTTGCCTCAGCCTCAGAGGAGACAGCCCACTCTGGACATTTGCAAGCCGTGACAGCACGCCGTAAAACATGACGGGTCGCGGCGTACGGAGAGCCCCAAACATGAGCTGCCGCCGGCGTGGAAGGAGCGCCTCTCCGGCCCTCTCCGGCGCGCGGTCGGAGCGCGACGCGCGCAGGCCGGCGGGTAAGGCGCCTCTCGCGGGTCCTCTAAAGTTCTCTACCAAGTGATTTAGGACGATCCTGCGGTCATGTCGAGATCACAGCGCCGGTTTTCCC
The DNA here is from genome assembly GCA_032164315.1 of Malacoctenus gilli. NCBI lineage: Eukaryota > Metazoa > Chordata > Actinopteri > Blenniiformes > Labrisomidae > Malacoctenus > Malacoctenus gilli. The sequence goes on from JASSRZ010000042.1 coordinate 12,176,632, forward strand.
TGAAGCGCGATGGTGCCTTGAAAGCAGAGCTGCGCTCTTGTCTCCGTGTTTGCTGAGACAACACTGGCACGACTGTTTGATGTTTGATTCCCTTTCACCTCGGTGGCTTTTCTCAGCGCTCTGAACCTCTCTGCACGCACCTGCCAGCTGCATCAGGTTCCTCTCTCTCTCTCTCTCTCTCTCTCTCTCTCTCTCTCTCTCTCTCTCTCTCTTTCAGGGTCACTGTGACCTGGATCTATGGCGGGGCTTAATTTAGTGTTTATTGAGGGGGCTGTTTGTGAAATGCAGGCCGGCAGGAGGAGGTTGCTGGTGTTTGTTCTTTGCTGGTTATGGAGTCAGCTTTTTTTGATCTACAGTCTGAAGTGTTTACAAGGTGCGAGAGGAGGGAGCCCGAATGGGGGGGAAATATAAATCAGACTGACTGTGATATTTTGGGTCTGTGCTTGTTCTGATGGCTGAAGAGGAAACGGTGGCTGTCAGGGAGATTTTCAGAGTGACCCTCTGCTGTGGTGGGCTGCCGGTCGAAATCTCTCCCGCTCTGGCGTTCTCTCCCCTTTCTGCGTGCGTGTGTGTATGTGTGTGGACCAGAGCCAGACGAAGGCTTCAGGTGTTCCGATGTGCTGGCAGTCCAGCCCGGTTCCCTGCGGGTCACTTGGGCGGATGTGGCGCAGATGCTGTTTTGGATTTTTGGGGTTGTTTTTGTTTTGGCTTTTTTTTCTCCTTTTCTTCTGAAAGCATGACTGTGGTTTTGTTCCTCCAAACTCACTCACACTCTCAGCTTGTACTTTTATGCCTCCAGCTGTCAGAATCCGCCGGATCAAAGAGTTAGAAGAAACTGCGTGATGTCTCACTGACTCACACATCTGTAGATGAACTTTCATTCTTGTTCAGTGACTCAATGGCCGTCTGACTCATGCAGTCGTGCGCATACAATGTCACTCACTCACTCACACACACACACACACACACACACACACACATACACACACACACACGCACGCTGATGAGGAGCGTACGGAGGGAAGGCGGGCTTCTCCGAGCCGAATCCCTTTTTCTGCATATTCATGCTTCTGCACTTGATGGATATTGGTGAGCGGCGGAGCTTTGGCCTCACCTGAGACATGCCTCGCGTCCCCAGCAGGCGTCCCCCACCAAATGTCTTTATAATGTGTGAGAACATGTCGTGAATCAGCCTTGTTATTCTTTACTGGAGGTGCTGGAACTCCTCCGGCTTGTTCTCAGGCCGAGCGGCGGAGTATCGACCGCCCTTCAGGCATGTCGCACTCCCCCGTCACGCTGCCACAGTTTTCACTTCCTCTAGCCAAAGGTCATGGGGTCAGTGGCCCCGCCGAGGGTCAGGTACAGCGAGCCGGCGTGTTCTCCGGCTGCTGTGTGGTCTGGTTTGTCTTAACTGGCCTGCAGCTTTACGAGAGCGAGCGGCCTGCTGGTCGGCTTCAGCTCTTTGTTGCGTTTTACACAAACAGAGTCAAACATTAATAAGCTAATAAAGATCCATCATCACCTTCCATTCGTAATAAAGCCCGGTCATGAATAATGTTTGGGTGACATCGTCCTCTCACAGGGATGTCGTGACTCAGTCTTGCTAAAAAATCCGAAATACGTCAAAGAGAAGCAAGAACTCTTCTTTTTCTTCAGGTTTGAAAAGAAAACAAATAGGATCAACGTTACATGATGACCAAAGATGACAAAGTTCAGGAAAGAAAAGTTTTGGAATAGATTTTATAGCCCAAAAAACGTGTTTAGGACAAAAAAAACCCAACAAAAAAAACACGCCTCATTTACGCCTCATAAACTTTGATCTTTTAACCTCAGTAAAAAAGAAAACCTCAGTGAATTTATGCGAAAGGTTTCCTTTGACTTTATTGAAGAATCCAGTTGAAGGTTTACTTTCGCAGATCCGCTGGAATCCTTAGGGGGCGGGGCTTCGTGCTGAATGCTGATTGGTGGACCACACATGACTCTTGTTCACTTGCTGTATCAAGCTCAAAGGCCCCAGCAGGAGGTCTGCGTGGACCAGGTGTGGTGCAACAAGAAAAGTATTCATGTCGACTACTTTTGTTAATTCACCCTCAATGTTTAATTTGGCCTCAGAACAACCAATTTTATCAGATATATTTTTGATATTGACTCTGGAAACTGAACTCAACCACATCAATAAAGAGGCGGCAGATCGCAGGACTTTGTTGTTTTGCTGACATCAAAAGCTCTTCGTTAAAGGTTTGAGGAAGGTGAAAAACGCCAAATGTTTCGCTGTCGTTTAGTTGCTTTTTCTCAGGTTAAGACACCAAAATGTCTCGTCCGTGTTTAGTAAACAACCATTCCTTTGGCCTGACGAGCAACATTATTGCCACTTTACTTCTTAAGTAACCTTCAAAAGTAAGTAAACATCTGGTTTGAAGTTGTACAAAGAACTCTGGTTTCAGTAGTAAAAGTCTGGACCTTGGTCTCATCCGATCCGCCCGAAGTCACCGTAAATCGGAACTTTCTGGCTTCAGTTTTTGCTTTAATTTGTTCGGCTGCGACCATTTGGTTGACCTGAAATAATTCCATCATGCTGAATTATTTAAAGTGTTTCTTTCGACCGCATTCATTGAAACAAAAACACTGATGCTGTTTTCCTAATTAACTGTATGGTAAGACGGAAAAAATACGTTGGCATTGATTTTTGAAAAGTTCTCGACTCTCGAGTGAAAGTTTGATGACTGAACCCGAGTTGCGTTTTCAAGGATGTAAAATCATCTTTGTTATCTCTGATTGATATGAATGCATGTTTTCCATGCACCACCAGTGACTGTTAAATTAGTGCAGCAGGTTCGACTTCAACCTGCCATGAAGCAGCGTCACGACACGCTGAAATCTCAGAGGCAAAGTCACAAAAACAGTCCAAAAAATATCTGCTACACGATGGATGGGAAAAACAAAAGCAGAAATATGCTTTCATTTGTTATGTCAAGAATCAATTCAGCCTGAATATTTGGGTTATGACTTCAGTGATGCTGCGAGCAGCAACCAGGAGATCGCAAACGGGAAGTGAGAGGGGACTTTGTTGCCACGCAAGGCACCAAACGACAGAAAAAAAAAAGCAAACCATGGGAACAACAAGAATTTCCGAAAGCTTTTGAAGTGTTTTCGTCCGTCGTTTGAGCGGCGGACACTCGTTCCAGATTAGCGGGCGTCTGCGGGGTGAAAAAAGATGGATGTGCGCCCTGAGCAGGGTGCCCCGTCCCCCGGCGGCGTCCCGGCATCGGTGTGTAACGTTACTCTGGTTGTTTTGTCCCGGCTCTAATGGAAAGAGTGCAGCGAGAGAGATTGATTATGCAACCTGAAGTGCCACAGGGCAACTCCAATCTGGAAGTGCTTAGCGTACGCAGCGAACCACAGTGATTCCTCCGGGGCAAATTGAAGGAGGCATGATCTGACAAAAAGGAATTTCAATTTGTTAGATGTATTCCTTCAGACAAATGCTTCCCATGCTACTTCTGTCTTCTGGCCGCTCGCCTTTGTGGCGGTGGACGATCTCGTGCCGCGCCGGGCGAATTATTTCCCCCTCTGATCTCCAATCGCGTTGTTGCTGTTGTCGGCGGCGGCGGCGGCGTCGAGCACTTTGGCTTCTTCAAGTTCAAACAGCTTAAATTATTTCAAACAAAGCGGCGGTTAATACTTTGGGAGCCGCTGATGAAACATAAAGCCAACTCCCGTCCTTATCGCAAAATCTCCCTCCTTAAAACAACCCTCTCTCTTTTTTCTTTCCTCTACAACGCAGAAGAATGTTAACTAGCTCGGTGCAGTGTTTGTGTCTGTGGGAGCGCGTTGTGATACAAAAAGCTGTATTCTTCTGAAATTAGCAGGTCACATTCATTAATCATGGCGGCTGAGGGGCCGCTTTGAACCATCAGGCCGGGTCATTAAAGCCAGGCCGTCTGGGGCGCGAGCGGGCGACACGGAAACACTTTGGAGCAGCGCTGGTTCACCCAGACGCAAGACACGCTAATAATGACCAGAGTGTGTGCGAGTGCATGTTGCGTGAGTGTGTTGGTGTGTCACTGATGGCCACTTTACTGCGGGCCCAGCGTGGCTTTAATTCAGAAGAAAAACAACGCGGGCTGGGAGCACGAAGAGGCTGCGCGGGCGGGGCGGAGTCAGGGCACAGGAGGATTTCGGCGCCCGTTTTCAAGGGGAAATATCAGTTTTACGCGCCGCGCCGGACCCGCTGAAAGCCTCCGCGCGCTTCCCGTCCGCTCGTCTTCGTTCCTCCCCCGTCTCCGCCTTTGTCCTCTCGGCGGCCTTTTAAGCGCCGCCGTCCTCACAAACACCAGAAAGTGAAATCCTACCCTCTGATCATCGCTCCGACATGGCTAAAATGTGTTCCCATTTAAGGTGAGGCTCACCCGAGCGCTCTCTGTGTGGCTTCCTTTTAAAACCAACTTAATCAGGCAGGAATTTGGGTTATTAGGGTCAGGGACACTGTGAAACAGCCTCGGCGAGAGACGGAGTGAAGGCGAGCGAGACGGTGAGGACACAGATGTGTCGCATCAGGAGGCTGTCTCGACCCCGCGCAGCTCATGGGAAAAATCGGGCCCTGCGCGGCGGCGGCAGCGGCGGCGGATGATGTTGTCCCGTCTAATTTACCTGATCGGGTCACAAGACGCTCCCGAGTCTGTTGCATTGTGGGTCTCTGTGTGTGTAATTAGTTGTAACTGCACATTAGCTAAACTTTCCAATGACCCTGCAAGCTTAATCTTGTCTTCAGGCTGTTGCACGATGTAAAACTGCGGCTGCGGTGGGAGATCGGAGCAGCACGCACACAGCCTCGCTGGACCACTTTCTCAGACGGCTTTGCGAACGTGTAAACTTCTCAAAAAGGCCTTTTTTTCGATTGTTCCTGGTGCCAAAAAAAAAAACAGTGGAACCAGCTTCAAATACTCAAACTGCTGAATCTTGATTTCGACCAACAGGAATCTGATGGAAACTCAGACTTTAAAGCTAATGTTTGATTCTTTTGGGTGATTTCTAAAGAATAATGGTTACAAGCTCTTTCTTGTGTTCGAGGTTCAACACTATTTCATTCAGTTCAGGTCATCTCCTTGAAACACTGACGTCGCTTCATCTCAGGTGGTCTCAGATTGCTGTTTTGGTTGGTTGGTGGTCTCTCCGCCCAGAGAAAAGGGTCGTGGGTTTAAGCCCAGGTGGGACCTCTGGGTTTGCATGTTCTCCATGTGTGTACGTGGCTTTCCTCTGGTTACTCTGTGCTTTTTCAGTCCAAAAATATGCATAAGAGGTCACTTTGTGTGTGACTGTGTCTGTCTTACTCCGATGATGACCCTGGAATCCCCCTCAAGGTGTTTGAATTGCTTTCACCTGAAGATCTTCAGCAGTGTGCAAATACTTTTTTGTACATCAAATTAAAAGAAAGATGGAAAAATGGAGAGATATTATCCTTCATCTTCAACCACACAGAGCAATTTTTCTGTCCAAACTCTGAGATGATGGCAGATAGAATAATGATTTGTGGTTTCCAAGCGATTCCAAACCAGTTTATCCGGGTGTCGTTTTTTTTTCTTCTTCTCTCGCTGATGAAATGTTACTGACAGATGGATGCAGGCAGACAAACAAGGAAGGGGGAAAGTCGGGGATCCAGGCAGGAAATTGTCAGCCGGGCTGCCAACAACAGCGATTTCATGACCAATTTGCGGAGCATGTCGTGGTTATACGGCATGAAAAGAACAGGAGCGGGTGAAAACTAAAGGCAGCCAGTGATTTGTGTTGGCTGGAAACCCTCGTTGTCTGTCTGAGGCTCTGGAGCAGCCGGATGAAGACGTTTCCTTGCGTCCCGCTCCGTCTCTGCTCGGCGGACGGCGAACGTGTCCACTGGTGCAGTCAGGCGCTTTGGTGGTTCCCATAATGACAGTTTTCTGCCCTCTCTGTCTGTCATAATAACGCCATCGGGGTCGCGGTTTGAGGTTAACGCGTTGGTCACGCATGAGGTTTTTTATGACCCGTGGAAAAATGCATTTTATCGTGCTTGTTGTGACCCGCTGATCCCGGCACCTCCGCGACCTGCACTAACTCTTTTTTTGGCAACGCGAAGCCAAACGTGTGAGGGCGTTAATCCAGAACCGGAGCACTTCAAACGCATTGTTCCCCGCTAGAAGCGCCCCAGTTATCCCGCGAACCATTAGACACGTTCCTCCAGAGCTCCTTTCTTTGTATCCGGCGAGAAAAGCTGCCGGGTCACTGGTCATAAATCACTTCAGAGCCTGATTTACCATCAGGCAACCAACAGGTTTACCTCTAACAGAGACGTCTAACAAGGCCCAGGCTGCCGCTGCTTCGACTTGTGCAGGTCAAACGTAAAGAAAGGCTTGTTCCACAAAAACATGTGGCCAGTTGCTCTGACTCACACTGTAAAAAGTGTCATGAGCTCCAATTTAACCAAACTTAATATTGACAAAACTCCTTAAAAAAAAGTTGTGGTGAAACATTTCCTGTTCGTGCATGAAGTGGAGCTGTCGGAGCTGGTGCTTCAAGTTCAAAAAGGAAAGTAAGAGTGTTTTTACTTTCTGTTTTTACTTAATTTTTAGACAAAATAACCATTAAAAAGGGCAGTTTGACACAAAATGACCAAGAGAGTCAAAATACAACATTATCTCATCAATATATGATTGTATCGACCCAATTTTCCATCTCAAAACAAGAATGTTTACTGAAAAAAATGTGAACGAGCTCTGCAGACCTAAAAGAAACATCACAGCAGAACAACAGAACGACACTTTCATGTTCGGAGGACCGAATTCTTCTTACACCAGGAATTTATTCCTCCGTCTTTCTATGTTTATTAAAATCTTTGTTGTGGTGTTTTTGATCAAGTTTGTCTATAAATGTAATAAAAAGCTTTAAAAAAAATCCACCCTTAAATTAATACCAGTTACTTGTTAAGTGAAGCCACAAAAGGGTCACATCTGAGCGCAGTCTCTTCTCTGGAGACATTTGGGGAACATCTGAGGAGCCGTCGTGGGCCAGCGAGGAGGAGTTTCAGCTCCAGCTCGTCACTGAGCAGCACCTGTCGTGGTCTTCGCGGTCGCGGCGGTCTCAGGCGGAGCAGAAGGCCTGAGACAGCTCATGCTGTTCGGCCTCGGCTCTGCTGACAGCTTCCTCAGCCTCCCCGCGTCTCGCGGCGTCCAGCTCCCCCCCCCCCCCCCAAAGGATTCTCCGACACTCCCCGGCCCACACGTTGTCAGACGGTTTAATAAAACCACCTGGTGAGTGAGACGCAGGGACGGGTGAGCTCATACGGACTCAGCCCTCTCCTCACCGTCTTCCCTCCGGGCGCTGCACTGTCCACACCTCTGCCCCCCCCCACCCCCACCTCCTGTGACCCCCTGTGTGTGGGCTCCCCTGCCTGTGTGTGCAGGAACACTTTGAGAAATTAACAGAAATAAGATGTTTTGTTGGAGCTTGGCTGGAAACGCTACACACTCCCAAAAAAAAAAGAGCAGCAGCAGATGGAGAGTGTGTGCGCACATATGTGTGTGTTTTAGGGTGGGGGGGGGGGCGGGGGTGTCCGGGTGGGGTTGGGGCCCTGCCTACCTATCTTAACCGAGGCATGGGACCTACTATCTGTTTCTCATTTTGGCGGCGCTCTGTGGTTTTCCAGCAGTGACAGGCCTCCCAGTGGAAACTGGCACTAACGAGCAATTACATCCTGCCTGCCTGCCAGGGATTATGGGATTACAGAGTGACCGGGCTCCAGCCCGCACTCCCCCCCCCACCCCCCACCCCGCGCTCCCACTCTGTCATTCCCTCGCTCCCCCGCGTTCCCTCTTATCTCTGCTTTCACACTTCTGCCATTCAATGCTTCAATTATTCTCTTTCTTTTCTCCTCCCTCGTTCTGCTTTTCCTCCTGCGTGGTCTTCCTCTCTTTTCTTTCCTTTCTAATCCTCCTTGCCCTTATCGCTCCCTCTTCTCGACGTCGTCCGTCTTATTGCTCACGTCTCTGAATCTTTGCTGCCGGTTAAAAAAAACGCGATGCCGTTAACTGCTGAAGAGTGAAATTGGTTAAGTCGTAAAGGGTAAGAAAGCAAACTTAACGAGAGAAAAATACATTTAGTGTCTGACACTGTAAATCAGGAATACGGAAATGAGAAGCAGAGGAAGCAAAGAGACGAAGAAAGGAAAAAAAGCCGGACTTCTGAACAAGCTGATCGTTACTTCACGGGTGAATGAATCTTTTTTATTTCCTGAATTTAAAATCTCTGTTTATTCGCTCAGAAATCGGTAGAAAAAAACGAACACATTTGCTGAAGAACAAGAAGACCCTCTCGTGTGACACCGTGAAAACATGTTGGAATCAGTCAGCAGTGTGAGGTATGCAAAACCAAGGCGAAGGTCCCCGACGCATGTATGCAGAGCTGCAGGGCGCCGGCAGATATCATGGCAACTTGGTTGTGCGGGACCCCCCCCAGACCTGGCGAGTGTCTGGTAGTGATCAGGCGGCCCTCCCGGTGCTCAGCCTCCCTCTCCCGCATCTCCTCTTACACCGCAGGTGTCTTTTATTGAGCCAGCGGTGATTTACCGCACTCTTGTTTTTCTCCTCGCGCCTGCAATCAGGCGCCGCGGTAGTGACAGGTTAAAGCTGGGGGGTCAGGCCGTGGCGTGCACGCGCGCACGGGCCAACAAAGCGCGTCTCTAATAGGGAGGTCATTATCCCAGGAGCTTGGCCTCTTCCACTTTCTCTCTCCGCTGCTTTCTCCTTCTTCTTTCCACGTATTACCCAAAAACTCCGCGGCAGATTTTGGTGAAAGCTGCAGTTCGAGTGATTGAAGGGAGGAAGTGATTGGATTTTGGTGGTGATGGCGAACAAAAACGATGAAAAGCATCATTTCTGCGGCCTGTTTTAAAAGTGTGGGGCCCCGATGCCTTTGGGAACGCTGCTGCAGGTGTCCTGTCGGAGGTGTGCGCTCTCCAGAGGGCAAAGTTTCAACCACAATCTATAAGTCAACTGTTTGCAGTCGTCCTCATCTTTAGAAAGTTTCTGTCTTTGGTCGAAATGGACCAAACTAAACATTTATTCCTCACAGTTATAAAGATTAATGAAAATAGTAAAGCTCAGGAAAAGTGTGACACAAAAAACCTTCATTTGTGTCCTTTTCAAGGTGACTGTTGGTCTAATTTTCAGATGCAGCATCGAACGAGTTGATAAGACCAAAGAAGCTTCACATCAAGTTTGCCTGAGAGAAAAACAAAAGTAAAAACCAAGCTAAATAACAATTTTCTTTCTTTGACATTTGGACTAGTGATGTGGTTATAGCGCCACCTCGGTTTATGATTAACATTATATTTAAGTCTGTTCCCAATATTCAGATTTTCCTTTTCCACATCTGTGTGTATTTTTCAGTTGCAGGAAAATAGAAGCTGTGAGTGACGACTTGCAGGTAGCTGTAATGAGCTGTGTGGTTCTGACCTCTCTGCTTTGTGGTTCTTGCAAATTGTAGGAGCAGTTTACTCCCCAAAACAGGCGTTTTTTTTACGTTTAGGTGCACTTCCTCACACTGATTTCACTTACTATGTCACTCTGTTTTTGTGTCGGTGGGATGAAGGCCTGCGAGTACCGGTGGACGAAGTCTTCCTGCTTTAGTGCAGCAAAGTGCACTGATGTTTCCTTTGTTGGGGCCTCTGTTTAAAACTGCTACTTTCTTCTTTTGCTCGTAAAAAAAAAATCCCCCTGCAACAAAATCCTCGTACCTGCTGTCCAAGCACTTAAGCAGCGTAGCCGGGCAGACGAGCGAGCTCCTGTAATATTACCTGACTCTGCTTTATGGGCCGTTCCTGCTTCTGAGGAGCTTATCCACTTAACTGACTGTGAACGACGACTGGACTGCGGAGCGGCCAACAGAGTAAATGCGAGGTGACAAGAGCTCCGCTCACTCTGCTGCGGCCTGGACTGGACGGGCCCGAAGCTTTAATCAGCCAAACAGGCAAGAAACACATGTTTGGCTTTCAACGCACGCGTACACAAACGCGCACACGCACGGTGTCGGATTTGAAACTGTACAAACACACGCATCCTCATCATCCTCCTCATCAGCAGGCTTGTGTCAGTCCGCAGCTCTGCAGGAGCGCCGTCCTGCACCCTCCCGTCTTGCTCGCTCTCTCGCTGCCCCCCCCCACCCACTCCGCTCCCTCCACCCGCCTCATCTCCGAAAAGGCTGCAGGCGTGGGGCTGTAAACAGCTCCAGAGCGCCGGGGTGAAATGAACCAGCAGACGGGCCCGCGTAGACTCCTGGCTCATTGATCTGCAAAAAAAAAAAAAAAAAGGGGGGGGGGGCTAAACGCTCCCAGCTGTGGCATCAGGGACTCGCGGCGGCACCTCTCCCGAGACCTCGGCGATGATCTGTAGCGTCTCTCCTGCGTCGCCCCAAAGTTTTGGTTTCCGTCAGAGGGGGTGAAAAGTTGCGGGCAGTTCGGGATCGAGTCTGACCTGCGGCCGGTCTGGTTCTTCCCCGGGCCGACGTCTCTCTCTCTCTCTGCCGGGGGACGGGGTCGTGTCAGCTGGAGCACGCAGGGTTGCATAAACGCAGCGACGGGTCTTATCGCGGGCTGTGATCCGTGGCCTTTTGTCAGTCTTCCGTCTCACTGCTCAGACAGAACTGCCAGGATTGTTTTTTTTTTCTCTCTCTCTCTCTTTTTTTGACGCTAAATAAACACTGTGCGCCTCATATCAGTGAGATCTACAGATACATGAGCTGTACACGCTGGCTCCAGTGGGTGGGCAGTGTTGCCGTCGTTCACCGAGCTTATACAAAGCCTCTCCGAGATGACAGATGCGGTTTGCTGAAGATAACTGTGGCCAGACTGTTGTTGCAAGTGAAAAGAAAGAGTTCATGTCCGATACCGACGGGCCCCCACGTTTAGCGCCAAGTCTGTTAGCAACCAGGAGACCGCGAGAAAAACACGCTGCAAAACACTTTGAAGTGAAAGCAGGAGTAAGAGAACAACTGTTGCGCACTCACGGAGTCGCCGATGTGTTTGTGGGTCAGTGGGAGGAACGGCTCGCGGTCCGGTCCAGAGGGTGGGAGTTCGATCTCCTGTCTCGCCCCAAGTGTCCCTCTGGCAGGACTGACGCTCAGGTTGGCGTCACACATGGCAGCTGTCACCATTATTCTGTGTGAATCCATGAATGTGACTCAGCTGATCATTGTTTGTCTGATCTCCTCAAACCAGCTGCAAAATGCAGTCGGTTCCTTTTTGTGTTTCCTTTCGCCGTGCTTGAGAGAACATCTCATGGCCATGAGTTCTACCAGGCTTCACTTGTTGGCAGTCATCATTATTTGGAGTCGTGCACGGTGCCAAAGTTTATTCCTTTAGACCGGTGGCGTCCAACCCTGATGCTGGCAGGACGCCGTTCTGCATTTGTGCGTGTGTTTGATGTCCTCCTGATTCGGGACTTTCACTGAAATGAAGGACGAAGGACGCAGACAGCGACGGAGGCGTCGGCCCCCTCTGCGGCCCCGCCTCTTTGCTCAGGAGTACGTGATGCTCTGACCTCCGCTGAGTCTGGCTTTCTGGAGGGGGCGTCGCAGAGCACAATGACCTGGTGTTCCGGGCACAGGCTCCCACCCTGCACGTACTATATATAAGCATCCGCATCCGTGACATCTCTTATCACCTGTCCTGCATCTCTGCGGTTTCTTCGTCCGGGACCTCCGTGAAGTGCTCTCGCCATGCCTGGTTCCCCCCGCTTGTACCTCCGCCACAGGGATAACCCTGAAGAATGCCTTTGACAAGTAGATCGCAGACGCGGCCTTTTGTCTGCCGCACTGGGGCTGCTTGCAGGGATGTATGAAGGGACAAGCCGACACTAGCCACACTGGTTGGCAGCGAACAAGTGGCCTTTTACTGGAGCGGCAACAAAAACAGCGTCCTCGTGCACTGAGGACGTGATTTATGTGGCGTGTGGGGTTGCTCGGGGGGCCCACAGGCCTGTTGTTTCTTTTTTACAGTATCTGGACTATTGTGGATGTATAGACATCATATCGCCCGCATGTTGTGCCTTTAGTTTATGTTACCCTTTTCAAAGGGAGGAGGAAAGCCGACAGAGCGAAGCCTTGTTCTTGTTCTCACATTCCTCCCTTTCTCTCTCCGTCCAGGTGGGAGCAGATGGAGAGTTCGGAGGAAGGATAGACAGCAGATGACTTCTGTGATGTCAGCAAAGGCCAAGGTTAGTCAGAAACACACATGACGGCCGCCTGAAACTTCCCACCGCTGAATCCATCGTCTGCAAAGAACTTAACCCTATCGGTTCTTCGGTCGGAACCGTGCAGCCCCACTATGAGGCAGATGAGGAGTTATGAGCAGGTATAAATCGCTAATGAAATCCATCCCGCCAGGCTCTGAACGCTGCTTCTCGTGAAGCGCCGTCAGCGCCGGGCTCTCATCTCTAAATTATGAGTCCGCAGACAGACTTTTATCACTGGCTGAAAGAAAGCATCACATTAATTTTGTCTTTTGGGAGAAACTGATCCTTTTTTGGTTCTTTTTTCTGTTTACATTGTTTTTTTCTGTTAAACATTGTTTTTAATCGACTCTTTATAGATTCGTCTCTGTCAGTTTTCTAAGTATAAACTACTTTCCGTTAACCGCAGATGGACTTTACCTTGTTGTTTTCTCAAAGCCTTTTATAAAAATTTGATGAAATGTTTGTTGTTTTTTGTTTTCTGCTCTGCCAAGAAATGGCTGTAAAGTTTTGAAATCACTTTCTGAATACCAAAAAAACTGTTGTGATGAAACCGAAGCCGCCTACGATCTGATCCATATCGCTTCTGCTCCCTTTATCTCTTTGCACACTCACGTCGCTCGTCCTTCAGCTCCCGTGTGCTCCGTGTTTTCCAGGTGCTGCTGTGGGTGCTGGTGTCTCTGCTGCCTCTGGTGGAGGGGGCGCACATGAAGTCCGGCGCTGCTGGTGTGGGATCAGACTCGGGCCGGGCCGTGGGCCTGCTGGGGGGCCAGGAGGAGCGGGAGCTTCCTGTGACGCTGCCAGAGGTGGTGGAGGACAAGGAGCAGGAAGACGACGGCGACCCCTACTCCACTTGGCACGCTCTTTACGGTACTGAGGCGCTCATGGACGTGTCATTTATAGCAGTGCGAGTGTCGGAACGGAAAGAGGCTCAAGTCTGAGTGTCTGCTTTATATCCCAATCTTGTCATATGATACGAGGTCACTTTAAAAGTAGAGGTGACGTTTGTGGTTCGGCTGGAGGAGATGTAACTCCGCTGTCCTTCCTCTCCTCCCTCTCGCTCTCAGACCCTTTCGTCATGGACGAGGTGGATGACCATCCCAGCAGCCGCTGGGTGGGGCGCTCTCCTCGGTCCTCTGACCCCACAGAACCTCAGCCCAAGGGATCACCCAAGAAAAAGAAGAAGAGGAAGAAGAAAGAAAAGGAGGAAGAGGAAGAGACGGGAAAGGCAGAGCGAAAGGGTAAAGGTAAAAGCAGACACCCCAAGCAGAGCAGCAGAGACTGCCGCGTGGAGAAGCGGGAGATGAAGGTTCGGGATCTGGGACTGGGCTTCGACTCGGACGAGATCGTCCTCTTCAAGTTCTGCGTGGGCTCCTGCCAGTCCTCCAGGACCAACTACGACCTGGCGCTGAAGGCCCTGCTGGCCAACGGCTCGCTGCCCCGACGCACAGCCCGCAAGGTCAGCGGCCACCCGTGCTGCCGGCCTGACCGCTACGAGCCCGTCTCCTTCATGGACGCCCAGACCACCTGGAGGACCATCCAGTCGCTGTCCGCTGCCAGCTGCATGTGCATGGGCTGAAGGGACGGCGCACGAGCGAGAGGAGGAGGTGCGGAGCTGCCGCCCGTCCTGAACAGAGCCTCAGGGTGCGTCCCCGTCTAGAAAACGGCCAGAAGGAGGCGCCGTTGCTCACGCACAGCGGAGGGAGAGGCTGAGGCCACCGTTTGTTCACCTCCTGTGGTAAAAAATTTCCTGTCGAGGAGGAAGAGGGCCGGGTGCAGCTGGACGATAGAGGGCCAAGGTCACAATCAGAGACTGAGGGGGAGGTCATGAGGGACCCCCAGTCTGGATTTATGGTTGCCTCATCAAAGACCGAATTGTTTTGAGCCCAACAGCTGGTAACTGATGCAGGATCCTGGAGGCTGCGTGATCCCCGTGAAAGAGCCTCCATTATGCGGACATCTTTTGATCTGATATGGGCGAGACCTGACGGCTGAAGCTCCAGAGATATAAGTTATAAGAGTGCGTTTATATTCGGGCGAACGGACGGACACGGCGTTCACGGCCTGCAGTGAAGCTCCGCCTCCAGCTTCCTCCACACACACTGACAGCAGCGTCGGGTCGTTTCTCTCGTGTGTTCAGGTGAACTCAGCCTAATGGATGCCATGCATCTTCATGTATTACTGTATAAAAGTAAGGTATATTTATTTCAGATAAATTATTTATTTATTATGGCTTCATGTGAGAGCTGTTTTAAGGACTCCATAGTGTAGATAAATATATCTATTTATTGCCAAGACTCACATTTCCTGTAGACAGTTGGAGCTGCTGAATAACGGTGTCCATCGAGGACGTTCCTGACAGTCACACTTTCCCCCTTCAGCCGGTGTAGAAAAGTCCAACTGATTCTGGGTGAAACAAGACTGGATTTTCGGAGATTTGTTAGTCAGTTTGTGTCATGTGGGGGAAAAAACCCCAAAACACTGTTCAGGGGGAAGAATCCTGACGAGCAGAAGAGAATCAGGAACGAGCTGACCTGCATTTTATTGATGCGGAATCAATCATAAGTTATTATTGTTTTCCTCAAATTCGCGTCAGACTTGAGTTGAAGAGCTGAACTGAGAGTGGGTGGGGGTGGGGGAGGGGGGGCAGTCTGTGCGATCTGAACAACGGAAACACTTCACACAACAAAACCTCAACACTGATCACTCAGTTTGAAACGGATCACAGCTATTCAAGAAGTTACACTCTCCCATTATGTTGCTCAGTCACTATGATGATGATGGTTATTATTATTATTAATATTATAGAAACGTCCTTTATTTTTGTATGGCATTATCCTGTAAGGGAATAAAGTTTATAAGAATAAACATTGTGTTTAAAGTATTTACACAACCTCTGTGTGTGACAACCACCATCATTGGTTTTTCCTACTAACGCCATTCACCCCCTTTATCCAACTCCAATGACACTGTCGTTATGCTGTAGCGCCCCCTGCTGGGGCAAGAAAATCGTGTCGTGGGTTAAAAATGTTCGCAACCCAGACATGAGCAGGTTATAGAGGATTACGTATGATTTACCAAGAACTTCTGTCAGATTTCTCCCATAATTCCCCTATTTCTTCACACAAACCCATCAAACAGCTCAACACAGTAGCTGTGTTTTTTTCTCCTTCTTTAGTTTCTCTTTTATTCCAGCATGATATGTTTTCCGCGGCCTGTTTACCAAAACATCATATGCAAATGTGCGGTATAAATATTTAATACATTCATAATGTCTACATTCGTTTCCCCTGCATCATGCAACACAGGCACAGAGCGAAGTAACAGCATGGAGATCGAAAAAAACACACACTCATAATTTACAGTGTAACGACAACACGTTGAATTGGGACAACATGGAATGCAAATATCACATGTGGCTCCGCAGAGAGTAACAAACTCTGCCGTTTGAATTGTACCCATAGGGTATGAGCATGTTTGACTGAAATTTCCATGTTTGGAAATGATGGTCACAGTTCATCGATTGCCCTGTTGATACACGTTCATCAGAAATCCTATTATACAAACAACCATCGCCACTGGCCAGATTAATTTAATCAAGTAACACGATTCTTTGCCGCGACTCTGAATAGAAAAACTCAGCGACCATCTCTCCCGCAAACCACATAAATACAGTGAATAACTACAAGCACAGCTTTGTTTCACACAGTCAGGCACAAAGTCTGGATGTTATGTTCCACAGTGTGAGTGTTGATGTGACGGACAATCCCAAATTTAACTCATCTGACTGTTTAAAATGATCACATGAATACATTTTCAAGTCAAATGTTTACAGGAGTTGAATAATCGTGTTCTACACAAAACCACATTTTGCCACATTTCAGATTTTTTACTGGTTGTGGAGATTTTATTCTTGTGCGTTAGGTGTGCGGTTTTCTTTCGTCACGTTATGCTGTTGCCTTTTTGTTGACCTCCTCCACTTCATCTCACTTGCTTTCCTACAAGATCACCGACAGGATTCATAGACACCGGCTTCAAACACACTTTGCACTGATAATCCCAATGAGTGGACACGACTAAATGTAATAGAATAACATAATATTCTTCTATAAAGCCGGTGATGTGTTTGGTTGAAGTCAAACATGTCACCTAAAACAGAATTCAAATAGAAATCAGGGTTTGTCACCCAGGTTACAAGCTGATGATGGTGATTCAGTCACAGTAATTAAACCTCCTAAAAGCCGAAAAATCACAATAAATGAGGGTTTCTGCTGCTTTTTACCTCATTTTGAAATACCTGCTTGTTGAGCACAATAACAGCTTCCAGAAACAAACAGACAAAATACAATATGTTGAAAATACTGAAGGTCCATTAGAGACATTTGGCTGACTCGGAGGAGCTGGGTGTGCTGAAGGTGCAGGTAACAATGTCCACCCTCCTCACGTGCGCAGAGCGCAGCGGCTCCGGGGGGCCCTTTGCCGCCCCCTCCTGTTCGGGCTTCGCGACCACCACCACCTCCTCCTCCTCCTCCTCACAGCCGAGGATGGCGGTGGACTCCACGCTGAACGGGTGAAAGTTGGTCCGCTTTGTGTCGTACTCCCACGCGTGTCTCATCGCGAAGTCCGTGAAGGACTTGTCCTGGACGGGCACCTGGTGGTGCTCCGCGTCGTTCCGGTAGCTGGCCGTGCGTAACGACGCGTAACTGGTGTCGTTGCTGTTCGAGGACGGCGGGGAGTTCTGACCTCCCACCCAGCCGGCGTTATTGACACCCCCGTCCTTCACGCGGGCAACTGTCCGCTTGAGCTTCTCGCAGCCCTTCAGCAGCAGGTTCTTCCTGCACAGGATGTACACCCACGGGTCCAAGATGGGGTTGAATGAAGCGAAGCGGATCGCCATCAGGTCGCTCCGGTAATCTGGTTTCCCCCCCGCGGAGATGTAGGCAGGGTCGTAAAGCTGGTTGACAAAGATGCGCACCTGTCGGACACAAGCAGAGAGGGTGTGGATCAGCCAGTGCAGCAGCAAAACATTGAACTGCGCTCAAATGGAGAGAGAGAGAGGGAGAGAGAAAAAGCAACAACTTTGAAGTACTCACCACTAACGGGATGGAACAGACGAGAAACACGATGGTCATGAGGACCAGAAGCCAGAACATCTGGATCTCCGCCGCGGAAGTGACCGACGACAGCCGCGGGAAGCGTCTGCGCGAGCCTCCCTGCTCGCAGAGCTCCGTCCGGACTATCCCGGTCCTCTGTTTCATCCCCACCAGCGACCTGCACACCGCCAGATTACACAGAACCGTGGCTGCGATCAGCGCCAGCATGATGCCGCCGTACAGAAAGGAGTAACAAGCCCCGAGTGGATCCGTCGCCCTCCAGTCTAGGAAGCACCACGTCCCCGGGGGGTGTTTGGTGTGCCGTCCGAAGCCGAAGCTGGGCATTATGCACAGCACAATGTTAAGCAGGTAGGTGACCAGGAGCGCAAAGCGCGCCATTGTCCGGTCTATGTACTGGGAGTAGAAATAGGCTTGGTTTATGGCCAAGTAGCGCTCCACTGCCATTGCGCACAGGATGGACATACCTGCAGAGCCGAAGAAGAGCATGGAGAAGGAGAAGAAGTGGCAGAGCAGCGCGCCTCCGGGCCAGCGGTTGGCCACGTAGGTGGCGATCACCACCGGACTGGTGAAGCAGGTCCCCAGCAGGTCCGTGATGGCCATGCCGCAGACCAGCGTATAGAAAGTGGTCTCCTTCTGCTCCTTCTTGGAGACGCACAGCACGACGATGGCGATCAAGTTGCTCAGAACGCCCACGGCGAACATGGTGGCCGAGGTGACCAGAGACTTGGACTCCAGCTGGAGCGCAGGAAACTGCGTGCTGTTGCCGAGAGGCGGAGGCTCCGAAACATTGCTGCCGAGTTCTCCGAGCGCCAAAGTGTCGTTGATCATTATTTCCTCCGGAGACGAGAAGACGCAGGTGGAGAAAAGCCCAAAAGAAAACCTGCTTCGGGAAGTTTCAAAGCAACGTCAAAGTCAAAAGCAAAAGTTCCCTCCGAAGAACATCCTGTTTCCGACGCAGCGCTTCACTTTGAACCGCCGTTTGCTTTCAGAGCCCACATGCAGGTGCGACTGTTTGTGTTGCTCCGCCGCTGCGGGTATTTAAACTGTGCGCTGATGTCAGACGAGTGACGCACCGGCTGCGACAGCGGGGGCCCGCGTTACGTTGTAGGACCACGTTTCTGCAGCCAGACCACCGAAGAAAAATATAAATGGAACTTTTTCGCAGCTTATTAAGCCCTGAAATAAAAGGTCACCAGTTAATAAAAAGCTGAAAAATGATGTTATTTTGGAGGCTAACTCGATTTTGTCTGGTTATCGGTTGTGAAGCGAAAACAATACACGAAATGAAGAGCAGTTCAATCTCATTTACGGTTTACAATCACAAAATCGCTTTTTTTTTCTCATTACAGAAACAATGTGATCGTGAGGGCGGATTTCTCCATCAGAAACAGTTCGACTGGAAAACTGGACGGACTCTGTGAGGTGTGGATGTGGAGGTGCAGAAAGGAGCCACCTGTGAATGGATCAGCAACTTCAGATCCATAAAAAACTTCAGTAAATAATCAAACTTCAGCACCAAGGTCAGCGACTTCAGCAGTTAGCACCATGAACACAGTTTTTTTCATTGTGGTGCTCTTGAAGCAATGTTTATATTCAAACTTATGTAAATGCAGGCTGCAGCACGTCCAGTCTTTGGACTCCAGCATCTGTCCATCTGATAACGGTCAGCTTTGGCAGCACACCGTGTCACGCACTGACTTACGAACAAAAGTGACCTCATCTAAATTTTACATTCTGCACCTTTTAGCTCCCTCATCACATTGTTGCATTATGCTGTTGTGTTGTTTGTGCGACTGGTTGAATGTGAGCACAACCGGATGAATCTGAGGCGTGCTGCAGCGACGCGACCGTCCATCACCTCCAATGCAGAGCTGCACACGCCTCTTCACGGCAGCAACCTGTCAAACTTCTTATTAGATGCCTGCATATTTATGGCTCCGGAGCCCCTCACTTTCATTTGCGGCGACGTTGAGCAAACGATTCGTGTCTGCACCTCACACACACACATGTAGGGACACAATCTGGCAATGAAAAAACACACAGAGATCAATTTGTAACAAAAACAAATCTCCTCTAAGCTCTGCAAAGGTGACAGTCAAACACAGCCATGACTTTCTTGTTTCCGTCTCACCGTGTCTGCAAAAGTTTGGAGATTTATGTTCAACCAATTTCGTGCAGCTGACGTCAACATGCAGCCTGAGATGTGTGTGAGAAGGGATTTTACAGAACAGGAAAAAGAGGCTCTTCTCCATTAATCTCAGGTCCTTATTGAGTTCACAGACAGCATCAGGTTAAATGGAGGTTTTTCTCTCAGCAGCGTGTCCTCCGTGGATCTGCGTGCTGACGGCATGGATCAGGTTTCCCAGGTTTAGCGATTGCTGCTATTTAATCTCTCAGCCACCATCCACGCTCGTTCGTGTCTCATCTCTTCCCCTTCACGCATATTCAGCCAAACTTCAAATCAGACGGGAACAAACATTCAATTAGTCCGACTGAACCGGCTGCTGTTGGTCGTCTGCGCTGAATCCAAACAGGTGTTTCGGGCTTCTGCTGCTGACAAGATCTGTTTGTCTGAGTCTTCTGGAAAGAGCAAGACATCAACCACATGGAGGGACAGAGGCTCCCTGAAAGGTTCACACTTCAGTCTTCGTTTTAAACGTTTGACAAAATATTTACTAATAATATTAATGTTCATTATAAAGATGTAGTTTAAAGCTCAACAAACTATTGCAGCAACATAAAAGCTTTGTTGAAAGGTGTGGGAACATGTAGAAATCTGTGGGCAATTTCCAGGCAATGTAGTGGATAAAAAGCATATTTATGAGCTTTGAATTGTTCTCTCTGGCTGCTGTGTTTGATGTTCGGCCTCCGGTGTTTTTGTGAGGTGTTTTTACTTGAGCGGTTCTTGTTCTTCTCCTGTCAGCTCAGTCACCTTATTTTTTCTCAGTCTCTCCCCTGATGAAATGGATCACTGTGTAATGATGGTTTTATTTCTATTTTTTTGCAGTTAGGCGTCAGATCAACAACCTGTAAGTTCTCGTTCTCTTTCTCTTCACCACATTTTGTTTGTACTTTTATTTTTTATCATTATCCATCTAATATTTCACGCAGATGATTGTGGCCGTTTTTTGAGTCACTCGGCCTCCTGCCACCTCTGTCCATCTACTCTGCTTCAACAGTCACTTGGGGAAATCAACTCAGAACAACAATCATGCTGCAGAATTAAAGAAAAATCAAAGTATATGATTGTGTTTACAGTTTGTTCTGCAATCGTTAATTGGAGACAGATCAGGGGCACAAATGACAAAATCCTGAATGATCTTGATAAATATGCAAATAAGCAAACAAAAAGTTGAGGAAAGCAGCCCTGTGGACTGTGGTACATCCTGTCTATATGTCTGTGATCGCTATGGCAACAGCACAGGACAGGTCAACTCAACCTTACAGGCTGTTTTTGTATTTGAAGCAGATAAATATTAAAAAATAAACAGACAAAGTAAACAAGAAGACACGATGACTTATTTAATCAAGTTCTTTCACAAAACAGGTTTGTTATCCAACTCCAAGCTGCAATTTGCCAGTAAAAGTAGATTCAAGCGATGCAATGTTGTTGGTAAGAGAGATAATTATGCACATATGACTGACAGCAAACACAAATAAGATGAAGTTTTGTGTTCTCACATTGAATTTAAAGTTGATGTTCAATGAGCTGCGAAATTACTATCAGTGTTCTCAGCAGCTGCATTGAGCAGCTCCTGCTGCTCCATTAGCTGTTTTCTCTCCGCTATACATTTTTCATAACCTGCATGAGCACCGTCTGATGAGTTTGAGACGTTCCTCAGTCTCCCTTTCCAATTTCTCTGAATATAAATTACTCAGTAGGAATGTTTCTATAGATTTAAGGCAGCAGTTTATCTTCAAAATTAACCTGACTTAAATATGGGATCGTTCTCCAACTTTGATTGCTCCCTGGACTGACATTGGGTCTTGGTTTTCTTTGAATATTCAACTGGTTTGAACTTTTTGAATGCGAATAAGTCCAATTAAAATCTCAGAAACCTCTCGGACTGCATCTGCAGGGCAACACTGGTGCAAAAGATATGCTTCCCATTATCAGACGACAAATAACCATGTTCAGAAATCACAGCAAGTGTTCAGAAGGCAAAACTGAGCTGAAAGAATGAAATTTCATCAATATGTGTTTTTACACTCTTGCATTTTTGTGGGACTTCACCTTTTCGTTGTGGGGGATTTATGTCACTGACAGCAACATTTAATGACTGAAAACAAAAGATGTATTCAGAGATGCTGGATTCAGAGGGTTTTCAGCTTCATTTGTTTACAAAGACAGGAGATTGTGATGTGTTCACATTCACTATTTCATGGGACACTTGTGATTCCTTCATAGTCACTGACCCGAAACCTGCGACTTCATACCTGAATGTAACTTAAATCCAACTGCAGTCTGAAACCTAAAATCACATCTTGACCCTGAAAAACATTATTAAATTATGTGTTTTTACACACACACACACACACACACACACACACACACACACACACACACACACACACACACACACACACACACAC
>JASSRZ010000042.1:12208560-12220161 GCA_032164315.1 Malacoctenus gilli
GAGCTTTAGTCAGAATATCATTAATTCATCTTCATACAAAGCTCCAAAACTTCTCCATTGGTGGATATGAACTGTTTGAATTCAATATCGCCACAAACAATTCTTCTCTCAAGGCCCTCGCGTGCCTTCAGCGGGGTCATCGAGCTGTCGATACTCTGACAGAGCTGCTGTCTGAACATCGGAGGCTCCGTCCGAGTCACTGATCCAGCAGCACTCGGCAGCAGGTAGAAACGTTATTATCTGTCTGGCTGACTTGTGTTTTATTTGCAGCTTCGTCCTCGCGTCCCTCAGAGAGACACATTGAGTCTTGAGCATCAGGCTCGCAGACATCGGTCGTTTATGTGTGGTCCAAGTCGGCTAGTCAATCTGAGCAGTGAATTTGGTCATCTTGATGAATGAAATGGCTTCTTGGCTGTTTATATTGGTGCGTTTCGTCGTCTTCGACAGATGTCAGATAACCTGTGACAGATTTATCTTTCTAATTCTTGTTTTATTGCAGACATAGTCTGAGCTGGTTTCCCACCCTGACAATTTCCGGCCGTTAGGACCGTTTTCTCCCTCAAGGAGCCTAATTGCAGGAGAGAGTCTGCGATGTAAAGGAAGGGTCTTGCCACCACTGCACCGAGCAGTACGACAGCGCCTGCGTTTACAGACCGACAGGATGAGTCATAAGCGAAACTCTTCCACTTGTGGGATAATGAGCCACGTTTATGAGATCGTTTCTTCTTCGGGGTTCATTATTATAGTGCCACGAGGAAGTCAGTCTTCTGCAATGAGGATTTAGTTTTTACAGGGTATTTTGATTTCAGAAATTTAGCCTGTCTACAAAATTCTGATATTTTATTTAAAATGTTTTTAGCGCAGAAGGTCTCTGAGTTAATGAGAAGAAAACCATTTTGTAACTAGAGTTTTAACAAGCAAGAAAAACGTGGATGGATGGAGAATGCAGTAGTTCAGTGATTCTCTGGCGCATCGTCATCTGTTCTGAAGGCAAAAATACTGGATTGTGAACCAGGAAAAGACACACGGGGAGTGTGTTGTGCTGGAAGTAGAGGAAACTGCCCGAGTCTGCATGTTGAAGAGCAACACGTATTTAGCGACGTTTAATTATCTCCTGTGCTGTGAAAAGTTCGTCCTCCTCCATTTGTCAGCAGACGAAGGTGTGGGTGATTAAATGGGTGACGAGTTGAGTGGGTGTGCCCTTTATTTTGACAGCTTACAAGGAAGGCCTCCCTTTTATTTCTGTCTGCAGTAATTAACATAAGGGCACATCATGACAAAAGGCTGTGAAAGAAGGAGGAACAGAAAAGAGTAAAAACACCAAAAAACAAAGTAGTAAAAGGAAAAAAGAATTGCTTTGAATCTCAACTCGTCCATTCAGTGTTTCTGTGCACAGGAAAACGCCAATAACTTGGGCCGGAATAGCCAGCAGAGTTATTGAAGGCCGGAAAGACATCATGTTCCACGACAGCATTACGTGAAAATAATGTGTGGAACACAACATCTGCACCCAAAGTACTCGGCAAAAAAAGCCACAATCTAATCTTGTGACTCACTGTTGTTTCATCTCGCCGCATTTCCCACAGGTCATCAGCAGAGTCGGCGCGAGGCTGTGGGCGCCAAGAGGCGCCGAACTCCTCCGTTTGGCCGCTTAATGCTGAGAGGTAAAGGTCAGGTGAAAATTGCAAATAATGGCCTCCTGTGACGTCTCGCTGTATAAAAATTGACCCATCACCGAGTCACCCTGAAACCAAAAAACGGCGTCTAATGCAGACTGCCACAGTAAATTAGATCTGCACGCTGAGAGTGATTTCAAATAGCGCTGTCTGCTCATTACGTGGAGCCTTCACATGTCAGCTCCTATAATGTCACTCAGGCGGACGTTTGTCACATAATGCTGGAAAAGCCAATGTTCCTGCTTTTCTGTATTCATTCCTCCAGAGAATTAAAACTTCTTGGGGTGAGCTGAGAGTCGTGCGCTGTGCTCATATCTATCACTTGAGCCGAGGTATGTGCAGCGATGTTAGACACCTGTGTTTACTATAAATGTACCATCAGAGCAAATTATACAAGCATGGGCAACTTTGAACCCCCATGCTGGAGCGCTCTGCCCGCAGGAGCACAAAACACCTCCGATTACACTTCAAATGTTAATGGAACAGACAAGATGAACAACCTGGCACAGAGCGCGCGTTCTTTGCATAACCAGTCTCCAAGATGGAAACTTTTGGATGCTGTAAAAACTCTCCTTCCTCCTGCTGAGCACATACTTAATCCCCAGGAAAAAGAAATTCTAGCAAAGGTTGGGGATCTGCCATCAAAAGAACACCAGTTGAGCTTCAGCCTGCAGGAAGGTCATCGCAGCTGCATCTCAATGAGTAGAATCGCTCAGCAGCGCTTGAAGTGACCAAATCATTTATTCAGGCTGGGACCAACAGTTTCACAGTTTCACATCTGGAAGAACAAAGACGACATCAGACGAGAAAGTAACAATTGAGACTCGTCATTTCTGTATCCTGAAATATTGTAAATGAAACTGAACGATCAACATCTCAATTCAAGTTTCCCATCAAACGATGAGTTGACCTTTGAATCCAGTAATAAGCAACAAATCTCACTGGCTCAAATGACTGCCTGAGGTGAAAAGGGGTCCTGAACGTTAGGATGGCAACACAGCACATTGTCTGCAGAGTGTAAACAAAATAATGGCAAATGACACATTAACCATAATAGCTGTAATTGCTTGTCACAGAAAAATTGCTCCCCGGCTCAGAGATCGAGATGTGAGTCACTGTGAGTCGTGTTCATTGAGTCTTGTCTAATAAATGCTTGGTTACCAAGGTACATTTTCACCTTTGGTGGTATTTACGGACGCTTTGCTTTATTACATTTTGCTCCTGTGTGAGAGGTGTTTGTGTCTAAATACACAAAAACAAGTTTTTTTGTGGAGACTAACCCACCCACCAGTTGATATTTTAGCACTTTAATGGCTTCCTCTTTTCAATCCTTTTCTCTTTCTTTTCTCCTCAAAAGCTTGTGAATATAAGCCTAATGCATGAATGACGACATTCACTTCATTTTTTCTTCTTTATCAAAAGCAGAAGAAAAGTACTACAGTATTTAGACCTCTCTCTGCCTTTGTACCTTTGTTTTTCCTACGTTATCCTTTTAATCTTCCTGCAGGTGTTTCTGGCGTCAGAGCTTTGATGAGCAGCGTCTGTGATTGTTTTCTTCTTTACATCAGTGACACAAATGTCTCAGTCCGAGACGTGACAACCACGTGTTGTCCTCAGTGACCATTTTTAATTTCCCGGCAGAGACTCTGTGATTATTGAAGAATAAATAAAATATATTTCATGGCTCAACGTTGGTACCTCTGCTTCTTAACGGATTTATTAAATGACCGTAAAAGTCGTCGTTCATGCTGAGCCATGTGTTTTTCGCACTAATATGACGTCACTGCAAATCTGTTTGTTGATTGGTGGTTGAAAACATAGGGTTGGCCTTTCTCGTCGTGGATTGGATACAGCATTAAACTTCCGCTCTTTGATTGGCCAGCACAAACTCTTCTCTGATTGGCTGCTTTCACGCTCTGGCAATTTGAAAATCGGCGTTTTTGTGTTCAGCTGTGTGAAGAAGCGGCTCAAGCGGTGAAAAACTCAGTTTGGACACAAGTTAGTGAGAAAAAGACGGTGAGTTTAAACTTTTTCCTCTAAGTTTGTTACAGTCAGGCCGTCAAGTTTGAATCAGCGTCATCAGGATGTTTGTGTTCGTTTAGTAAAGCGCTGCTGCGGTGATGTTTTGTTTCCGTGAGGCAGGGAATGTCAGCTCAGAGTTACTGAGTTTACGAATTGTGGCCGCGGCTTTATTTGCGTTTTGTGTTGCGTGCGGACGTTTAACGTGAGCTGTTGTTTCGGCGCAGAGTCGCACAGATGCTGTCAGGGGAGGACGGAGCCCAGCTGCAGTGCAGCGTGACGGTGGAGCAGCTCGACAGCTGCGGCCAGACCACCCGGAGGCAGCTCATCCGCAAAGCCTCGGTGCTCCTGGGTCGGAACGAGTTCCAGGAGATCGTCCTCCGGGTCCACGACGGCAGAGTCCCGCAGAGCTTCCACCTCAAGGACTTCAAGCTCTTCACCAAGTTCGCCAGGGACGGGAAGTGTACGGTCAAGCTGCTCCCCGAGAACACCCAGGTGCTCATCTCCAACTGTCCCCCCGACCAGCTCAGCCTCTTCCTCAAAACGCTGAGCATCAAACACCAGGCGTGGAGGGCCGGCAAGCCGCTGACCGCCCGGGACAAGATCAGAGCCGGCCTGCCACGCAGCTTCGAGACCATCAGCCCCCTGCAGCAGAAGGACCTCCACAAGGTCAATGAGCTGAGGAGCAGAGCGGCCCCCAATGGACTGAAGGACCGCACCAATCAAACGGCTGCTGCAGGCGCAGGACAGCAGGTCAAACGCTCCAGGAGTGACTGCAACTTCAGCCCAGTGAGTGGCGCAGAGAGCCAAAAATGTGTCCCTGGTGTCTGAAAACGCAGAATTCTACTCGCTCAGATTGAGATTCTCAGTAAAAAAGCTGTTTTGTGTCTTCTGAAGGTAAAAGCCAACCCAAGCAAGAGACCCATCCTGTCTTTACCTACTCGCAAGCTGAATAAAGAGCAGGCTGCTGTGCTCGGCGCAGTGCTGAGCGGCAAGAACGTTTTCTTCACAGGAAGTGCAGGTAGAGCCTTCGTCAGCTCCACACGTGACATTAAACTGCACGTCAGTCACACCAGCTGACCCGGCCGCTGACCTTTGTGCCGCAGGGACGGGAAAGTCCTTCTTGCTTAAGAGGATCATCGGATCCCTGCCACCAAAAAGCACCTTCGCCACAGCCAGCACCGGAGTGGCCGCGTGCCACATCGGAGGAACAACACTGCACAACTTTGCTGGTTCGTGGCATTTCAAAAAACACTTTAATTTAAGGATGATCACTTTCCTTAACCTGCGTCATTTTCACATCCTGAATGTCATGCTGATAATTTCTCACCCTGCAGGTTTTGTTAAAGCTTTATTTCTAAGAATGGGGAAACTAAAATGAGCAGGAAAGCAAACGTCTCGGGGCCGTCCTCATAAAGAAAACATGGAGCTGCGCCGATCGACTCCGTGTGGGCGTGATTAGATGATCCACATTATGAATCTTTAATGGCATCAAGTTCTCGCGTGTCTTTTAGCACATTAACTGATGTCTTTAATTAAATCCTAATCTCCAGCCAAGAACGAGACCGGAGGAGCCAAACGAGCGGCCGTCGCTCACTTCCGTCCCCGCCGGCCGTCCGCCTCTGCGTCACTGTGTCTTTGCTCTCTGCAGGCATCGGCTCGGGCTCCGCCCCGCTGGAGCAGTGCATCGAGCTGGCTCAGAGGCCCGGCGTGCTGCGCCACTGGACCAGCTGTCGGCATCTCATCATCGACGAAATCTCCATGGTGGAGGCGCAGTTCTTTGACAAGCTGGAGTCGGTGGCCAGGTGAAGATGTCGAGTTTGACATCGTGAGACTGAAAAATACCATGAATGTCAGATAAATACAGAGGAACTTTGAACCTTTTGTTATTCATAACGAAGTATTACATTTTTTTGATGTGTGTATTTTGGCCTCTGGGTGTCTGACGGACAATGTGCTGAAATATTTGGGTTTGGCAGCTGGTTTTAATTCTGGTAGAACTTAAAAACTTTTTTAGCTCTAATTCGCAGAAACCTCGGAAGTGATTCAAATGCATAATTCATCGAGGGACTCAGCCGAGAAAAAAAATATTTATTAGCGGAGTCGGGGTGAAATTATGCTTTATGTGAGACTTTTTACAATGCATGATTATAATCTCCAGGAAATTGCTGAATATTTACTTCATTTTTAACTTGCCTTCTGGGACTGAATTACTTGAACAAATCTACTTGTAATGATTCCGAGTTATCGTGCAAATCCAAGTTTCCTCAACAATGTTACTTGTATTTTACTTGATTATCTGCTGCTTTTGTGTTTCCTTTTGTTTTTTTTACTTTATTGGCCATTAATGCAGACACTGTCATTCTCAACAGTGAACCGTTTCCTACAAACGCATGATTCAATGTGGTTTTCAATCAAGAATTGTCGTATTGATCCGCTTTCATATCACTGAGGAGCTCCTGGGTGAATGTCCGATCGGGGCCTTTCTGTGAACAGTTCGCGTGTTCTCGCTGTCCTCCAGTTTCTACCCGCAGTCCAAAACTCTGAGGCCAATGATATTGTGAAACCCGTCTCACAGCTGGCTGTCCTCCTTCAGGTCAGTGAGGAGATCTACTGAGCCGTTCGGCGGCATCCAGCTCATCATCTGTGGCGACTTCCTTCAGCTGCCTCCAGTTTCCAAAGGAAAGGAAAAGGCCAGCTTCTGCTTTCAGGTCAGACCGCCGATCTCAAGCGCTTCCTCAGTCGATTGTCATTTCAAGTCGATGATCAATGCAGCTGCACTGCTAGAGAAGCACCTTTTATTTAAAGGAAAGCCCTAATTAAGACTGAATTTTTAAAGAGGGCATTCATTCAATTATTATTGAAGTTTGTCTTTCAAAACCGGACGTAAAAGGTTGTTGATGAATGCTGAGAGGTGCACTGAGTGCATGTGAGTCATTGCTGCTTGGAGCAGATTTATCCCCGATGGTCCGCGCTGGGTGCACATCGCAATCTGTACACGTAGTCTCCACGTAGGCTCATTTCCTGATGATCATTTGGACGCTGTTGCTTTGGGGGGAGGGGTAGAAACACTTCACCCACTCTGTACACCTTCAGGCCAGGAGTTGGCGTAAGGTCATCCACGTCAACATGGAGTTAACGGAAGTACGGAGACAAACGGATCAGACCTTCATCTCCCTGCTGCAGGCAGTCAGAGTGGGCAGGTGAGACGGTGAACCACCAACCTTCATACTCCTCCACAGTCATGTGGTGTTATTAGAGAGTCAGTGTGTTTGCAGTGTGGTCAATGCTCCATGTCTGTATCAGTGGCTACATTTGTCTCAAGCTTGTACCAACAAAATCTAACCAATCACATGGAAGCACCTTCAAACACATTACTGTCACTGTAAAAACAACCATCTAGATTTTATGTTAAGCATCAGAATGAAGGTGGACTGTGGGGATTTTAATCTTGCATGTTGATAAGGAGCAACATTTGATAAAGCGTTTCACCTTCGCGGGGAAAACCTTCCTCCTGTAGAAGATTAAAACAAATCTGTTTTTGGGGGGAGGTTTATTATTTGTTCTAAAATAAAAGGTCTTTTTCATTCGCCACATTTTAGGGTGACGGAAGAAGTCTCGGCCAAGCTGATGAAAAGCGCCTACCATCAGATCGAGAGGGACGGCATCCTGGCGACCAGGCTGTGCACGCACAAGGACGACGTGGAGCTGACAAACGACAACAAACTCCAGCAGCTGCCAGGTCTGAAGTCTTCCTCTTGGACCCAGTGAAAACAGGCCAGTCTTTTACCTGTGGCCTCACTCGGACGTGTAACCTTATTTCCTCCGTCCGAGTCGCTCCCAGCAGGATGCCAATTGTGTCCGCGCTGCTGTTATTTCCTCTTGTGGTCTATTTTCACTTTCTTGGACCAAACGTCAAAGAAACCTTTGAGCATGTGTGACTCACTATGATCAGTTTCTGAGCCCTTTGGCTCTGGGACTTCCTCTGTGGCCTGATGCTCTGACAGTGTTCAGAGGGGGTCTCTTCTCCTTCCTTTAGGGTCAGCGCGTGTGTTCGAGGCTGAGGACAGCGACCCGGCGCTGGTGAGGACGATAGACGCTCACAGTCCCGTCAGCAGACTGATTCAGCTTAAAGTGGGAGCTCAGGTGTGTGTGTGTCTGACATGTTGTGCTTCACTTGGGAAGTGTTGCAGTCAGCCAAGTTGAAGGCGATTCTTGAACTTCTTTGGGGTGTTTGTGTCTTCCAGGTGATGCTAACAAAGAACCTGGACGTCGCTCGAGGTTTGGTCAACGGAGCGCGAGGGGTCGTGGTGGCGTTTGAGGCTGGAAAGCAGGGTAAGGGTTTGTGTCCAACGGATGGTTCAACTTTTCTCATGCAGTACAACAAGAAACAAGGGAGCAATCAGGACTTTAGGGGCCTTTAACAATGAGGATGGGGACAAAATGAAGCTTCCACCTTCCCAAGCTGCAGATTTTAGGTTCATTGTGGACATGGAGCAGTGAAGACCACAACCTAACTTTGACCATCTTTGTATTGTCCTGTCACTCCTATTAATGCACACCAGTACAACTTGTTCTTTTTTGCCTTTTCCATGAAGTTTGATGGATGCCTGTGGGAGGAACTGAAACACCGAACCAATTTCGTCAAACGCCCACCTGCTCGATTCACTTTACAATACGTGGATGGAGAATAGTTGGATCATTGTAGTGGTGGCAGCCATTGTTATTACAGCCTGCCATTCATATTGATAAGTTCTATGAAATGCTCAGGTTTACCTTCAAGAGTCGGATATTATTTCAAATAACCACTCTCATATGGAAAATGGCATCAAGTGTTTTTGTGTCACAATTTTTACTCGTTGAATCAGCAGACCGATTTTCCAATATAAAAGTGGCAGAATTATCACGTCACTGTACATATCGGCGTGTTCTTATTGCCCTCAGGACTCCCTCGTGTGCGTTTCCTGAGCGGCGTCACGGAGGTGCTGAGGATGGAGCGCTGGGTGTTCAAGGCTGCTGGAGGCGTCCACCTGAGTCGACAGCAGCTGCCGCTCAAACTGGCCTGGGCCATCTCCATCCACAAGAGCCAGGTGAGCGCAGACGGCTCCAAGACCAACGGTCAGCAAAGCCTGGCGAGGGTTTCATGCCGTCTTTCTGGGGGACACCACTTGATGTCATTGATGTTTATTTCTCTGATACATTATTCACAATTCGGCTAGAAACTTTTATTCTAATGTAAATCTGGCTGCATGTTACATTAGAAATCAGTTCTTTTGTCTTGAGAGCAGTTTTATGATCCTAAGTAGTGTTGCGCTTCATTGAACTCCCCTCACATTGACTCGAACTCATCAGCAGCCCCTCGGCCCCTTCAACAGCATGTCTCTGACCTCACACTCTGAGAATGGCTCAGTGGGGGGGAATGAAACTCCCCCAGGTAATTGGGTTCGTGGGTCAGGTTGGATGTGTGACCGGTGTTTGATCTCCAGCAGAGGTGTCGAGGGGCTGCGTTGGGGGGAAACGAGAGGAAATTTCTGTCCAGAGGAAACGAGTGGTGGGGAATTAACCGTTCATGGTGTGATGGGAAGTTTCCTGTGTGGCTTTAAATCAAGATAATGATGCAGTACTGCTTATTGCTGGAATCAATATTATTGCATGGATGAGTCACATCTTCGTCTGACCTTTTTGACCGTGTTTTGTTTGCCCTCCTGATGACGGGACTCAGTGGATTAACTGTGATGTTTTGTGGAAAGGGGATGACACTGGACTGCGTGGAGATCTCTCTGGCGCGCGTGTTCGAGTGCGGTCAGGCTTACGTCGCTCTGTCCCGAGCGCGCAGTCTGGAGGGTCTCAGGGTCATGGACTTCGACTCCCACGTGGTCCGGGCCGATCCGGATGTTTTACTCTTCTACAGGAACCTGAGGAAGCAGCGGCTGCTCATGCAGGTGGGTGCTGGGGAGGAGGGGATCTCTGCAGAGATGCTATTTAATTATTTACAACCCGTTTAAATTGCTTTGGATGAGGGTCGTTTTTTATACTTTACAAGCCTTGTAAAAGCTTCCTGTCTGCTCCTCTCTGCAGGCCTCCATGGATGATTTTGTTGGCAACAAAGAAAACCTCTAAGGAGGTGATTACTTTGTTCTGCACTATGTGTGTGTGTGTGTTTTTGTGAGTGTGTCAGTAATATTTTTCTGGCAGTGACAATGTTTTCCTCAAATGAAGCAGAGCAGAGAGCTCCCTCTGGTTGTGTTTGGAGCCACACTGCCACCACCTGTTCATTCCTGTTACTTTTTTTTTTTTTACAGACTTTTACAAAGACTTTATCATGTTTTGATCTAATTTATTATCATGGACATCTGAATGTGTTCAAATAAAGTTTTTAAGGTAAAATTTGTTTTCATTTTTTAGTACTTGAAAATACGTCCGTCCTCGTCTTACTGACCTCAGGGAGACAACCATGAAATCCAGAAAAAAATAGGAAATGAAAATCGTCAAGTCAAGTGGAAACCAAAGAACCTTTATTGTTTCATTAGAATAATGATTCAATGACTTGACCTGAGTTAAACTCTCCTGGAGCGGTGGTTTCATGGTCGCTTGTGATCTGACCACATCATGAAAGTCAGGGTCCTTTGCACCAACTTAACAGAAGCACCCGTTGTAGCAGTGACTCAATGTGGATGCTGCTTCTCATACTGACACGTACGTACAAAGTGACACCGTGGGGGACACAAACTGGGGGTCTACGATTATTTTACATGTTTAGCAGTTAAATAGACTCTACATCTGCGAGGTGTGGGGAAGAGGACACGCACATCATTTGACATTGTGGAAGAGCTTGTGTGAGACCTGCAAAGAGAAGAGGACACCATTAGAAACATCCACTCTGAAACTACACAGGTGAATAAAGAGTCTGCTGGTTTGAAACCCTTACACAATGATCTCGTGCGTGCAGGAAGTCGAAGAGTTCTTCTGTGCAGTCCTCCTCTGTGCTGGATCTGGAGCCCACGCGAGCTTCGCAGCTCTCCAGGCGCTCCCTGTAGTGCACACAGTGCTCGGACTGCTCACACTTTGCTCGTATCGTTTCTAAGGGGTCCTGAAAGGGACACAATAGAAATCAAGATTTTCGTAAAACAGACTGAGGCAAGAGAATCACAGTGTTGGTCTGGTTTATCAGGAACACCTGGATCACAGGAGCTAACTGGGCTCACAGGAAGCCTTAAACACTTCAAATATTCTAATATGAATAATTAAACTTAAAGAGACCCATTTGATTTTAATGACTTCATACACTTACCACCATATCTTCCTCTTCTTCCTCCTCTTCTTCTTCTTCTTCCTCTTCCTCCTCAGCAGGAGCATCTTCCTCCTGGTTGGTGACGGTCAGAACTTTTAGGCGATTTTGTTTATTGAACAACAAAAGATGTGAACAAGACAGAAGCTCTCGCGAGTAAATAACAAGCCATATGACAAAGTATAAATGGTACATCAACTGTAAAATGTCAAACAATGACATCTAAAATCATGAATTATGACCTTGTGTTTAACACTAATTTTTACTGTAATGACTTGAACAGTAATGCATAATGTCAGCTAACGCCCATATAGATAAAGGTACAATAAAAACGCAAAAGAAATGGTTCTTTTTCTGAAGAAAACACACAACGATTAAAATATCTGATAGGAAACTGTGTATTGATCAGACTAAGACGTTTTCACATTATTCGGTGTATTTCGGGGGGTTAACCGTGTCCTTGGTCAAACTGACCCGGAACCTTCGGTGGTTGCTCGCAGGCTAAAACATCACCAGGGTTTAAGATGAGCTAATCATGTGTGCAAGAGGGCAGCGAGTAAAGAAAGTGACGTCCGAGGTCAGTGAGCGAAACACACAAGTGTCCCTCGAATCTCTGTC
>JASSRZ010000042.1:12272248-12288999 GCA_032164315.1 Malacoctenus gilli
CCCCCCCCCCCCCCCCCCCCCCTCCTTTGGATAATTGACTCCCGTTGCCTGGTAATTCATCGCTTGCATATGCCAGCTAATTCATCAGGAGAGGGGAAGCGGCCGACCTCACACCCCTGCATGGCCCACCAGCCAAAAGCACACACATCATCTCTCAACACCCCCCCCCCTCCCCCCGACCTGCATACGGGCTAAATCGCATATATGCATGTGCACAACAACACGCACACACCGTTCAGGGCCGAGTTTAGCCCGGGACCACCTCCCCACCCACCCACCCACCCACCGCACACCACCCGCCCCAGAAGAGCCAGGAGCTCGGAATGAGAGGAGGGAGCAAGTGGCAAGTTAGCGGATGAAAAACCTGAGATGATAGATGGGCCGCATTGTGGCATTATGAATGAATTATACCTCCCAAATACCTTGAGCAGTGCAGACTGTCAGCCTGTATCTATACTAATCTGGGAGAAAATATCGCTGTTTCCACATTAAAGGGGGCCGGCGAAGAACGGGCCGCAGAATTAATTGAGCAATCAGGCCATTAGAGAGAAACATCATACCGAACCTCATTTCTGATGTAGCAACATTCATCACTGCCGGCCAGGAATCTGCTTCCTCTCCCGCGTGCGTTTGCAGCCCCCCACCCCCCCTCCTCCTTCCTTCCTTCCTGCGGTTCCCTCTAATGTGGCCCCATCTTCAAACAGATTAGGATTATTGTGACAAGACAAAGGTATCTTTTGTCTTCCTGCGTAGCCGTGTCAGCGCCTGCTGCATTCATCACGGGTGTCACACACACTCTCAAGGCTTTCAGTTTGCACACCTTGTCTCATTTTTCTCTCGGCGGTGGGTCCGCGTTAAATTTGCAAAAGAGTCTGTATAACTGGGGAACGTCCCCTGATGAATGGGAGCCTCCACTGTCAGGTGTGTCCACGCTAGTCTGCTTTATTCCCCCTCCTGTTGAGTTGAGCTGAGTTTAGTTGAGTTTAGTTGAGTTTAGTTTTACCACAGTTCATGGCTCAACTCTGCACTGAGGGAGGTGTTTGTACACACGCTCAGAAATATTTGAAATGGTCAAGGTCACAAGCTCAGAGCCAAAAAAAATACCTCTTTGACAAATGAGCTGATTTTGATTCGAATGTGTGACAATTTTTGTTGCAGCTTCCTTTAAATTTTTTACACATGGAGTGAAAGCATAAGTGTTATTTACAGAGATTTATGTATTTTCAAGCTGGATTTTTTTGGTTTCTCATTTTGCATCTTACAACTATGAATAAATAGAATAAAAGTATCGAATTTAAAATAAGCGATGTAAATGGTGCATTTCCAAATCCACATATTTTGGGGGACGTACTTAAATTTTATTTATTTCCTAATACATTTTTAGACATTTATACTTATTGTTTGATTAATAACTTATTGAGATATGAAAGGAAAAATGTCTACACGGGCTTAAACATTTATTTTAATAAAAACTACTCAAATGCAGACGGAATAGATGTACAGACATGCTTTTGTGTTTGAGCTGGAATGTGAAGAGGAGACTTCTTGAGCCTGTTTATGGTGTTTTACCAGAATATTTACTGAAACTTATTCATTTACGACGAGTCAGTAAAGCCGAGTAGTTTTAAGGGAACATATAACAAAATAATCCTTTTTTGAACACTTTTCAAATAAAAATCCGACTGCTTTACTCGGCTGTCCATAAAATAACAATCAGATTATCGAACTAGAATTTATAGTTAAATCCATCGATTGTTGCGTCGCTTGACAAGCAAACACGACAAAGCTTAAGACCTTTGGCCTTCGGATATTTCAGCAGCAGCGATCAAACTAAAGAAATGAAGTCAAACTTCAGAAAATCACCGCACTCACCGTCGGCGTGAAATGACGCTGGAGGGTCTGCGTCCTTTCACAGCTGCAGCCTGGACTGACGTGACGTAAAAACCTGGACTTTATCGCCCCCTGACGGACAAACTCGGAAAGTGCAAGAAGTTCATTGCGACCGTCTGAAATCAATTACTGTTTCTCGTGAAAAACACGACCAGTTTCCCAACTTGAAACTTAACGATTCAATGATGTAAAACATTCAACAACAACAAAACCTGGGCCAGGTTTTGTTATGATCTGCAGTGAAATGTTCAACAAAACCACTTTTCAGGCTGCTTAATGATCGTATTTATCTGCTTTCTGACTGGGAGACAATAAAACAAAACATTTTGAACACAACGTTCTGTGGGATAGCTATAAATTATACTGAAGGTTTTATTTTACCAAAATGACACGTCATTTTGTCATGTTTACTGTTTCCATACTTGCTGCATGAACTTTCAAACAATTAAAGGACAATAAAGTGTAAATAAATAAATAGGTCAGTAATCTGGTGGTTCATTTTTAAACTGTTGAGATTGGAACAGCAGAAAAGCACGTCTAAAAAACTACTCGGGCAAGAATGAATCAATTAATGAGCTCTTGAACGAGTTGTTTTTCCGTTGTGTCGAGTTGAGATTCCAATGTTTTTCCCGTCTCTGCGGGATTTTTCTGGCTCTGCACCAAGGTTCGAGCGAAGTCTGTCACCACAACAATAAAATGGTGGCTTAATGAAACACACACGGCTGATTCCAAACTGCTTTTGTTGATCTTTATTGAAAGCAAAAGTGTTCTCACTGACAAAATAAACCTCAGTCCCAAAAAAATGAAATAAACAAAATAAATAAGAAAAAAAAACGTGACGTTACACCAGCCTTGTTTGACAACATTTTTGACCTTGAAAACATCCCTTATCCCTGCAGCAAATGCATTTATTACTCACAGATGAAGCTCTGTACCAACGTCACATGACATTTAAGATTTGGTGAATGAACACTGGGAGACATACAGGAAAATTTACATCCAAACTTGAGCTTTGTTCCGTGTGTGGCCTTTTAGATATCTAGGCTACATACTGTTTGTACCTTTGAGTCACAAATGGCTCTGAGTTCCCAAACCTCCTTTGTGTGTTTCCACTTTATTCAAACCTTGAACTTTCATAAATGTTGCCAGTAAATTTAAAAAAAAACAACAACAACAACAGAGGACACAACACATTCTCACACCCTTATACCACCATGCCAACAAGATTACAGAACATAATATTGTTCTTTACATTATTTCTCGTAGTTTTCTGTTTATACAATCAAGGATGAACAGTGTCTCAGGCGTGACGACGTGCTTGGAAAATCAGCAGGAGGTGAAATGTAGATCTGGAAGGACAGAGAGAGAAAGGACAGCGATGAGCGTAATGCCGGTAAGACGGTGTCCTCGTCTGCAGTCGTCTGATCTGCTTGACTTCAGGGGAAAAGAATTTAAATGTCTTGGTGATAACTGAGACACAAAGTGTGCTCGTCAAGTTCTCAGAGCTGCTTGTTTTTCTCACAGTGCGGCTCTTTTAGAGTATCTCCAACACTTTCTGATGTACAGTGATGTCACCGAGTGAACAATTATCCAATTGTACTGGTAAAGTTCAGACAACAAGGTGACACGATGCAGCGATCCTGGAGCCCACACTTTGCTTGAGATCAGTGGTCTCCCCAGCTGAGACGTGGGACCCCGTCCTTCGGGCAGGTCCAGTGAGCCTCCTGGAAGGTGGGCAGAGAGGGAGACGGCCACTCACCTTCACAGTTTCCATCCTTCAGCTTGTCGACCTGGTTCAGAGCGCACAGCTCCGCGTTGAGGTGAGGCGTCTCACGGTGGACGGTCTTCTTTGGTGATGAAGCGAGCAGGTCGGGTGAAGGAGTGCAAAGAGTCTTCAGTCTCTGCAAGGAAAAGGGAAAGAAAACTGACCCGTGTTTTCCACTCCAGTCTTATTTATCTCGGTTACGCAGCATCTCGTCTCATCTCTCATAGTACACGGAAACACACACAACTCACATAAAGAGAGTTGTTTTCACTTCAAAGTTGTAATATTTCTAACATATTGTATTCGATTAGATATGATCAGATTAGTAGAATCAGATGACTGCATGAGCCTGCATACCTGTGTCAGTGTTCCCGGCGTTCTGGCCACGCTGTAGAGCAGAAACAGAGGCGGCACCAGAACTGAAGACAGGGCGAGAGATATGCCGATGACGTAGCCCCACCAGGGGTATTCGTAGGTCTTGTTGTACCTCAGAAGGGGGAAATTGAAGAGAGAGAAGACAAAAATTCCCTGGTCGAAGGAGGGAAAAAAAGAGAAGAAAATGCTTGTTTGTTTCCCCGTGCTGGTTCAGTGTCAGCCCGCTGAGTTTCAGCTCAAAAAAACACCAGTTTACTCACAAGAGTCACAGTTGGTGTGAAGAACTTCCAGCAGTACTTCATGTAAGAGGAGGGACGGTAGCCAGTCATCTCCGTCAGTTTGCCATAGTAGCGTTCAGCACCTACAGAACAAAGAGACAGGATTTCCTTATCACAATATTAATATCTAATAACTGCACTGTGTCATCTCAGCGACAAGAGTCTGACGAACAGAAATCGTCACTCGCTTGTGTGATTGACTCTGAAAGAGAACTGCTTCGTTGCTCACCAAATATCCATCCAATACAAAGTGTCTCCAAGATACCGAAGAGCATGACGGACGCGCCGCTGCAGGCGTAGTAGTCGAACAGGAGGAACACGTAAAGTCCACCCTGTAGGAGGAACAGCGAGACGCGGAGCGCACAGCCAGTTCAGGACATTTTACACAGGAACGCGAGCACAGCGTTCGATCGTTTCAACGAAATCTGCCGTCACCTCGGTCACCATAAACAGGCCCACGAGGAAGGAGAAGAGACAGATGGCCAGCAGGAGGAGTTTCCGTCGGTGGCCAGTGAAGAAGAAGGACGGATGCATATCCGAGATGGATGTGACCAGACCCTCCAGGTACACAAACTGCCAGCCACAAAACAAAAAGGGGTTGTTTTTTGGGGTTTTTTACCACATTTTTGATTCAAACATTTTGGAGGATTTCGATAATTCGACAGTTTATTAGCGAAACACTAAAGGAAAAAGTCTTTACAAGTCTAGTAAAAGACAAATATGGCTGTCTTCAAATTCATTTAGACTCTCAGAGCTTCTTCGTCAGGACAAGACTCAGCGAGAGTGGAAAGATTTATCGCCATGTCAGGAACTCCGTTCACCTCACTGTCCAGCCCGAGGAACACGATCATCATGAAGAAGCAGGCGGCCCACAGTTGAGGTAAAGGCATCATGGCCACTGCTCGGGGGTAGGCGATGAAGGCCAGACCGGGACCTGGACGGCAGAGGAAGGAGCGGATCGGAGCCCCCGCAACGAACACGCTGCGCTCGGAAATATGCGGAGCCTTCTCTTACCTGATTCGGCCACCGTTGAAATGTGGACGCCCAGCTCGTAGGACATGAAGCCGAGGACAGAAAACACCGCAAAACCAGCAACAAAGCTGGTCAAACTGTTCAGCGTGCACAGCGCAAATGTGTCTCTGAAGGACAAGAGAGATGTGTCTTGTATTACTGGAAACGCGTAGAAATACGAGCACATACATTTGAAACAGAAAACTGCTCATATTTTGCCTACTTGTAGCAGTTGTTGGTGTATTTGTTGTAGCTTCCCATCGTTGGCAAACAGCCAGTACACACAGCATAGGAGAATAATATCTGGCTTCCAGCATCCATCCACACCTTTGAACAGAAACACAACTGGAACTTTAAACAGTTTAAATATTTGGTCTGGCAAACTTCAGGAGGAAGATGTACAGCTGATATGTTTACATCCCGTCAACATGAGTTCTGCACACTTGGTTCAGCAGTGTGAGCAGAAACAACTGGAAATCAGCCACAATGTAGAAATAAGGACACATTCAGTGTAGCACCCAAAGCCTGAAAAGGGGGGGGGTGTAAAAAAATCTTTTCACCAAAAGTCACCTTGTCAGAATCATCTCACCTGAGGGTCGGTCAGGCGAGTCAGATCAGGTGAAAGGTAGAATCGGATCCCGTCGACAGCTCCGGGCAGCGTCACGCCACGAATCAGCAGCACGATCAGCATCACGTACGGAAAAGTGGCCGTGAAGTAAACCAACTACAAAAAACAAACAACAAAACCGCACCATCGGTTTTTTTTTTTAACTACATGTGTAATTAAAACATTGGCCAGTTTTTACACAACCCTGTCACACCCAAATCGTAAAAACCACATTTGTTTGATGGAGGGGTTTCTCTGACCGCAGCTCGTCCTGCTGCTGGTGTTTAGTTGTCCTTTCTTTTTCCTCACGCGTCACGATATTCTTTTGCAATTTCTATCTTGTCACATTTTCTGTTGACTTTATCTCTGTGTCCAAGTACTCCCACATTCTGTCTCCTTTGGCCTTCAAAATGTCCCAGTTTTATCCCATCATCTGTTTTCATGGCGTGCGTGTGTGTTGGGGGGCGGGTTCCTCAGAGTATATTTGGGGTCTTTCACTGTTATTTATTGTCATGCAATAAATTATACTTTCAAGGAACGACTTGAAAAGTTCCAGATGTTAAATGGTGGCGGGGGGGGGCTTCGGCAGAGGCGCTTCCACATCCAGGAGCAGAAGTGTATCCCACCTTTCCAGTTGTTTTGACTCCTTTCCAGACACAAAAGTAACAGATGATCCAGCTGAGCAAGAGGCAGCCGGTCAGGTCCCAGCGCAGACCGCCCATCTCCTCCATTCCTCCTGACAAACCCAAAATTCTCCTCCTGTTATCAGGACATGGAAAAAAAAAAGTGTCGTTGCACATTCTCAAGATTCCCCTGTTACAAAAGCCAATCTTGACTCTCAACATCTCATCTTGCATGAAATGATTTACACTCCTGCTTTGAGTGATTGTGTAAAACAACAACAGGCGCCTAAGTGATGGACAGACACGCCTATTTAAATAAGGGTTTAGCGTGTTTTGCGGTTTGCATATTGAGCTCGGAGGGATGAAAGAGCGGAGTGAAATTGGACCCTACAGAAGGACAGCTCTTGGTGGGCGGCGATCATAAACACTTAGATGAGTTACTGCGAAGAAATCTGTCAATCGCAAAAGTTACGCCATAAGGGAGGAAATCCGTGATCGAGGAAAAACTGCAGTCGCTTAAAGGATGCGAGCAGGAGATTAAGTTTGCTGGCTCCAAATCCGCTCTCAGTTCCTGTAACGTCTGTCTCCCTATTGCGACAACAACCACATTCATGTGTGCGCAATTACACATACAAACAGTCGGCACCTCCTTGTCAACTCACTTTGTGTGTGCTATATGTATATTTACATTTTCTACTCCCAGTACACACGCACAATAGCGTGTGACCGCACCGTATTGCATTTCTTTGCAGTAAATGTACTAACTGGATGTGGCGCCGTTTTTTGTGCCTATTAGAGACGCAGTGCTGAGTGCCCACTGGAAATAAATCAGCTTGCGTTTTTTTGCGTATGTAACCATTTGCTGGCGTATCGCGACACGCAGACCTTCAGGAGATCCAGCTCTGTGAGTACTTACTGCCAAAACTCTTCAACTGAAGATGTTGCATTCTCATTGATGTGGACGCCAAGCGAAGCATTCAGCTCATAACCAATGCAGTTTTCTTGAAGTGGGGGAAAAAAAAGTCATTAATCAATTTTAGACAGGTAAGAACAGAGAAACGGTGAAAGAGAAGAGTTCCCACTCAAGGATCCAGACGGGGGTACCTGTGCTCCAGGTGTTGTTGCAGGTTGTCCAGGGTAGGACAGTGCTGAAGGAAAAGAAGAGGTAGAGGAAGGCCCAAGCCAGCGTGATGATGTAATACACCACAGTGTAGAACATAATCAACAGACTACCGTATCCGAGGCCTGTCAAAAGAAACAGCAAGCAAATGAGGAACCAGCAAATACACGTGAGTCTGTTAAACCATGCCGAGTATTGAACCAAGCCAGCAGCACCTTCAAATAAGGGACAGATTTTCCTCCAGCATGTGATGGCCCCCTGACCAGTTAACTGTCCCAGAGAGACCTCCAGGAAGAAGATGGGAATCCCACACGACAGCAGGATCAAAATGTAGGGAACTAAGAAAGCCCCTGATCAAAGAAGAAGACCACGGCACAGATAAGAAAAAACAACTGTCTCGCTTCGTTCCTTCAACTATGTTGAGAAACGACTTTCAAGCACCTCAAGCTTGTTTTTCCTTTTACCTCCTCCGTTCTTGAAGCACAAATACGGAAACCTCCAAACGTTCCCCAGACCGACGATTTCTCCAATGACTGACAGGATAAATTCCGTCTTGTTGGCCCACTGGCCTCTTTCATTGCACTTCGGTGAGGGATGATTTGGATCTTTCTCCTCTCGCTCCACATTCTTCCTTGGAATCGCTGGACGTTCCATTGGGATGATCTTCTGAATCAGTGTATCCGTGAAACAGTTTCTGTGGTCACTGTGTGACTCTCAAAAAGAGGCTTTTTTTTATCCACCCCTGGTGGATCAGGAAGGACTCTTTACAGTTTTAAAGTCGTGCAAGTTTCTTCCAATTCAACTCTGCCCAAAACATAAATTTGTTTCGCCCCCGATGGTCTCTGCTGCCCTTATCTAACCTCTCTCATGCAGTCCCTGCTCTTATCTTACCCACCCTATAACGTCATGAAACTTTTCCGTTGAACACTCCACATAAGAAACTGATCCCAAAGCTTGTAAAATATGTTGGTATGAATTGTTTCCTTTCATAACAATGAGCAATGTTACAGAAAAATATGAAGGTGCAAGAACAGTTTGTAAAGAACACTTACGTCCCTTTGCGTGGCAGCGTGAGGTGGTAAGTCAGTCGTTTGGTTTCCCACGAATGAAACCAGATGAGCAGGTACCATCAATTATGCATTAGAAGCAGAAGAAAATGACAACTGACTGTATCTCC
The DNA here is from genome assembly GCA_032164315.1 of Malacoctenus gilli. Taxonomy (NCBI): domain Eukaryota; kingdom Metazoa; phylum Chordata; class Actinopteri; order Blenniiformes; family Labrisomidae; genus Malacoctenus; species Malacoctenus gilli. The sequence goes on from JASSRZ010000042.1 coordinate 12,281,095, forward strand.
AAGAAAAAAAACAGGACGTTCAGACCAATGCATTTAGTTTCCAGAACTCTGTGCACACTGGCTCTGGTCAGTCATCAACAAACAGCTCACATGGAACTGGGAGGGTACTATAAAAAGAGGGAGGACACTTTCTTTTTTTTTTTAAATTATGTAAAACGAAAAAACAAATATTGAAAACAAACACTGGAGACTTCCAAAACAGGAGTGCATGAGTCTATCAGTTTAAAACCATGTGTTGCGCATTATGTGGGATCAATCATCATTATTGTGGCATCTGTAACAACTTAGAAAAAAGAAAAAAACTTTGCAGCCACAAGAAAACTCTTGGGGTCCGTGGAATTTCTTTCCTTGGCATGTTTTTTTATCCTATCCATCCTGGCGACAACATATAATTAAAGAGGAGGAAAAGCTGTAACTTTATAAACACGTTACAGGAGCCAGAGGAAGCAAAAAAAATGCATATTATGAAATCCTGACTGTGCTGACGTTTGATACATGAGAGATATTATAAACAACACAATCAGAGAAGAGGCATTGACAGACCCTCAGAGTAATGTGTACTAATGCCGCCCCCTTGTGGCGATGCATAAAACACAAAAGGGAAATCCAACTTGGGAGCCAGTTAGAAAAGAAATCCAAAAAACTCAAAGACGTTGTTTAGTCATTGTAGGTAGTCCATTTTGCACGTCAAGTAGTTTAGTTTTTTTCACGAATTCCCTCATCCGTTTTGAAGATTTTTTACCAGTTATTTATCCTGCAGCATGTGTCTGATTCTCAACAGCTTGGCTTCACGTATAAAAGGCTGAGCAGAAAAAAAAACCTCAGAGATTTTTTAATTTGTATAACCCTCTTCTGACACTGTTTCGAAGTAGACAGACAGTAAGCCCCAGCTGCAGCCACCAGGGGGCAACATAACATCGAGAAACATTGAAAGTGAAGTTTGTTGTCATGTCTGACCGATGCATGTCAAGAAGAAACTCGACACTCTGTGATCTGTAAACCTTTGCGTTGTTGTGCAAGCTGAAGGCACAATTGTCCATGTGTCAGTTTGACATTCGCATGTGAATACGTATGAGTCATGCAACTGTTCTGTTATATAAACTTTTGAACACAGGAGATTTCTCATCCAGGCACTTCCAGCACCTGGACAATGTGGCCTACGTACACTTCATAAAGGTTCTTGATGATTCCACTGTCATACAGAAGAGTAGCTGGGACGGTGAAGAACTGCAAAACTCTGATTTTATAGTTTTAATTGGGATTAGGAAAACTTTTAAATGTTCCAGCTGTTTAGTGGGAAGTGCTCTCTCTTCCAGGTTAATCAAAACTGAACTGAAATATGTATGTTCCCGTGCTGCGCGTGTGTGTGTGTGTGTGTGTGTGTGTGTGTGTGTCACTTTGGCTCCATGCCTCCATACTGACCTGCTCTCGCGCCAGTCCTTTGGAACTCGCGCGCGGTTCCGGGAGGTTTTCGCACGCTACGCTGTGGACCAATCAGAGGACAGCTTTGCTCGGAAGCGTCCCGTTGCCATGCAAGTGGTCCTGTGCAGGGTCCTGTGCCGACCTGTCCTGCAGCGAGGGGTGAGTCCTGCTCCTGTTACTCCCATCACCTCAGTAACCTTTTTTGTCCAAACACACCGTTTAGTCTCCGTGTGCGAGCAATTTCACGAGCAGTGCTGCTAAACTTCAGGCTGTGTTCTGTTTATCACTTGTGGTTTCGTGTGTGCGAGAATTTTGAAGTTGTTCTGCGAGCCCAAATCGACATTTAAGTTGTACACAGGTTGCTTCAACGTCGCTGGAGTCTTTATCTTTGTAACCACTGCATTTATGTAAATTATTAAGAGGCCGGGCGGCCGGCAGACAGCTGCAGTTTCGGTAGTACCCGGCTGCAGACAGGCACGCCTGTTGCTATGTGTCCGTCCTATCCCGCAGCAGAGTCATTAGCATAGGGCCAATGGAAGCGGCTATGCAAATTTTCGCCTGTCACGCTTTGTCCCGGACTGCTTTAATGTGAAGTTGCCAGATTTATCTCCCAGTTGCAGCACACTGGACTAAAGATAAAGAGCGTGTCAAGCCGAGAAGCTACGAGGATAACTCGCCAGTACTGTTCGCGTTTGGCTGGATTTGGATTTTATGCACAACATGACATTTGAGGAACTAAATGGGGATTATTCTCAGGAAAGGTAAATTATTTCCAAACGTTTTTAATTACTTTTTTTCAGCACGGATTCACAGTTTGTGCAGAAATGCATGTTTTTGCATGTTAGGTTGATATCCAGACTGTTTTATTGAACTTTTGATAAACTTCTATCGTGTTATTCGGCAGTAAAAGCAGGTCTGACCGACTAACTGCTTCTTACTTTCAGTCGCGAGACACTTTTGCGAAAGCTAACGGCTGCAACTTCAACCTCCACGAACTAGTTCGTTTTTGTTTGGGACATCATATATGAAGGTTTTTTTGGCGTACCCTAACCCGTAAAAGTCAAGTTTGAGCTTTAACTTGAACGAGAGCCTCATTTTTTTTCTACGGTAAAACTTGTCATGTGTGCAGCTGTCAGGCGACGCCGGCCGGTGAGCTCGGGCGAAGCAAGCGAACGGAGCTCGACCCGACAGACGCCGTCGCAGAGGCTGTTGTGGTCTACCCGCAGGTTTTAACGTGGTTTTGTCCGTATGTGTGTTGCAGAATGGATACAGTGGCGACAGCGCTGGAAGAAGTCTTGACCTCTGCCTTGCCGCAGGGCTGCATTACAGTCGGTGTCTACGAGGCTGCCAAATCTCTCAATGTGTAAGTACAAGGTTACATCTGCTATCACTCAGCCGCTGACGCGCCGATTGTAACTGAAGTCTAAAAACAACCCTGACATACTTTTTGCAAATGTTTCCCCTTCGCGGACTTGTTTCCAGCACGACATTACAGCTGTGGCCCTAATGTGTCTATTGTTTCTCTTCCTTTTTCAGGGACCCCGACAATGTGGTTTTGTGCATCCTGGCGACTGATGACGAAGATGTTAAAGACGTGGCTCTGCAGATCCACTTCACCCTCATTCAGGCTTTCTGCTGTGAGAATGACATCAACATCCTGAGAGTTAACAACACCAGGCGCCTGGCAGAAATACTGGGTGGAGTAGGCGGTGCAAAGCAGACTGGGGGCGAACCTATGGACCTACACTGCGTTCTTGTCACTGTAAGTACTCTTTCTCTCTTGCGTACAAGTTTCTGTGATAGCATTAATCACAACATGTTGTTGTTTTATACAAGATGCTGGGAGATATGAGAGAAAGTCACTCTGAGAACTTGCCAGAACTTGTTCTAGTACACTCAGTAAACATGATTATGACTCCTCCCTCTAATGACTTCTGAGGAATTTCCGTAGCAGGGAGTATCTACACACAGGGAACCTTTTCAGACTGAGTGCAGTGTAAATCATGTAAAATGGCACAGATGCATCCTAATAAGGTGTTGTTTTTTCTGTTCCCCCTTCCAGAGCCCACATTCGACTTCGTGGAAGGACCCGGCTTTGAGCAAACTGAACCGATTCTGCAGAGAGAGCCGCTGCATGGACCAGTGGGTACCCATCATCAACCTGCCCGAACGATGAGCCTTCAATGCGGCAGAAAAAAATGCAAAAATGAAAAAAACCTGTCCAGAAAAAAAGGAATTGCATCTGCACAGGAGGAGTGGAGTGCACCCTGATGGACACGTATTACCACCCAGAGATCAAATTCCAGAGCACCGCTGATGGGGAAAGATAAATTTTGAAGGAAAAGTAACACCCCTCCGCTAAGCGTGGGGTGTCTCTACAAGAAAAATCTAAAGCAAAGGGTGGGACTTCCACTGTGGACAGGACTGTTTGGAGTTGCGTCTGTCAGCCTCTGCAGCCGAGATGGGATATCAAGGCTCCCGTATCGCCACGAGGTGGAAATGATGGGGGGAGGGGAGGGGAGGGGAGGGGAAGGGAGGGGGGTACAAAAGCATGTGTGCTTTTTCATGTGAAGCCGGACACTGTACAGAAGGATTATATCATATGTTTGTTTGGTAAAGCCTCTGTGACGAGTCAGAGGAGCGGGGAGAAAGCAGAGCGCAGAGCTGTTGAGTGGACCAAGGCCTCGGCCTCTCTCTGCAGAAACAAAGCACTTGTTGAAACACTGGACCTACTGCAATTTTACTCATTTGATTAAAAATGTTAATGCTGACGTTGCTATTGTCCTAATTTAAAAAGGGAAGGGCTACACATCCAGTGAAGACATTCTGTGTATTTGGTGTTTCTTATACCAGCTGTTTTTTGCCACAAGTGAATAGTTCCTTTGTTACAATTTAAGTTATTTCTAATTATATTTAAATGTATTTATGTTTCTTTTTTACATTAACTATTTGCAACATTTGAATAAAACCACACATATGTATTGCTGTCAATAAAAAGTATTTTTTGGAACGAGAACCACACGTGTTTTCTCCTTTTTCTTGCATTTTTTTTTTTTTTTTTTTTTGCCAGAGCCGAACTGATTTGTTAACTTTAGCAGCTGTAAAAAAGAAAGCGGAGTCACGTGCAGATCACAGGGGTCATGCTGGCCTCTGTGGCCTCGGTGCCATCTCTGGGCTGAAGAGAACAATAATCCTCACCGCTCTCTCTCTCTCTCTCCACAGGCTTCTGCTCTGTCAGCAGGACCCTGCTCATTCATCCACGCATTGCTCCCTTTTCACCGATTCCCTATGATTTGACAGTTTCAGGTTTCAGTCTCACCAGCTGACTTCCTAGAAAGACACATGGAGCAACTGCACACGTTATTTTTCGAGGTAAAAAGAAAAAAAGGAAAAAGTGTTTTGCGATACTCCTGACGCTTCAAAACTCACGAGCTGTTGGTGATTAGGAGAGCAAGGTTACATCAGGTGATTATGTGTTCACTGCTGCCCTCGGGACTCTCGGAGCACCTGACTGGAAACACTTGGAAAATTTGGTGCAGGCGGGTTTCACTCGCAGGTTCTTGTGCAACCACTCCCGCCACCCGCCCGCTCAATTTCCATTTCCAACTTGTGTCTCAGCTACTCACAAACACACACACACACACAGGCAGGTGATTTCTCTGGTATTGGATTTCAGTGACGTCATCTGGTTGATGAAAGCGGGCAATCCCCTCTGAAAGCGCCAAGTCATGGTCATGTGGAGTGAACGAGAGAGGGAGAGAGAGAGAGAGAGAGAGAGAGAGAGAGAGAGAGAGAGAGAGAGAGCGCTGACATTGTCCTTGAGTTGCACAAGCCAGCTGGTTTCATGTGAAGGGGATCATGTGATGATAATTACTACTGAAAATAGATGCCGCATGAAATACGACAAGTTGTGTAAATCCCAGACAATGTTGGACTTGTTATTTAACCCGTTCTTGTAATTCCTATCAAGTTCTATATGCAGATTAATGTTTTTACAAAACGTCAATGCATCACATTAGCTTGTATTTCAGGCCCTCTCACAGTGTGCAGCTGCCTCTTAGTATTCAATTCAAAGATTGAAATCTAACAGCTAATAGGTGAACGCTAATCTAAAGGTCTGGCTGCCCTAGAAAAAGCTCCTTGGTCGCACTTGGCACCGTGTGAAAGGGCGGAGTCTGGCGTGTGACTCCTGGGTGTGACATCCACTGATGTAATGTGGTATTGTCGCGGTCGAAGGGAAAAGGTTATTTTAAGATCGGCGCCGCGGTCGGCCGGCACAAGTGTTGTAATGCCAAGTTCTGGAGAGGTATGTTTCACAGAAAAAGGCACGTCGGAGTTATGCGCAGCATTATGTGTACGTATCAAAAACGGAGCAGGATTTCAGGAAATGATAAGTCACGCTGCACCCTGAATGGTCATTTGTGGTGCAACCAGGAAAGATACCGTATTCAGCATAATCGCGCATTCAGGCCCGATCGCTACTCAGTCGCTGTGGCAAACAGACAGAAATCAGGGAGCTGCTTGGATTAGAAGGCAAAGACAAACCTGAGACTATATGTTACAAAACAAGAACAATAATCCTAAACAGACAGTACTATTTGATACTAGCATCTCAAATGCTGAAGTTCAGCATGTCCACAGTTTGGAGTAGAAAGCTGCTCTCCATAAATGAACTCTTCAATGTACCATGTAGCTTTGAGCACCTCAATTTTTAGCATCGAGAATCCAAACACGATAAGAGTGTGAATGTCTGTTACGTTGAGAATATTTTTCCAACTTCACTTTGCTTATGCAAATGTTCTCTCCAGTAATGTACTGCAGCATTACTATAGCAGGATAAACGAGGAGGTATTAGAGCGATGTGTGACCGCAGTGTCATGCAGCGACCTTCCAAATCCAACATGCACTCATCGACGATTTCTCCCCACAGTCATTCACCGTGAAGCTTTCGTGCAGCACAGCAGCCCTTCCAAACCGAGGGCATGCCACTCCTGCTCACGGCACCTCTTTCAACCTCACCTCAAATGACCCAGATAGCTTTGCTGCTCAAAACAACCTTCTGCAGGTTTTCCCCAAAAAGCAATTACATGCTTACCGGTAAGCACTAATAATTAGACGTGATCCAAGTCAGAGGGATCCAGACATTCGACAGGATGGGAAAAAAAGCCCCTGAAAGTTGCCATTTAATGCTAAAGGGGTTTTTTTCTAGGGTGAGTAAGTTTGTCTCTTAATATTTAACAATTAAAGTCAAGCAAAACTTAACACAACATTAACTGGAATGTCAGTAGTTATGAACGCGGAAAAAAAGGAGGAAGTAGTTCAACAAAAATCAGTTTGTTTCCTGCTGTCTGAAACTGGTGACTTGTAATTTTCTGGCTTTTGCAATTACACTTTTTGTAGAAGGAAATGACAAACTATAATTACTGATGATCGCTGACAGAAATTCTAATGTCACAATTGTTCTTCAGAAAAGGATCCGACAGCTGTCTGACAATATGAGACACAAGTCTCACATCACACTTTTCACATTGAGATGACACAAAATTAGCTGCAACAGCTAAAAAAGCTTCTTTTTTTTTAATCAAGTATGCACATGTATGTTCAAGGCTTTATGGCTTAATGCTTTCTGATTGTGGAAACTTTTCTGGACTTTAGAGCTTCAGGAAGAAAAAGCATAAAAGATCATAAATAGTTCCCCACTCTAAAACAGGGAAAGAACGGAGCCAGTGGAAAACTATGGTATGTCTGACATCAGTGAGGGAAACATTCAGCTGGGCGGCCTACCGGGGGGGTCGGGGGGGCGGCGAGGTGCCACTGCGGCCCCCACCCTCCGCTCTCCCATCCTCACCCTCCGGACCTCCCCCTCCCTCTCCCCCACATCAGCACATTCCTGCACACTGACACTGTAACTGCCGGGGCAGATTTTCACAGCGGGGGCACACGGTCAGCGAGTGGCCCTGCCAACCGTTGGCCATACAACACGTCCCCCACCCCCCCCCTCTGATTTTTCACATTGCTTCACAATGACCAACCAGGATTACTGGGCTGAGCTGTGCTGGCCTTCGGGGGCATTCATGCTTACAGAAAACATCCAGGCAGTCTGCATTAAATCTGCAGCATGCATGAGGACAATATTGTTATTTTTGGTGCTCAATGAAGGTGTTGTTCTGGCGACGCGACGACAATGCGCCAGGTTTCACTGCAGTGACACTTGATCTTTCTCCTACTGAACACAATCGGTGAGAAAGCAGCAGGAGGAAACTTTACATGCAGAACAATAAATAATAGTCGACATTCTTGTCTCATCAGGACCCGTCTTTATGTGTGAGAACTGTCACGTTCGCGTCAGTGTTTCTGCTGGTTTCACAATAGGTGACAATGTGCTATTCCTCGGCGATCGTCCCATTGTGCGCCGGGGGGGGGGGGGGGGGGGGGGGGGGGGGGGGGGGGGGGGGGGGGGGGGGGGGGGGGGGGGGGGGGGGG
>JASSRZ010000042.1:12311145-12324876 GCA_032164315.1 Malacoctenus gilli
TGTGTGTGTGTGTGTGTGTGTGTGTGTGTGTGTGTGTGTGTGTGTGTGTGTGTGTGTGTGTGTGTGTGTGTAAGATAAGGGGGGGAGGCTACTTGTCATGAGGGGGAAAAAATAGGCCACAAAGGGAAGTTTGCATCACACAATGTAAACACTTTGGATTCGATTCAAAACCAGACCCGAGGCCTGAAAACTAAAACACAACAGGTTGTTGACTGTTGGCTTTTGTCTGAGCAGCCACAAAAGAGCGTTTATAGGCGCCAAAGCAACTGGAGGAGAGGCAAAGAGCAGTCGGAGGGCTCCACCATGTGGTGGAAATAAAGTACTGCGTCTACGGCTGATAAAGCCCCAGGATCTTTGCTCCATTTTACACACCCTTTACATGCATATAGTTTGTGTTGTGGAGGATTCTATAGGGTTAAAATGCGTCCACTTTGTGCTCCAGTGCACCAACACTCATTCTGCCAAGAACAGAAGTTATTCGCTGCACACAGTCAGACTTCTCAGGGGGAAAAAGCCACAAGTGGTGCTAAAAGAGTCCATGCTCTGTGAGAAAGACACCGGCTTGTTGTTCTTGAAGAGCGCTGCTGGCTGCTCAACATCACCCGCTCCTGTGACATTAACCTCGGGGGGATCATACAAAGCAAGGGATCGGCCCGCCTCCTGATCAGTTTGTGGAGAGTTTTTTTTCTTCCTGATGCTCTTGTTTTCAGAAGCTGGTTCAAAAATAAATTCTGTTTGGATCCTGAAACTGTTAAAAACATCACTTTCCTGCAACCCTGTCCTGCCCCCCTTTAACCCAGCACAGGGTCAAGTGGGACAACTGGAGGGTCTCTGCGTGTGGCAGTTTGAAGGGGTCTAAAAATACCGTTCCTGTTTTCTCCTCTGATGTTTGACTGAATCTTTCACCCCCCTTTTTCCCATCACATTGTTTTTCTTTTCATCCTTCAAGACTGCCCTGATTCCTGCCAATAGGTCGTATTGGCGCCTCGTTCAGTCCTTAACCTTCGACCCAGTTTACACTCAAAACAAACTCGCTCATCAGTGTCACTCTCACTCGTAAGAACAAACTGACGATATTGGAAGCAGACCTCGCTCAACAAAATAAAAGTCCTAAGTCGTTCAAGAGAGCAAAAAATCTTGAAATAAAACACCAGGACAGGAAAACTCAAGGGGGCAATAATGAGTTAACTGGCTGGTTCACTCCCACAATGAGTCAGACTTTTTTTTGCACAAGTGAAAGATTCTGCTTCACTCACTGGTTTCACTGCCATACATCCAAAAATATTCAAATAAATTCAACTTTTCCCTGACTGAGCCGTTCCAAGTCGGCCCGTTCTCATCTCAACATGTAATCACAGGCCCCGAGTGCTGTGTGGGCACAAGCAGGTCACAACACACCACAGGCACAACAGTCACTCTGTCAAGCACTTAAAGCATTCAAATGAAAATAACGCTCCCATTTCACCCCATTATAATGATTTTTTAAAAAACAGCCAGAGAAAAGTCCTGCAGTCTGTAGCTGAATAAAGAATGAAAAAAATATCTGCTGTTGAGTTCTTTACAGATGAAAACAGCAATTAGACATCGAAACAGCGAGGCTGGTGTCAAACTACAACAAAGGCTGGTTTGTCACAAGCACCTGGTTAATCTGAGGAAAGTGGGCCTTTAAAGAGATAAAGATTAAAGAAGAAACAGACGCTGAGAAGGTTTTCAGATGTAGCTTCTGTACATTTACTTTGGAATAAACCCTAAAAATCCAAAGGCTGAGGGGAGAGCCAACGAACGCATATTCAACTTTAACTGAGGCTCAAGGCGCATCTGTTGGTTCAGACTCAGCGCTTCCCATAAATACACAGAACACGTGTAACCTGTCGCACCACCATGCAGCCGCTGAACCAAAGAGACAAACGCCGGATCAGTTTCTGTGGCAAACGCAGCTTCTCTGTCGCCACACTGAGAGACAAGCTTGGAGGGTTGTGATCTACTCGTCAAGCTAAAGGTGCAGCAAAATCAATGACATGGGTGCTTTAAGATGAGCTTCAAAACTCAAGTAGGACACGCCATGCAGTCTCCTCCCACGTGGCTTTGAGGAGCTCCCTGTTTGGGTGGAGACACCCGTCCCACCTCTCTGTCTGTCAACTGAACTGCCTCCTTAACGCCGCCTGGAAAATGCCACTCCAGACGCTCAGCGCACACAATGCAGCTTTCAGGACGAGTCAGTCGGAGGAAGAAAAAGGCAGCCGGTGGGAAACCGAGGCGTGATGAGGAATCTCGATCAAACAATCATGACACATTTACAGAAACAGGAGGGAGGGGGGGGTGAATTAGGACCATTATGTTACCTTTCCTACCTATCTGAGATGGTTCCCATGGCCACACTTCCTGCTTGGCAAGTGTGTACCTCTAAGTCAACCTGATTAGTACACGAGCACAAACAGCTGCTTCCTTCCTGAGGCCAGCGGTGCACACGAAACTTCTTCTTCTTCTTCTCTGCTTCGTGTTGTCACTTTTCAGCCATTTTCCTTTTTAAATACAAGTGTCATCGAGCTGGAACGCATGTCGCCCAAAAAAAAAAAAAAAAAAAAAAAGATCTAGACACATTCAGTGTTTCACAAAACTGAGGAATTTTGCTGCCAAACCGACAGATGGGTGTGACTGTCGACCGGCGGCTGCAGCGGCGTCACCACCACTCCTCAGTACATCTGCTCCTGGCGAGGGTGGAATTCGAGCGAACCAGACACTGTAGGCCAGGAAGGCCTTGTGACTAGCACACACATACACACGCACACGCACACACACACGGCTGGGAAAGCCCTCAGGGGCCTCAGATCATCCTTACGTCCCTCAGAAGTGCAGCAAAAACATGCACAGGTCAAGAGAGGGAAGCACTGTGAAGGTCCTGTTTGTTTCAACAATATTGGGGGGAAAAAAATAAAAATAATGAAAGCATCGATTGTTTTGGTACAAAGAAGACATTTTGTGGAGTGTTTCAGGCACAGAACTGAAGCCAGAGTTTGACTGAGGAATATTAAAAAATAAATAAACAAGAAAAGGCTGTCTTTGTTTTATCTGTAAAATCAAGAGGAAAAACAGGCAGGAAAAAGCCTTTTTTTGTTCCTTTCAAAATAAATCTATGAAAGTTAATGGTTTTGATGGGACACATTCCAGTCAGAGCAGCCGTCTCCCTTCATAAACACAACTCATCACACAAGTAATGAAGTCAATAGAATGCTACAACGGTGAAAAATGATGCTTCATATTACAATCAGATGTCACGTATCTATAATAAATACAAAACAAAGCAAACTAATGCTCGTGCACCATCAACAATATAGTAATAATAATCAACATCTGTTTCAATGGGTGGCTTCTAAGTAACAGGACAATCTTGAAAAACATCCAAAAAAAACCTTTTTTTGTCATTTCAGCAAAACTGTCCTCATTCAAAGTCTCAGCATCAAGCAGCACCAGTTTACAGCAAGTCAAATCAAAACAAACAGCCAGTAATTACAAAATAAAGAGCTTCGAGGTGGCAACGATGGATGCACCCGTCACGTTTCCTCCTCAGGAAGTCAACTACATCAGATAAGTGAAACTTTGACCAGCTGTTTATTTTGACTTCCTGATAACAACATTAAAATGAGCGAAGATCTTTCTGCAAGATTTTCAGTTTCAGACGAGCATAAAGCAAAACTGAATCAGAATCGCCAACAGCAGGACATGAACGTTATTTTTTTACTTTTAATGAATATTTCTTTATCTTCAAATCTCACACAGTCACCTCAACTCGCAGCCCTCGGTTGACAATCACGTCTATCATCAGTCACTCTGGCAGGTGTGTTTTCTCTTATCTGGACTTGAACATCTCAGAGATTGTTGCTGAAGCTGTGAGCTGCGGGGTGAAACGTTCTGTTGTGTAAATAAACTGCTGCGTGATTGTCACAGCTCTCTTAGTTTGGAGAACGTCTCCGCGATGGCGTACGGGACGCACTCTTTGGCAGCGTATCTTCTGCAGCTTGGGAGTCGTGTGTCGCAGGCGTTGAGAAAGTTTGGGAACCACTCAGACCTCCGAAGGAAGTTGTGAGATCACTGCACAGATGCTGCAGAGATGAAACGCGCGGTCACGTATGCACACAGCAACTCCTGCCTCAATAAACTCTCCACTGTGGGAAGTCCACAGATTGGGAAACTGCTCCTAGCTGACAGGGGGGCTGACAGGGGAGGGGAGTGGGGGGGGGGGCAATCGTCCGTCCAGGAACTCGTCTGCAGGGCTGCCGATCGGGTCGAGCAGCATTCTGCGTCAGGGGAGACGCTCGCCTCTTCCAGGGCCGGCGATGTGCTGCCGCGCTGCTTCTCGGCAGCCACATGATCCCGACGGCTCATCGCTCGTCCCACGAGTTCAACTCATGTGAAGGCAAAGGAAGGCGATAAGGATCGATCCTCCTCCCAGTCCCGAACTCTACAGGGACACCCCCCCCCTCCCCCGCTGGCCTCCCTCTCATCTAAATCCTCATGTTGAAGGGGACGCTGCTCCCGTCTCGACCACCCACCCGCCCGCCCGCCCGCCTCCCCTCCTTCTGCTACTAATCAATTTACATGCATCACACGTCAGGTTAAAACCCTGCCAGCAAGCCGAGCGAGCCGACTCACACGGGTGCGAACGAAGGCCCAGATCACCCAGAGCTGCCAGAGGAGAGACAGTGAGTTTCAGAGGCGGGCTCTGTCAAAGGTCAAAAACGGAAGGGGGTCTTCACACCACCCTGGAGAATGTAAGGACCCTGACTGGTGCGTCCTCCAGCTGGACGTCCACTTTAGTTCAGATGGAACCTAAAGCCACCGGTTCCCGCCTGACACCATGTGAGCGCAGACGGGCGAGGCGTTGCACGCCGAGAATAAAGCCCCGACACAGATCTCATTTTGCGGCGGGCATGTTTTTCTCTTGATTTCTTCAGTTTTTCTGGGGCACTTCCTCTTGGCCTCTGGGGTGTCTTTCACAAGCCGACCACACCCCCAAACATCCAAATCATTCAAAAAAAAAATCATACACAAAAAAAACCACCAAACTTCGCCGTCATCACGAGAAGCGAGCTATGATGCCCCCCCGTGCGACCCTCTCCTGTCCATGGAGGCTTTGATGGTGCTGAATGGGGTACTAATGAGTTGGCCTTATCAATGGCCGGTCTGTATTCTGTCCTCCTAATGGCCAGAGGGGACATCAGCAGAAGCCCCCATGTAAACATCTCAGCCTTGTCCCCTGTGTGGGGGCCTCCTCCCCTCCAACCATCACACCAGGGCTCATCATCTGATTGGTTCGTGCTGGGTCATATTGGCGCTGTGGCAAACCACTACCTGTTGCATGAAATGTGGGCTAAATGACCGGATTACCAGGAAAAATTCAAAAATAAAAGTGCTGCTCTCCGCTCTGCTTTTTCACAATAAGTCAGTGTGTGGCAAGCACAATAGGTGGGGGTCTTTGGGGAATATTTGGGGCAGAAGGCCCCAGCTGCCCACCTCCAGCTCTCACCTGTTCAAAACCACACTGAAGAAGATTTTTTTATCTCTTGTTTGGTTCAAATCTGAACGTTTCCCGAACGGATGCAGACAGAGAGCAGGCAGCTGACAGTAAATATGCCTCACAGGGGGGAGGAGGGAGGGTGAGGGTGGTGGTGGTGGTGGTGGCGGTGGTGGTGGTGGGGAGGCAGACTGAGCACCAACTGTTGCTCCAGGCTGCGCTACAGTCGGCTCGTTCAGGTGACGGCAGTCGTCGACACAGGCTGGTCTTACCTGTGCGGCGCGCAGCGAACACTCGGCGGCGTGTCCTTCTTCCCCCGGGAGCCGAAAGCGTGTCCGTCAACAGCCTGGGAGGAGACCTGTCCTCGGCGCAATGTCACAACCACACCGCTGTGTTGACAACACGGACGCAGGGACACCAGCTGCTCTCACGCCTCCCGCTCCGCTTCGCCCGCCGCCGCTCCCGCCGCTCCCCGCTGTCTGCTGCCGGCGAGTGAGAATATTTAGGGGTCGTTTTACTTTCCCTCGGTGGCCGAGCCGAGCCGTCCTCCCCCCGCTCTCCTTTCCTTTTCCTCCTCCACTTGGACGCTTCGCGACGAGAACGGCCGAGTTCAGTCGGGAGGAGGGAGGCGGACCAACCCGGAGCGACGGCGTCAAGTCAGCGGCCGCTAACGCGCCACCGCGCGCAGACTTTCACAATAAAACCACGGTGGTGCGCTTAAAAGTGAAAGGTAAAGCTGTCACGGTGAAGTGCGCGAATGAGAGCAACAGCAACTCACGCGAGGGACTATTTTTTTTAACGAAATGAATCCATTAAATACTTAGTGCGACTGACAGAGGACCAGAAGTGGGCTACAGTTTTATAAAAGGGTGAACACATCAGAGGGGCCCGTTTTTGTGTTTGAATCAAGGAACATTTATCAGTATTTTTCATGGTGACTGTGTCTGTACTGTTTTTTCTTCACCATTTCCTCTTTGAATGTCTTCTTGCGTGCCTTTTCATCAAAATACTTCATTGGCTTGGTTATTTGTTCAATTTTAACCTTTTTTCCCTTCCAGTTGTAATTCTTAGGATATTTGCAACTATTTGTGCTTGTTGGTCAATTTGGATTTGGTGTGTTTATGCATCAAGACAAATTCGCATCTTTATCGTGTCCTTGTTACAATTTTCTGTCACATTGAACTTATGTGTAAATTCGTGCAATTATTATTGTCCTGCATTATTTATGTCACTGTAGTGTCCTTTCACGTTTACCATTCCCAATTTCAGACGTGTGATGTTGAATTCAAACACTGCAAGTCCATCGATGATAAAGAAAGACCACATATATATTCGCCTTGCTGTATACACAAGCAAAAGCGCACCAGCAAGAAAATTATCTCATTGCTTCATCGATAAGGTGGTAAAAACAAGCAAAACTTCCGGCGAAAAATCCTTAATTTAGTCAACTTGACCAGAGAAAGAAAAGTGAGCGGACGCTTGTTGTTCTTCCTGCTGCCTTGGAGAGGCGCCATCTTCCTACTTGGGAATATGTGGTGAGTTTTTACGGACAAACCTTCATGGTCTTGGCTGAACTACAAAACAAGTGGCCAAATATAAGCCATAGTACACTTGGAGACCGACTCACTCACACCAAGATGAAAACCCACATTAAGTAAAAGTTGTTTATTTAAATTAGAAATAAGAGAAAAACAAATTAAAACAATGTGTAATAGGCTACAGTCAACTTCATAAACATTGATACAGCTTGTCGTGTACATTTTGTGAAGTTGAAATACGCACTTTATAAAAAATAGATATCTACATTGTAACATGAAGTATTTCCCAAAGTGGCTATGTGTTTTGTACAATTCCCCCAGTGAAATATATAGAAAAGAAACCAATGAAAGTGAGTGACAGCAGTTCTCCATATGAGCAACAACCTCACAGGTTTGAAGGTCTTGAATGGTCTCAGGTTTACACATGCGACAGTTCAACTACTGCACTTTAAAGGACATTTACGCGTTCTTCACGAATCTTCTGACCACCAAGTTATTGGGTGTGTTCTTTGTGAAGCAGCTTCTTTCCAGCGCACGTCTTGGTGTAAGAGACATTGTGCAACATTCACAAACACAAGAAAGTTCACGTGACGCATGAAAATGTAAAAACGATCTTACACCATGAAATGGAACGGGCTGATAGGAGTGTAGATTTTCAGCCTCAGTAAATACAACGGGGACACCTTGAGAGCTGGCTGGTGTGTAAACGAGCTCAAAAAGGTTTTGGGGACAGAAAGCGGGCAGCAGCTGCGTCGCATGTGGCGTGGATTGTGTGGATGCAGTTTCAGGGCCAGAGGATACAGAGAAAAACAGCACGTCTGATTACATATTTGTCATCGGAGCACAGAGGAGAGCGGAGGTGATGCTGTGAGCTTCACTCCTGGGCCTCTTTGCCCGTCATCTTGTAGATCTCTGTGGGACCGTCGACGTGAGTGATGGTGTTGGTCAGCTGGATGTCCTCGCCGCTGCTGGCTCCTGCATCACCTGCGCACATGGCGGGGGAAAGAAAAACAAAACACGCTGGTCACCGACTCGAATCAGACAGTGCTGACAGTGTTTGGGAAAACAGCCAGGGAGGGTGGCGCCTCCGTTACTGCGGGCTGCTTCTAAACTAATCCGTCTGAATTTCATTGACACAAATAGTTTCAATTTGCCCAAAACAGAACGACGCCGCGATTACATCAACTGGAGCTCGGAGAGAGCAGCTCGCCTCATGAGACTCCCTGATGCACTACAGGGAGAACTTCCAGAGCCTACAACCCCCCCCCCCCTTCTCTGGGAGTGTCACTGACGTCAGGAGATGGATGGATGGTTTTCATTACTTCCTCACACTTCCCTCCCCGCCCCCCCTTCTTTTCTCTTCACTGTTCCCTTCCTTTCGTCCTGGAAAGCAGCCTGGTGTCCATTAGAATCACCCTGCAGGGCCAAAGAGAGCTTTTCATTTTCCCCTGGGAAATCTGGGCCCTTCTCAGCCTCTCTCACCCCCCCACCCCAACCCCCACCCCCCTCTGAAAACAAACTTCAGATGAATAGGCAGCATTAAAGAGGGACAAAACCATGAGACAATTTACAACTCCTGGGGACAATTCATTTCCACCAGCTTTATAGCTTCGGCTGCTCAAGCAAACAGCATCATATAAGTGATGCATTTCCTTGCCTGCTCCCGTTCATCATATTTCAGCTCAATTCAATTGTTTTTTTTTTCTGCGTTCCTGCCAGCTTGCGTCCCCTGAAGCGGGTGCCAGACCCCGAAAGGACACAGAGTGACTGAGAGAAATCCATAGTTACCAGTGATGCACTGACCACTCGACTGCTCGTCACCGTATCGCTTGTGAGACGGCGCGTAGAGGAACATGATGGCGAAGACGTAGAGGTTCCACATGCCGTAGATGCCAGTGAAGAAGGCGCTGTTCACCTGCACTGTGTGCTCTCCCCAGTGCCAGTGGCCCTCATTCACCTGGACACACACACACACACACACAATTAAATGACAGTTTTCAATGCATTTAGTTGAGCAGTTGTCATCTGTATCACTTTTGATAAAGAGGTTTCACGGTGACATCGTACAGTGAAACTACTTTGTCCTGTCATAAAACTGATCGATAGCAGCTGGATTATTTTCATAATTTAACACCCCGCGAGGGCCCGATGAGATCACGTCAGCAGCTTTTATTCACCTTGTGAAAGTCCCTCACCTGACTGATGATGAAGAAGATGACGGTCATGGCAGCACAGGTCAGAGTGACCAGCATCAGGAACTTGAACCGGAAAATCAGACCCTAAACAGTGATGAGGCGGAAACACTTGACACCGAATTACAACTACACAATCCGACTCATTTCTTTAGTCCGGAGCAGAAAGACGAAATGTTCAGCACACTTGCTAAATTCAGTCTCGCTGCATCCATGCAGTCGAACCTCACACACCTCGTAGTGCAGGCGTCTGGCCTTGGACATGGCGGGCAGGGACGTCCTCTTACCGCTGATGTTACGAAAGACCTGAAAAACCATGAAGCACAGGAAGAGGAAGTAGAGGCAGGCGCAGATGCCGGCCACGATTATGAACGCCATCTGAAGGAGCTCGAGTCAAGGTGGAGCCGAGCGAAACGGTGACAAGATGAAACCTGTAAAGATCCTGTTCATCAGCTAGTTGATACATTTTGTTGAAGAATGATGGAGAAAAACTTTCTCCACATTGATATCTGCACCGAGAGAATGAGATTAATATGGTTTTATGTCTCGCAGCCCTTCATAGTAGCCGACAGCAGCGGAGGGTCTTGCATGCTGCAGCGTGGAGTCTTTCCAAGTCCACAAGATTTAGTAAAAAAAATAAAAAATAAAAACCTGCTCGAGGCACGAACCATCCAGGGAAAGAATGTCGAGTTTGAGAGTTGGTGCGCTGTTGAATTTTACATCGCGTAAACACGTCGTCCCCGAGACCCTCGGCAGAGCGTTTCCACATATGGCGCCACTAAATAATTTCTCATGATATTAGTCGAGAGATTACAGCATCCGACTTGTGACGAAGCCAAGAACAGCAGCGGCGCTTGGCGGTTGGAAGAGCGTGAATGAGAGCGTGACCCGACATCAGGAGCAGACGGCGAACCAAAAACATGTTTTTCTGGCTGCCGAACTGAAAGACGCCTTTTGGGCTGTTTATACTCCCACCGTGATCAATATTCATCATACAAGTAGACAAACTGTTTCTCCTGAAGCCGATCTCTCATGTGGTTTCAGAAAGGATACGGCCAGTTCAGTTCCAACATCGGATGCCCAGATGCTGTAGAAGGGATTTGTTAGCTGGACGCCCCTTTGGGAAAACAAACACCACAGCAACAAAAGGCCATTAGGTGCAGAAAAAGGCCACATTGGACATCATTTCCCACTGGAGACGAAGCAAAGCTCCAACACAGTAACACCAGGGGGTCTCACCTCTCACACATGTCGAAGATAAAGAGGCAGAAGGAGCCAAACACAATGGGTCCCACCTGCTTCCAGTACACCGAAAATCGGTTTCTTTCCGTCTGGTCCTGAGGAGGCAGCGAAGGGAGAAAAGTGAGTTAAGAATCGGATCCACCCTGAGCAGATTCAGCTACTATTCAAACATTATGTTGTCACTTTTTTTTCCCCCAAGAGGTTTTCAGCAAAAATGGCTTCGAATTCCAGTGCAACCCCTTTTATTTTATTAAAAAATAGAACGAGCCGTTTTTAGAAGTTATTGCCCCTCTTTATGCAGACCTGCAATTTGATGAGGTTTTCTGGCTTTACGACAAAACTAATGATCAAGAAACAACAGTTTTCCTGTGAGGTTAAATCATTGCTGCTGTAACTACATTTGCCTCTTTGGATCTAGAAAAAAAGAAGTCGCAGAAGTATTTCTCTCAGCAACTGCTCACTTCCATTACGTGAGAGACACAATCAATCCTTTCACGTCCAACACCATAAAAACAGCGCTGCACAGGCTGCGGGTGGAGACGAGTTCGGGGCTAAATGGCTCTAAGTGAGATCACAGTTGGCAAGCGCGCCTGCAGGTCAGTCAGAGAGCCACCGAGCACGCCAGAGAGGGGGGAGGGGGGGGCTGCCGTGCACAGTACCATGAGGTGCTCCCCGCAGAAGATGATCCAGAAAGACAGAAGCATGGAGTAGAAGATGCCCTGCCGGATGTCCCCGAAAAGCAGCATCCAGGTCCAGTCAAAGCTGATGGAGAACCACTCCACGGGGATGTTGATGAAGGTCATGGAGATGCCCAGAGCCAGGATCACTCTGAGGGAGGGGAAAAGGACGACTGTTGGAAAAAACAGCATCTGCACCTGTTGAGTGGCTTTAAAGGCGCTTTCTGCACCGTTCAAAGCTAAAACAAATACCAGCAGTGAAGCAGCAACCTGAAATTATCTCACTGATGATATTTTCCCAAAACACAAACATTTGGACTTCAGTTTCTTTGACTGCAGTCATACTACATTCTAACCAACATAAAATATGCTGCAAACGCAGGAAATCCTCCAGCAGAACTGCTGCAGTGTTGCCAGACATGCTGGTATGTGCAAGGCACAGAACTGGCGGTAAGTAAACAAGCTTAAAGCCTTAAAGATTATTTAGTCATAATAATCACTGGACAGAGGAACAACAGTGAATGTTATGAGATGAAATACAGCATAACTTAAGTCTGGCTCAACGTCTTTGCCCAAATTCAATCAGCGCAGCAGAGAGCAGCAGCGTCTGTGTTCTCCCAGGCAGCTCATTAGATTCTCGGGACATTATTGATTCGATTATCTATTCAGCTACAAGGACAGTAAGTACCCACCGACGACCGACTTATCCACTTCTAAATTATTCACCTTCCTCATAAATACAGCGAACCTCCCTCCCTCCATGAAGCACAGACATTTACAGGGAAGCAAACCCGGGAACGAGCGCAGGAGTGGGACATGACGAAACTCGTCTCTCCTGCGACCGCGGCAGGTTCCTGCACGCCGCGAGCAGATGAAAGGCCGATCGTAAATATGCAGTCAAGAGGGCAAAACAGAGAGCGAGGCCGGTTGTGTGTGCGTGCGTGTGACAGACAATAAAGGTGACCTAAAACAAGCAGTCGCATTATAAGTAATGTAATACAGGTTCAAAGCTGCGCCACTCCAGACGGTTCGTCAGCGACGCTCCACAGAGCGAAACCACATTCGACTGGTATGCAGGGAATGCGACCTGCGCAGCGTCAACACGGGCCGAGGAGCTGGAGCCGGCACATTACTGAGCGAGGGCACGAAACTTCCAAACTTGTCAGAAGGCCACCAAGATTCTGCTTTCAAACTTTTTTCACTCATCTTCAAGCCAGTTTATCTCCAACATCTGTCAACTGAAGTCTGAGTTCAAACCACACATCTGCAAGTATGACAGGAGAGTCGAGTGAAGCTTTTTTCAGCATGAAAAAATTATCTGCCGTCCACAAATAGGGGACGAGTGGCACTTCCTGAGAGCCTGCTGGTCATCTGGGAATAAATAAAACCCCGAGCTGGAAAAGACAGAACGGAGGAGAGACTGTGTGTGTGCGCGTGTGTGTTTGCGTGAATGTGTGCGTGTCTTTCTGTCCTGAATGCGTCTGCGCAGCATGTGTCGGTTGAGTGCGAGCTTGCAGATTTTGTAACGCGTTTCACGCTTGGCCAGGCGCTTCCTGTGGCACCGAGCGCTGCCTCTCACTGATCTGTCCTCCCAGCACAGCAGGGGGCTACACAAACACTGCGCTCGCAGCATAGCTGAGAGTTTTTCCACTTCCAAGCACTCTCTCCGTTCTCAGCCACAGATACCTGCGTTTGGGCGTGAATGTCCAGAGCTTGCTCAGGAAAGATATTGGATTTTGAGGGCTTTTCTTTCCATTTGACCACAGAAAATCTGTTGCTGTAATAAGAACAGGGCTTCATTTCTGGTCAGAACTGGAACAGAGGTGCATTTTTCACAGATCGGTTCAGTTTGGTCAGCCACAAACATCCGAGCGCACTGACCCGCCAACATTCCTCCACAGACGCCCTCTGATCCCAGTGACCTGTGCTGCACACTGCGTGCATGACCTACTTGTACATTTCATCTATAGTTAATATGTGCCTTCACTCAGCAGAAACACTAAAAGAGACTTCAAGAAGGAGGGTGACTGAAGATCATCTCCAGATTGCTTATCAGCAGTTAAAGCGGGACTGCGGTGTGATCGTCAGCGCCCATAATCTGACCGATAGCAGCGACCGATAGCGGCCGGAACACAGCGATACCATGGTGGGACGGCGAGGGGGAGCTTACTTCTCCAGGAGGACAGGAGGTCTGCTCATCTGGGTGATGCGCCTCCAGTACCAGATCATGATGATGAGGATGCTGGGTGTGAGGAAGGTCTTCATCGCGAACCAAACTTTGGTGAAGCCTCCGTTCTGATGGATGCTCTAAAGACAAAGGCGGGTGTGGATTATTTCCCTCACATCCTTCAAGTTTGCTGTCCTGTTGCTCATTTTTCATCGTATTAATTATCTGCAGCGTCGCCGCTGAAAAAACTCACAACGAGACGAATGTCTTTGATTTCCCCGATGCCCACATTGACCTTCTTGCGCTCATTCACGGGCAGGCGCATGTTGAGGAGATAGTACTTGTGTGAGACGCTGCCCAGCTCCATGAACGGCATCAGGTCACACTCGTAGTAGCGTCCCTC